>SAYR01052160.1:1423110-1479286 GCA_004382745.1 Argopecten irradians irradians | reverse complement strand
CACGGGAACGATGGAGACATCATACCCTGCGTACGACAGACTCCTGTACACAGAAGTGGACCACCTGACACATTACGACAGCCAAACATTGGTGGAGGCTTATAACTGTGATGAAGGTGAGTACATTGTACACAGGGACATAAAAATAGCTAGGTATGTATGTCTGGTGTTGACTTAAAACATATTTTTAATTGGTTAATTTTTATTGATTTGAATTTTTTTCCATTTTTTTTAAATATATATATATATATATATTAAATTCTCTTATTTTAAATTCAAACGTTTATTTATTTATTTGTTTTGTTATTTCTCTGTTGTGTATATATTGTTTAGATAGCAAGGGAACCGACAAACTGACTGAATGGAGCATCTCTGCCTTTAAAAGTCGCACGTTTTCTACCAAAAATGGCTAAAGATGTACATATCTCAAATCGATTTTCTATATGGGACATCGAATGAGAATACTGTATTCACATATTTTTATTCCGCTTTAAAATAACATGCAACATGCAGCTTGAATTCCTTCCTAACTGTATCTATGCGTGTCTTGTAAAATTGAGGTCAGCCATCCACACCCAATTCCTTTTACAACTCTCTGTGACAAAGCTCATTTATAATGTTTACTTTCTGATAATTCTGATTTTGTCAACCACATTTCATCGTGTTGATGACGTGTATTTTATATTGACGTTTCAGTTAGAAGTTTGTCACATTTTATAACAAAGGCTGAATTTTGTATACCCCTTGTGGCTATGGATTTCAATTTTACATTCATATATTTGTCTATTTTATGGGTACTCGTCAAACGTTGACCTGGCCTCATGTTAATAGTCTTCATTTCTAAAGGTAGACTCGCCACATAAACGTAGACGGCAGACGTGGTTCGTGTGTCGTCTTAAAAGTATTAAAAAACAAAAACCAATATATATTTCAAAATTCTGTAAGCATTCAACAAGTGATAAAGTTAATGAAGGTTTACAAATAACGAGCATCTCCAAAATCCAATAATATTACTATGCTATATTGATAGATAGTATTATTTTATTACTAGCATGTGCCGATTACGCGTCCATCTACGTGTTATGTAATGTTTCTTCATATTACAGAGTTACCGGCCCTTGTGAATAGGTATTGATTGTGACGTCATGTGTTTTATGAGTGTAACATCATACTTTTCGTGGAAAACGACGTGAATTGCGCCCGCAATATAATGACGTCACAATGGATACCTACCCGCAAGGGAACTAACTCTGTAATATGAAAAGGCGGGAAAAGCACAGTGTATGTCTACGTCCAGAACTGGAGATGTCTAAATAACAATACAATGGCACAATAGTGCCACTGTTGTCTACGTAAGAAATATTTACCAAATTGAAATGATGCTATATATTGTAGGTTGTACAAATAATTGCGAAAATGGCGGATTCATACGAAAGACGGTAGCTAACAACCTATGCCATTGTCGTTGTCCCGATTACCTGGACGGTCCTACTTGTGCTGGAATCGCAAGTAGGTCTCATTATTTTTTTGTTACTTCATTTAATTTATTTGTTTATTTGTTAATTTATTTTATCTATTTTATTTTTTTATTCCCTATAATTCCATTTATATATTTTTATTATTTATTTATTTTCATTTATTTATTTATCTTTATCTATGTATATTTGTATTTTATATATATATAAGAATTCTTTATTTCAGATTGATTAAAATTAATATTATTATTTTATATTATTTTTCGATAGAATCAAATAGGAGTCATTACTGGTAAGAACTAGCTTGTTTAAGGCTTCTTGGACTAAAACATAACTTACAGTTTATCAAAGTTGTGCATTTTTCTATTTCTAATATTTCTTTTCTTGTTTTATACCTGACAACCTCTGATCATGTATCTCCTATCATGTAAACGTAAAAAATTATGCAAGGGGAAATTTCCACCGCGTGTAAAGTTTTGTGAATAAAAACCTATATAATCAAAAATCTAAGATTATATCTTCCTCGAAACAAAACACAGATACGATAATCAAAGTGAAATATTCACGCTTACAGTATTTGTGATTCATTCTTTACGTACAGGTACTTGTGGTCAAATCATAGACCTTGTGGCGGGCACAGCCGTACAAATCACATCCCCTGATCCCTACCCGACAGGCGGTGTGTGTACCTATGTTTTCAAGGTTCGTATGAATTGGTCTTTTAGGGAACATTAAATACAATAACGTTTTTTCCGCAGAATGAGTTCTTTAGTCCATTTCTCGAAATAACCGGTACGTAATTGTAGTAAGTAGTCTGATGTTCAAAATGTTAGAGAAATGTTAATACCGAATAGCCGGTTATTTTCGCGAGCAATTTTTTTCGCGATTTGGAACAAAAAAAATCCAAATCAACATTCTGAGATTTGTATAAATCATTCAACCGAATCCTATCATTTTAAGGATAATCATTTTGCGCTAATTATAAACGTGATTGCCCGCCAAATCGCGAAATCATCATCCCGCAAATATAACGGTAATATAGAATATCCGTACTAACACCAAATTACAGGGTTATTGACGGTATATCAACATGTAAGGTTACCATACGTTGCTTTGCATTTTTTATTGTATATGCTCCGACATAGCTCCGACATTGAATCGGGACAAGACGGGATAGTTGGAAGAGGCGGAGCGATGGAAACGTTACAAAAATAAATTTAAAAGAAATGAAAATATCTATTTCTTGTTATTAAATGTGTATCGCACGAGTGGTTTTTTTTTTGTTTTGGTTTTTTGTTTGTTTGTTTTTTTGTTATAAAGATAATTAACTAAACTCTGAAGCTATTAATAACAGGGTTTTTACACGAAATAGAAAATAGAAGAAAAAACAATGACTTGTTAGCCATACACGTTGTCTATATCGAATGAGCTTCATATCGTTCAGGTTGTGATAATATCATTAAATATTTGGTCATTTGCCTCTTAATTAAATAAATGTATCAGTTATTGCAATATTTATAGTGACTATACCAGACTATGGATTCATATAAATAGGATGATATTCATGCATCTTTTATGTGGAAAAACAGGAATTAAGATAGGCAATGAATTAGGTGTGCATGGATATTGCTTAAGAATGATGAATATTGCATGAATCCCCTCCTGCGTGAGGACATTCTATTGTATCATCCATTGATGTTGGACTTATTTCAGACATAATTTCAATTGTTACCATGCTTGAATATTGTGTGTTCTAAAGTGATAAATAGAGGATATTCCTTGTTTCTTGATGAATACTTGTGATATTTCATCGCGTGAGGTGGAAACTTTCACGAGTGAAATTCGCACTCGTGAACAACATCAAAGTTTCCACCTCACAAGATGAAATATTAATGACATTCATCAAGAAACAAGGAATATTATATTTATTACATTTTTCTCGCTCCCATTTACAGAAATCCATCACTAGTTCTCTCAAAGGTCATTTCGCCATTGCATTTTACAGAGATATTTGCCCTTGCGATTATTACGTCGTATTTTTTGTGAATTTCTACACTAAAATATGACGTTATTTTCGCACAACTAATGACGTAACAATCAAAATGGTATTTTTACTGTCAATGCTGCATTCCGATTGGCAAATTGCGATTAAAATTATCAAAATTAATATTTAACTGGATTGAAATATATCGCTTTTATGTTCACCGTCAAACCTTACATTTCACTGCGAAATGAAATACCTAGAGTTGACACTCGTTATTTTTCTTTTTTCTAGGCACCAGCTAACCACAGGATAGTTATCCGACAGAACAGTTTGGATGTCCCGTGTGGACGACTTGGTCGGTTAGGACATTATGTAGAGTATAGAGTGAACCTCATGGGACAGAAGGGGCTGGTGTAAGTGTTGTTACGTGTAAACACGGGGTTTTAATTCCGCTAAATTCGCGGGTCCATCCAAAATTGCGAAATTTAATACCTCGAAAATTTTATCAAAGTTATTGTTTCACGTATTATAGTCTAGCATAATAATGGGAGTTAAAAAGGCTAGAAAGATAATCCGCGAAAATAAGCCCTCGCGAGTAAGTTCAAAACAATAAATCGCGAAATTTTACACCCGCGAAAATTTACTCTCGCAAAACTTAACAATTATACAGTATTTACACGGATCGAAATTTTCGCATTGTTAACTAAGAAACGGGGAAACATCATTGTAGCGGTTTAACATGTTCGCGTTCTATCTTTAAGGCAATGTACGATTCAAACATTTTTCAATAATTGTCGAATTAATTCGGAATTAATACAAACAAGTCAAACTTAATTAAGTATAGGCATTGTTTTAGCTTCCTTTTAAGTCTGGGATTAAGTCTGCGAGAACTCAGATTGCTCTTTTTATACCAAAGTCAAAGTTCATCTATGACTTTCTTGTATCACGTTATGATAGATTGCATTTAAGTCGCTAAGTCAAATGACATGCTATCGAATTGAGATTGTTAATTTAATGTTATTTGTCACTACGAATGATGCTGATTCCCAAATGGTAAGGATCATCCAAATATCCGATAAAACAACACCCCAAAAGAAACATCAAAGCTAAGTATTATGAAAATAACATCACCAAAAATATTGTTGAAAAAAAAAGAGAAAAAAAACCCCATAAATTCAAAACTCCTCACGGTACCGACACACAACTTTGAGCATTACAGGAATTCCTTCTTTGTGGGTACAGTCATTGACAGGAACTACTAAGAGGATAAGGTAGTATATTGTATATGCCCTATCATTGGAGGCTTTTCAGCATGCCTTGTAAGATCCTCTCTCTACCGTTATGTTACAACGTGAAACGGGTTCAATAACGTATCATATTTAGATTTAATCCAAGTCCACTTGAGCTCACTGACTTAAAATCCGACTGAAATGTCTGGTCCGCATTTGACATCACAGAGAATTAAATATTTCATCTAATGAACTGATGAACGTAAATGCATGTCTTATGATTCATTAATTCGTAAGATATACAATGGATGTAATGTAAACCAATGCCAAATCCTAATCTAATCTTATTTTTGTTTAATAATGTTAGAGAATGTGGTTTGTCAGCCACTCAGAAGGTCTTTGTGACGTTTCCAAACAGCGAGTCTAACTTGGCCATGGTGATACTAAATGCCGAGGACCGTTTCACTACTGCAGGAAGCGGTATCGTTCTGGAGGCAGAAGCGTTTTTGTCAAGTAAGAAGAGACTATGTTACTTTATTTTACACTTGTTTACACTACACTGAATATCACAAACATGCAAAGTTTATGTATTTACATTAAAACAAAACCATTTGTCCAATAACATTTTTGAAGACGTTGGAGTAGAGGTTTCCACTTGTGAGACCTGATTAACGTTTAAAGATGTCCCATCGCCGACAAAGCATAACTTATAATTGGTGTTTAATCGTGTATATATGCCTAATTAAAACAAAAAATAATATCAATTAAGTTATTTTGCCCTTGGTGCATGCGCAATAAGTATTTCATACCATGTAGGATATAGTGCCACGAATTTTTCTGCTCCTGTTTTTGATAGTGAAAAAATAAATTAGTCAGCGGTGGAGCATCTTTAGATAGAGAAACGAAAGGTCTGAACGTTATGCAAAATAAAACTATTACTACACATACTGTTAACAAACTCTCCTTCGCGGATATTTAATTTCGCGATTATGATTTCAAAACAAGTTCGGGAATATAAACTTTCGCTAAGAAAATTGGTTCACAGTATGTTCTTCGATGACAAGAATCTTATCGCTGTAAAATATAGATAATGAGTTACAATGTTACATGTATCTCCCTTTCAGGAAGGTATCGATTGTGACATCATTACTTTGAGGGCATTTTCTTCGCTAAAAATATGATGTTACACCAATAATAACATGGCGTAACAATAGATATCTAATCGCAAGGGCAGATAACTCTGTTATTTAAAATAAAGAATAACTGAGCAATGTGTATGCTAATTATTTGTTGTTCGTCCTTTATTTCCTTATAGCGTGTGTCAGTAATCCATGCAAGAACGGTGGTACATGTGAAGAGGATGTTTCCGTGTCGTTTTATTGTATATGTCCGACAGGATATAGCGGAGAAACATGTAACGTCGTAACAGCCACAGGTAAAACGTCTTGTGTCACAGGAATAACGTCGTGTGTGTCTCGGGTAAAACGTGTTGTGTGTCAGAGGTAAAACATCATGTATATCTCAGGTAAAACGTTGTGTGTGTCACAGGTAAAACGTCATTTGTGTCACAGGTATAATGTCGTGTATGTCACAGGTAAAACGTCTTGTGACACAGGAATAACGTCGTGTGTATCGGAGGTAAAACGTCGTGTGTGTCACGGGTAAAACGTGTTGTGTGTCAGAGGTAAAACGTCGTGTGTGTCACGGGTAAAACGTGTTGTGTGTCAGAGGTAAAACGTCGTGTATGTCTCAGGTAAAACGTTGTTTGTGTCAGAGGTAAAACGTCGTGTATGTCTCAGGTAAAACGACGTGTATATCTCAGGTAAAACGTCGTGTATATCGCAGGTAAAACGTCGTGTGTATCAGAGGTAAAACGTCGTGTGTGTCACGGGTAAAACGTGTTGTGTGTCACAGGAATAACGTCGTGTGTATCAGAGGTAAAACGTGTTGGGTGTCAGAGGTATAACGACGTGTATGTCTCAGGTAAAACGTTGTGTGTGTCACAGGTAAAACGTCATTTGTGTCACAGGTATAATGTCGTGTATGTCACAGGTAAAACGTCTGGTGACACAGGAATAACGTCGTGTGTATCAGAGGTAAAACGTCGTGTGTGCCACGGGTAAAACGTGTTGTGTGTCAGAGGTAAAACGTCGTGTATGTCTCAGGTAAAACGTGGTTTGTGTCAGAGGTAAAACGTCGTGTATGTCTCAGGTAAAACGACGTGTATATCTCAGGTAAAACGTCGTGTATATCGTAGGTAAAACGTCGTGTATGTCTCAGGTAAAACGTTGTGTGTGTCAGAGGTAAAACGTTGTGTATGTCAGAGGTAAAACGTCGTGTTTATCAGAGATAAAACGTGTTGTGTGTCACAGGTATAATTTCGTGTATGTCACTTGTAAAACGTCTTGTGACACAGGTAAAAGGTCGTGTATGACACAGGTAAAACATGTTGTGTGTAAGAAGTAACACGTCTTGTGTGTCACAGGTAAAACATATTGTGTGTCAGAGGTAACACGTCTTGTGTGTCACAGGTAAATCTTTGTTGTATAACAGATTAAACTTCGTTGAATAACAGGTAATACGTCGTGTGAATAAGAGGTAAACCTTCGTTTATGTCACAGGTAAAACATCATGTGTGTTGAACGTAAATAAATTCATGAAGTATTGCCCTAAAAATCCACAAATACAATATCATTCTGTATGTTTTTTTTTAACTTTTAATGCCTATAAACCAATTTCCATAATGTAGTACATATCTACTAGATCAATTTAGGCATTTAACAGTAAATGAAAAGTTTGGTTTATTGAGATGTAAATCGGATGCTAATCGGAATTGAGAATTTTCAGAATGTATGATTTTGCAGCTAGTGTGGGATGCGACCTATCATCAGATGTTGAGGGAGTTTGCTGTTTCACAGACGTATCGACAGGCAGCGTCGAATTCTCCCAAGTTAGAAATCCGGTTTGTAGATCCCCTTATTAACCGTCATTGTCAATATACTTTGCGTTTAGAAAGTTTTACACAAACTGGAAGAATATTCTTCATGGCCACTCTTCGCTAATTCTAATTTAATCTTAGAAATTCAGTAACGTACTTATAAGATATTACTTTTCATGACTTTACTCGATTTTTAAAAGGAAAACAAATTGAGTTGTGACACATTAATGTCTTAAACAATCGTTTAGTTTGGTCAATAAGTGTGCCGATTTTAAAATCTCCCGCGAAAACGTTCTTCGTTTATGACGTCATAATACGCGACGTACAAGTATTTCTTACTATACAACAATAACCTCAAACGTCTAACCAATAGAAATAACTGCAGCATGCATATTTAATTACTTATTATACAATAGGTATGTTACCATGGATATTCCCAATTCATACCTGAGATTTGTAGATCCCCCTGTACACAATTACTGTAAGTAAAACGCATACGTAATTAGTTCTACACATATGTTCTTACTGTTTAAGAATGCCATTACAATGCCATATCTAGTGGCATACACTCTTGGGTTCTATACGATAACGGACGAGGCGATACTAGAATCAAACGTGGAATTTCAAGGTAGGTTCATTTTTACATGCGTATTGTGATAATACATGTCCAATAACTGCGCGAAAATGTTGACTTCGTGTTGTTTCTTCATTAATCTATTAAAACCACACTTTTATTTAAGGAATGTCGCTGTAGACACAGTACAAAGATGTATGATAATTTCATAAGTATTTGCAAACAATGCGGGATATATAAATTGTAATGTCCTATTTACTGCTATATGTAGATACGATAAAACATATAGATAAAAGTTCATTTAGAGACCACACAAGACATGTGAAATGAAATGGTAGACCACAATTTGGCTTCTAGACTTGACCGTGTGAAGTATTTTACTGCACTATAAACGTAATTATCATGAGCTTCGGTTGTGAATAACATTCAAAGCTCTTCTTGCTTTCTCACTATGACAATAACAGCACATGTAACTTTAATTATCATCCGACGGCATTACATGTAAAATGCAATTTTTTTTTTCATTTCATTAGCACAATATTTTCTTTAAAATTGAATATGAAAAGAAACTTTGTATCGATTATTGAACTTCAAAATTAAGTATTGCTTTTTTATAGTTGATACATTTTGATGTATGCTCTCAATTCGGTGCCTTTTGTTATACACGTGTTGTCTGCGGTACCCATGTGTGTACTTTGTTAACATAAATTTGATAAAGGTAACATAGATTAGCACTACGAGTTTTCGTAGTTTACACTTTTTATCATTGATAAAAATATAGACGGAATTCGGTATCTGTGGTTTTCTCTTAATAATATCTTCAATAATACAAACATAGACTGAGTTCGGTATCTGAGGTTTTCACTTATCTTCAATAATATGAATATAGATGGAGTTCGGTATCTGATGTTTTCACTTATCTTCAATAATATAAATATAGATGAAGTTTGGTATCTGAGGCTGTGGTTTTCACTTAATAATATCTTCAATAATACAAATATAGACGGAATTCGGCGCCTGCGGTTTTTATTTATCATCAATGATACAAATACAGATGGAGTTTGGTGCCTTTTTTTTTCTTTTTTTTTTTGACGGATAATGAATATAGAGGGGGTTCAGTACCAGAGGTTTTTGTTATCAATGATATGAATTTAGATGGAGTTTAATGCCCTAGTTTGTATTCATCAATAATCAAATATAGAAGGGGTTCAGTGCCTGATATTGTTCTTATCAACGGCATTAATATAGATATGGTCCGATGCCTGAATTTGTATTTATGAATTGTATACAATATAAATGGAATTTTAAATAATCATTTATTAAAATATAGATAATGTACGGTCTCCAAGTTTTTCAATGATATGAAAATACATGTAGATGGAGTTCGGTGCCTTAGTTTTTACGACGCTGTGGTTAGAGATGACAGCAGCTCGAACGCTAAAGTAAGGAGCAGTTTCTTCGACAAAGATGGGAATGAGCAGGTGCTATATATAACAACTGACACTGGTGGGACTTTCATCCGAAGGGTAGCGACCTTACCTTGGAATTTGGATAAGGTATTTCCCCTCTAATAATCCAAAGATCGATAGAATCATTCACCACATCAGAATGAATTGCCTCCTGTTCGATAGATGTGGAAAACGTATATGTCTGTAAAATGTTTTTAACATGAGAAAACCGCAAATGCAAAAAAGTTCATTTCCACAATTTTAACTCAAAATTCATTTAGACATCGTATCTGTTTATTAAAAGTAAAAAAAAAACCACCCTAATACAATACAATTCAATTTCCTCAATTATAACTCAAATTCATTCAGACATATTATCAGTTGATCAAAAGTAAAAAGGTCCCAATATAATTCGATTTCCTCAATTACAACTCAAATTTTATTCAAACATCTGATTAGTTGATCAAAAGTAAAAAGGCCCAAATACAATACACTTCAATTTCCTCAATTATAACTCAAAATAATCCCGATATCTTATCTGTTAATTATGAGGGGAAAAAACTCAAATACAATAAAATTTTATATCCGAAATTATAACTCATAATTCATTCAAACATCTTATTTGGTGATCAAAAGTAAACAAAAATGTCTAATACAATTCCATTTCCTCATTTATAACTCAAAATTTATCAGACATCTCATCTATTGATTAAGAAAAAAAACCCTCAAATACAATACAATTCCATTTCCTCAATTATAAATCAAAATGAATTAGAACATCTTATTTGTCGATCAAAATTGAAAAAAACACCCTAATACAATACAATTCAATTTCCTTAAATATAACTCAAAATTCATTCCAACATCTTATTCTTTGATCAAAATAAAAAAGATATATATATTCTAATAAAATAAGTTCCATCTTCTAAAAATAACTCAAAATTCATTCGAACATGTTATTTGTTGATCAAAAATAAAAATAATTCTCAAATACAATACCTTTATTTTCTAATTTTTGGCATAATTACTGTGTAACAGTGAAATGTATATACAATGTAATTAACATTTCAGATTAAGTTCCTGTCTACTTTATACAGAGGAACAGCTGGTATTACAGACATCAATATAAGCCCAGGACCATGCAGTGGAGGTATTTATTTCGACCTCGTCGACTATACTCCCTCTGTACATATTGTAGAGTTATTGCCCTTGTGGATAGGTATCAATTGTGACATCATTATTATGTGAGCGAAATTTGTGTCGTTTTCTATGACGTGATGCTCGCAAAAATATGACATCACAATCAATAGTCCATGTAGCGGACGTGTGTACTCCAATCTTGTCGACTGTATTCCATCTTTGCATACTGTAGAGTTATCTCCCTTGCGAGAATGTATTTATTGTGACATCATTATTATGTGAACGAAATTGTTCCATTTTCTATGATGTTACCCTCGCAAACGTATGACATCACAAACAATATCTACCCGCAAAGGTAGATAACTGTGAAATTTGCGTGATGAGTAATTCGTCTTTGGCGATATCGTTTTACAGATAAAAAAAACCGGTCACGTTAGTGTGACGAGCTGTGTCTAAATAAAGAACGGACATGTAATGTGACATTCTGAAGTATTTCATCCGTTAAAGCAAATGAGTATTACATATATATCTATTTTAGTAATCAAGTGATTTATCTATCATTAATAATCAATCTTTTGACAACAGTGATAAAGGATATTGGTATTTACTACTTGCTATAAAACCAATAAGTTTAATTTCTCTGAAATAGGTAAAGCATCAAGTACATCATGGATTTCAGATTTTTTTATATTGGATTTATTATAATTCTTTTATCTTGATTTAAAAATTATCATTAAGGATGTACTCCTCTGAGAAGTCAAAATTTTCCTGTATTCAATTTTTTTCTCATATGTGAGTTTGCTCGTCTTTGAGCTTTTGTCACTCAAACATACCTAGGTGACAATTTTTTTTGGATTTTGCCATTCTGTTCCATATACATTAGAGATTAAAGCCAATTAATAGAAAAAGCCATTTTTTCTAAATTTTAATCATATAACGGATTAAAATTTGTCAGGACTTTTTTCTATAAAGAAAGAAAAAGTTCTGGTATCAAACTTTTTAAGATGTTTTGCATATCAATAGTATAGGGAAAAGGTTGCTCTTTCTAAATCATATAACCGGGGTCCATGTGCTTACTTTTCCCCCCCATTTAAATATGTTATTTTTCAATATTTTATAGTTAAAATAAAAGTACTCAAATTACGATTAAATGTGAGAAAAGTATATCATTTCACACATTAATATTCAATATGTTAATTTTCATGAACGAAAGAAAGACAAACAGCAAAAAATAGCTAGATACAGCTAAAACTGCTGAAGCTGTGATGATTTAAGTAAAAACTAATTAAGTTAAAAATGGTAAAAATTAGTTTTAATACGGCACCGAGCATGTATCTTTGATTAAAAATCGATATGTTGCGGCATCAGCCAATCGGAGGCGCCGTTTTTTTAATGTGACGTTACATAACATTATCCCTACGCCAATCGCAATGCTCGTTGTAAGTATTAAAATGACTGGTTCTATTACTTTAAAGATACCTGTGAGTCTCTCTCATCACTGCCCTTCTGTGCTAATGGAGGAACTTGTGTAGCAATACAGGGTGAATTGACTTGTGATTGTGGAAGCAGTGGTTTTACTGGCACCTATTGTGAAACACCACGTGAGTATATGAATCAGTGAGTTTACAGGAAATTACATATAAGCATTGTCGTCAATGCTTTTTTTTAAACATTCACTGGGTTATGAAATAAACTTTACTTGGAAATTTAAAAAAAAACTGCAGCCAGGATTCACACAGTCCAAACACAAACCTTTTTAGTTACCATAGCAACAGCAGCTGCAATGATAGATAACCATTAAAGATATTGTTTCAAGAGTGTACTCAAGTTTTGAAAATCAGCAATTGAATTACTAAATAACATGTTTGAATATTTGACGTATTATGGGGGTCAAAAAGGGCACAAAATGTCCTTTATAATGAAAACAACAGTTCTGTGAGTGGAGATGTGCTAGTTACATTATCTGTATATATTTTTATTTGCTCAGTACGGATATTATATAACCTTACTATAAATGACCATAAATCCCCCAATAAGACAATTCCTGAATGTCCAACCCACAGCAAATCTCGGGTTGGACGTTCATCAATTACCCCAGGGTTGCGATTTCGTTGTCATACCCTCGAGCTAGGGCAAAATTCTATCAGTCTACATGAAATATATCATAGACAAATAAAATGCAATATTGACTAAGGCATAAGAATATACGTATCAGATCAAGGATACACTTTGTAAACGAACGCATGAGTGGGGTTTATCAAAACGAAAAAAGACATGAAAATTGACAGACATAAAACGCAGAACAAAAATATTGGATAGTTAATCGTCAAGTTTAGTAAAATAAAAGATCATGGGTGGAAATAAAGTTAAGATTGTTTCATACCGGTTGGTCATTTTCTAGTCTGTCAATAGTCGCGCCACCGACACCTTAAATCTATTTCACACTGAAAAAGCTTAAATGTGTACAAGTTTGTTCATGCAGATAAGAAAAAGAGGATGATACTCTGATATTTTGAATATTTTCCACCTCACGCGATGAATTTTAACTGGTATTCATCAAGAAACAAGGAAGATTCTTTTTAAGACATTTATTACATTGTATTTGCCCTTGCGGTTATTACGTCGTTGTTCTGTGAGCATCGAGTCAAAACTTACACAAAAATATGACGTCATTTTTGTGCACATACTAATGACGTATTAATCAAAATGATATTTTCACTGTCAATGTAATATTCCGATTGATCAAAAGCGAGTGAAAATAACAAGTGATATTTTCACTAAAGTGGAAGTATCACTTAATATATTTTCACTAAAATGGAAGTATCACTTAATATATTTTCACTTTAAAACCTTATATTTTACTGTACAAATGTAAAAAAAAGTCTACGCACAAAACTGTGTCCTGAAACAAGAACACGGGGTGAAAACAAACTCATACCGAATCATAAAAAACTTGTCAATACTTAAACTTGCACTGTGTTGTCCGACTCGAGTTCCGAGTTGTGGTGATTGATCATACGTTTACTGACATTTCCTCTCCGCCGTTCAGCAGAGTTTTTCCCGTCACCGTCAAACGCAAAGAGTGGCGCCTTGTTATAAAAACTGCATACTAAAAAGTATATCTAGCGATGATGGAAAATGTGGCTACTAGATCCAAGAGAGAAAACTCCTATAAAATATATGTGCGAGCATCCGTAAGCATGAATTAAACTAAATGCGTAGCTGCCTTTTGTAGTGCGCGAAGTTCAAATGCGCTAAATTGCTAATGACTTACACCCAGTGCAATTTTTTATATGAGAAAGACAAAACTAACTCCTTTTTCACAAATGCTTGCAAAGTATGGGTAATTACAGAGTATTTCAAGTTATTATAAAACGTTTTCTTACGTTATAGCGGACCCCTGCCAAGGAATAAATTGCAACGGTAACGGTAACTGTGTAGCTGGTAGCTGTGTTTGTACCAATGGTTTTACCGGAGAAACATGCGACGCACCACGTAAGAAAAGCTACACTTTATAAATTTTGTATGAAAAAAAAATCAAAATTGATGTAAAAGAGTCTAGAGATGGAGACAGCAAAAATAGATCGACAATAGCGAATAGGACATATTACAAGAAGTCCACGCATAACAAGTAATTATTTGCATTTAAAAATTGTATTTTCGGCGTATTTTTCTTGTTTTTCCTTGAATAGTTTTTATAATTTGTATAAGAGATGAAATTAACTGTCTAAATGAAAAGTACCTCATATTCTTACGAAATTTAATCACTTACAAAAGTATGAATACTATATTTTTTGTATGAATAGGGTTACAATATCTCCAGATTTCAGGTACCATCTACCCGTAGGGATCCATATTTCGCCATTTTTGATAAATAAAGACGATTTCAATGTAGATATAAAATTATATTCAGTAAATAATGTCCATGAGCTGTCATTTCATTATAAAATATCCATCGATTCAACACTGTGTGAAATCAGACACACCAAACCACATTCAAACGACATTTTCTATAAAGTCAATTTCCTTGCTACCACCACAGAATGTTGTCGCCCCTCCCAAGAACTGTACTGGAAAAAGTGTCTAACTACCGATGTGAAGTGGAATTCTTTTTGTATGAAAAAATCAAAATCGAGTGTAGAAAAGTTAATTATTGATGGATATACAATATATTTTAATAATATATCAATATTTCCCTGCCATTCCAGCTGACCCATGTGCTAACGTCGATTGTGGTGTTAACGGGGACTGTGCTGATGGAGTTTGTGCTTGCACTGGTGGTTATACCGGCGATATGTGCAATATACCACGTAAGAAATACAAAATGAAACTTATGTTGAAACTATATTTCTAAACGGAAAATTCAATTTAAATAAACCAACGCGTTTATTTAATTATCTTTTTTGTTTAGAATTTCGTTCATCAATTCGTAAACACTTTTTCAATTAATCAAACATAACGGACTGTGATATTAAGTAAGAGTTATTCCCCTTTCCGTCTAATTTATAATACATTTTAATAAAACACCTTATTAATGTCAATTTAAACATATGTTATTGTTATCTTTTATATACAATAGGAATATCATAAGTCTCACTTATATGAAACTCTCTCTCCAAATCTTATCTTATTCTATATCTTATCAATATTTTTCAAAGTAAGAGTTATCTCCTTTTCGTGCAACTAATAATAATACAATTTTGCTTGTAATGAGTATGTTTAATTTGCTTAACAGTGATATTTGCACTGAAGTGGAAGTATCTCTTAATATATTTTCACCTTAAATCCTTATATTTTGCTGTAAAAATGTAATAAAAAAGTCTACGCACATAACTGTGCCCTAAAACAAGAGCACAGGGTGAAAACAAACTCATACCGAATCACAAAGAAATTGCCAATACTTAAACTTTCACTGTGTTGTCCGACTCGAGTTCCGTGCTGCGGTGATTGATCATACGTTTACTGATATTTCCTCTACGCCGTTCAGCAGAGTTTTTCCCGTCACCCTCAAACGCAAAGTGTGGCGCCTTTTTATAAAAATTGCACATTAAAAAGTGTATCTAAATTAAACTAAATGCGTAGCTGCCTTTTGTAGTGCGCGAAGTTCAAATGCGCTAAATTGCTAATGGCTTACCCCCGGTGCAATTTTTGATATGAGAAAGACAAAACTAACTCCTTTTTCACAAATGCTTACAAAATATGGGTAATGACAGAGTATTTCAAGTTATTACAAAACGTTTTCTTACGTTATAGCGGACCCCTGCCAAGGAATAAATTGCAACGTTAACGGGAACTGTGTAGCTGGTAGCTGTGTTTGTACCAATGGTTTTACCGGAGAAACATGCGACACACCACGTAAGAAAAGAAACACTTCATAGATTATGTATAAAAAAAATCAAAATTGATGTAAAAGAGTCTAGAGATGGAGACAGCAAAGATAGATCGACAATAGCGAATAGGACATATTACAAGAAGTCCACGCATAACAAGTAATTATTTCCATTTAACAATTGTACTTTCGGCGTATTTTACTTGGTTTTTCTTGAGTAGTTTTTATTGTTTGTATAAGAGATGAAATGAACTGTCTAAATGAAAGGTACCTCATATTCTTACGAAATTTAGTCACTTACAAAAGTATGAATACTATATTTTTTTGTATGAAAAGGGTTACAATATATCCCGATTTCAGTTACCATTTATCCGCAGGGGTCCATATATCGCCATTTTTGATAAATAAAGACGATTTCAATGTAGATATAAAATTATATTTAGTAAATAATGTCCATGAACTGTCATTTCATTATAAAATATCCATCGATTCAACACTGTGTGAAATCAGACACACCAAACCACATTCAAACGACATTTTCTATAAAGTCAATTTCCTTGCTACCACCACAGAATGTTGTCGCCCCTCCCAAGAACTGTACTGGAAAAAGTGTCTAACTACCGATGTGAAGTGGAATTTTTTTTGTATGAAAAAATCAAAATCGAATGTAGAAAAGTTAATTATTGATGGATATACAATATATTTTAATAATATATCAATATTTCCCTGCCATTCCAGCTGACCCATGTGCTAACGTCGATTGTGGTGTTAACGGAGACTGTGCTGATGGAGTTTGTGCTTGCACTGGTGGTTATACCGGCGATATGTGCAATATACCACGTAAGAAATACAAAATGAAACTTATGTTGAAACTATATTTCTAAACGGAAAATTCAATTTAAATAAACCAACGCGTTTATTTAATTATCTTTTTTGTTTAGAATTTCGTTCATCAATTCGTAAACACTTTTTCAATTAATCAAACATAACGGACTGTGATATTAAGTAAGAGTTATTCCCCTTTCCGTCTAATTTATAATACATTTTAATAAAACACCTTATTAATGTCAATTTAAACATATGTTATTGTTATCTTTTATATACAATAGGAATATCATAAGTCTCACTTATATGAAACTCTCTCTCCAAATCTTATCTTATTCTATATCTTATCAATATTTTTCAAAGTAAGAGTTATCTCCTTTTCGTGCAACTAATAATAATACAATTTTGCTTGTAATGAGTATGTTTAATTTGCTTAACAGTGATATTTGCACTGAAGTGGAAGTATCTCTTAATATATTTTCACCTTAAATCCTTATATTTTGCTGTAAAAATGTAATAAAAAAGTCTACGCACATAACTGTGCCCTAAAACAAGAGCACAGGGTGAAAACAAACTCATACCGAATCACAAAGAAATTGCCAATACTTAAACTTTCACTGTGTTGTCCGACTCGAGTTCCGTGCTGCGGTGATTGATCATACGTTTACTGATATTTCCTCTACGCCGTTCAGCAGAGTTTTTCCCGTCACCCTCAAACGCAAAGTGTGGCGCCTTTTTATAAAAATTGCACATTAAAAAGTGTATCTAAATTAAACTAAATGCGTAGCTGCCTTTTGTAGTGCGCGAAGTTCAAATGCGCTAAATTGCTAATGGCTTACCCCCGGTGCAATTTTTGATATGAGAAAGACAAAACTAACTCCTTTTTCACAAATGCTTACAAAATATGGGTAATGACAGAGTATTTCAAGTTATTACAAAACGTTTTCTTACGTTATAGCGGACCCCTGCCAAGGAATAAATTGCAACGTTAACGGGAACTGTGTAGCTGGTAGCTGTGTTTGTACCAATGGTTTTACCGGAGAAACATGCGACACACCACGTAAGAAAAGAAACACTTCATAGATTATGTATAAAAAAAATCAAAATTGATGTAAAAGAGTCTAGAGATGGAGACAGCAAAGATAGATCGACAATAGCGAATAGGACATATTACAAGAAGTCCACGCATAACAAGTAATTATTTCCATTTAACAATTGTACTTTCGGCGTATTTTACTTGGTTTTTCTTGAGTAGTTTTTATTGTTTGTATAAGAGATGAAATGAACTGTCTAAATGAAAGGTACCTCATATTCTTACGAAATTTAGTCACTTACAAAAGTATGAATACTATATTTTTTTGTATGAAAAGGGTTACAATATATCCCGATTTCAGTTACCATTTATCCGCAGGGGTCCATATATCGCCATTTTTGATAAATAAAGACGATTTCAATGTAGATATAAAATTATATTTAGTAAATAATGTCCATGAACTGTCATTTCATTATAAAATATCCATCGATTCAACACTGTGTGAAATCAGACACACCAAACCACATTCAAACGACATTTTCTATAAAGTCAATTTCCTTGCTACCACCACAGAATGTTGTCGCCCCTCCCAAGAACTGTACTGGAAAAAGTGTCTAACTACCGATGTGAAGTGGAATTTTTTTTGTATGAAAAAATCAAAATCGAATGTAGAAAAGTTAATTATTGATGGATATACAATATATTTTAATAATATATCAATATTTCCCTGCCATTCCAGCTGACCCATGTGCTAACGTCGATTGTGGTGTTAACGGAGACTGTGCTGATGGAGTTTGTGCTTGCACTGGTGGTTATACCGGCGATATGTGCAATATACCACGTAAGAAATACAAAATGAAACTTATGTTGAAACTATATTTCTAAACGGAAAATTCAATTTAAATAAACCAACGCGTTTATTTAATTATCTTTTTTGTTTAGAATTTCGTTCATCAATTCGTAAACACTTTTTCAATTAATCAAACATAACGGACTGTGATATTAAGTAAGAGTTATTCCCCTTTCCGTCTAATTTATAATACATTTTAATAAAACACCTTATTAATGTCAATTTAAACATATGTTATTGTTATCTTTTATATACAATAGGAATATCATAAGTCTCACTTATATGAAACTCTCTCTCCAAATCTTATCTTATTCTATATCTTATCAATATTTTTCAAAGTAAGAGTTATCTCCTTTTCGTGCAACTAATAATAATACAATTTTGCTTGTAATGAGTATGTTTAATTTGCTTAACAGTGATATTTGCACTGAAGTGGAAGTATCTCTTAATATATTTTCACCTTAAATCCTTATATTTTGCTGTAAAAATGTAATAAAAAAGTCTACGCACATAACTGTGCCCTAAAACAAGAGCACAGGGTGAAAACAAACTCATACCGAATCACAAAGAAATTGCCAATACTTAAACTTTCACTGTGTTGTCCGACTCGAGTTCCGTGCTGCGGTGATTGATCATACGTTTACTGATATTTCCTCTACGCCGTTCAGCAGAGTTTTTCCCGTCACCCTCAAACGCAAAGTGTGGCGCCTTTTTATAAAAATTGCACATTAAAAAGTGTATCTAAATTAAACTAAATGCGTAGCTGCCTTTTGTAGTGCGCGAAGTTCAAATGCGCTAAATTGCTAATGGCTTACCCCCGGTGCAATTTTTGATATGAGAAAGACAAAACTAACTCCTTTTTCACAAATGCTTACAAAATATGGGTAATGACAGAGTATTTCAAGTTATTACAAAACGTTTTCTTACGTTATAGCGGACCCCTGCCAAGGAATAAATTGCAACGTTAACGGGAACTGTGTAGCTGGTAGCTGTGTTTGTACCAATGGTTTTACCGGAGAAACATGCGACACACCACGTAAGAAAAGAAACACTTCATAGATTATGTATAAAAAAAATCAAAATTGATGTAAAAGAGTCTAGAGATGGAGACAGCAAAGATAGATCGACAATAGCGAATAGGACATATTACAAGAAGTCCACGCATAACAAGTAATTATTTCCATTTAACAATTGTACTTTCGGCGTATTTTACTTGGTTTTTCTTGAGTAGTTTTTATTGTTTGTATAAGAGATGAAATGAACTGTCTAAATGAAAGGTACCTCATATTCTTACGAAATTTAGTCACTTACAAAAGTATGAATACTATATTTTTTTGTATGAAAAGGGTTACAATATATCCCGATTTCAGTTACCATTTATCCGCAGGGGTCCATATATCGCCATTTTTGATAAATAAAGACGATTTCAATGTAGATATAAAATTATATTTAGTAAATATATGTCCATGAACTGTCATTTCATTATAAAATATCCATCGATTCAACACTGTGTGAAATCAGACACACCAAACCACATTCAAACGACATTTTCTATAAAGTCAATTTCCTTGCTACCACCACAGAATGTTGTCGCCCCTCCCAAGAACTGTACTGGAAAAAGTGTCTAACTACCGATGTGAAGTGGAATTTTTTTTGTATGAAAAAATCAAAATCGAATGTAGAAAAGTTAATTATTGATGGATATACAATATATTTTAATAATATATCAATATTTCCCTGCCATTCCAGCTGACCCATGTGCTAACGTCGATTGTGGTGTTAACGGGGACTGTGCTGATGGAGTTTGTGCTTGCACTGGTGGTTATACCGGCGATATGTGCAATATACCACGTAAGAAATACAAAATGAAACTTATGTTGAAACTATATTTCTAAACGGAAAAGTCAATTTAAATAAACCAACGCGTTTATTTAATTATCTTTTTTTGTTTAGAATTTCGTTCATCAATTCGTAAACACTTTTTCAATTAATCAAACATAACGGACTGTGATATTAAGTAAGAGTTATTCCCCTTTCCGTCTAATTTATAATACATTTTAATAAAACACCTTATTAATGTCAATTTAAACATATGTTATTGTTATCTTTTATATACAATAGGAATATCATAAGTCTCACTTATATGAAACTCTCTCTCTAAATCTTATCTTATCCTATATCTTATCAATATTTTTCAAAGTAAGAGTTATCTCCTTTTCGTGCAACTAATAATAATACAATTTTGCTTGTAATGAGTATGTTTAATTTGCTTAACAGTGATATTTGCACTAAAGTGGAAGTATCACTTAATATATTTTCACCTTAAAACCTTATATTTTGCTGTAAAAATGTAATAAAAAAGTCTACGCACATAACTGTGCCCTAAAACAAGAGCACAGGGTGAAAACAAACTCATACCGAATCACAAAGAAATTGCCAATACTTAAACTTTCACTGTGTTGTCCGACTCGAGTTCCGTGCTGCGGTGATTGATAATACGTTTACTGACATTTCCTCTCCGCCGTTCACCAGAGTTTTTCCCGTCACCCACAAACGCAAAGAGTGGCGCCTTGTTATAAAAATTGCACATTAAAAAGTGTATCTAGCAATGATGGAAGTAATCCCCACAGTAAATGTGGCTACTAGATCTTAGAAAGAAAACTCCTATTAAATATATGTGCAAGCATCGGTAAGCATAAATTAAACTAAATGCGTTCCTGCCTTTTGTTGCGTGCGAAGTTCAAATGCGCTAAATTGCTAATGACTTACCCCCGGTGCTATTTTTGATATGAGAAAGACAAAACTAACTCCTTTTTTACAAATACTTTCAAAATATGGGTAATGACAGAGTATTTCAAGTTATTACCAAACGTTTTATTACGTTATAGCGGACCCCTGCCAAGGAATAAATTGCAACGGTAACGGGAACTGTGTAGCTGGTAGCTGTGTTTGTACCAATGGTTTTACCGGAGAAACATGCGACACACCACGTAAGAAAAGCTACACTTTATAAGTTTTGTATGAAAAAAAAATCAAAATCGATGTTAAATAGTCTAGAGATGAAGACAGCAAAGATAGATCGACAATAGCGAATAGGACATATTACAAGAAGTCCATGCATAACAAGTAATTATTTGCATTTAAAAATTGTATTTTCGGAGTATTTTACTTGTTTTTCCTTCAGTAGTTTTTTATAATTTGTATAAGGGATGAAATTAACTGACTAAATGAAAAGTACCTCATATTCTTACGAAATTTAATCACTTACAAAAGTATGAATACTATATTTTTTGTATGAATAGGGTTACATTATCTCCCGATTTCAGGTACCATCTACCCGTAGGGATCCATATTTCGCCATTTTTGATAAATAAAGACGATTTCAATGTAGATATAAAATTATATTTAGTAAATATATGTCCATGAACTGTCATTTCATTATAAAATATCCATCGATTCAACACTGTGTGAAATCAGACACACCAAACCACATTCAAACGACATTTTCTATAAAGTCAATTTCCTTGCTACCACCACAGAATGTTGTCGCCCCTCCCAAGAACTGTACTGGAAAAAAGTGTCTAACTACCGATGTGAAGTGGAATTGTATTTGTATGAAAAAATCAAAATCGAATGTAGAAAAGTTAATTATTGATGGATATTCAATATATTTTAATAATATATCAATATTTCCCTGCCATTCCAGCTGACCCATGTGCTAACGTCGATTGTGGTGTTAACGGGGACTGTGCTGATGGAGTTTGTGCTTGCACTGGTGGTTATACCGGCGATATGTGCAATATACCACGTAAGAAATACAAAATGAAACTTATGTTGAAACTATATTTCTAAACGGAAAAGTCAATTTAAATAAACCAACGCGTTTATTTATTCATTATTTTTTTTTTGTTTAGAATTTTCGTTCATCAATTGGTAAACACTTTTTTCAATTAATCAAACATGACGAACTGCGATATTAAAGCTGACAATGCATGTTAAAAACATGCATTTGAAATTAAAAAAAAAATTATTAACGAAATATTTTTTTCAAAAATTGTTTCTGAGACATCCCCTAGTTATGACAGTGTGGTATCTAAGGAAGTGGCAGCCATTTTTCTTTTGCTCTTCTTAGTAACCTTCACTGGCCAGCCCCCTATATAAAGCACGGGACACTTGACACGTGTCATTCTAAACATGTCTTGTCTCAGATACACATGCCCCGATATTGGAAATAACAATGTCAAATTGAAAATAAACATTGCACTAACCTGCCAATATTTCATTGAAGTAATAGATGAATGTGTTGTCAGCTATATCCCAACATATATCCAATACGAACTAATAAAACACTTCAATATACACGAAGTTTTACACGTACATGTACATCGATACGTGTGTGTCCTTGATAGTTGTCGCTCGTTCGGGTCAGGTACGTAGTCACGTGTATACGGTCAGTTGAGTGCATCGGGTACGATGACATACGTGGAGATATGTGGACGGATTATTGTTTGGATTTCTATTCACTTGCGTTGAATTTTTATTTTGAGAAACATCTAAATGACAACTTAGAGGAGTTGACATGTTAATTGCTAAAAAAGGTCCCATATAGTTTTACAGGTGAGGGTTTTGTTTACCTATTTGTAGGTGATATATACTGTGGAATGCTAGGTGTATAGGTACATGAATGAGCGCACGTGTGTCGATTCACGCGCTTTATATAGGGGTCGGCGAGTCGTCGGAATGTCAAACAAAAATGGCTGTCCACAACCGGGGAATGTCTCATAAACGATTCTTGAACAACGAGTATACTTATTTAAAAAAAATCATTTTGATAATTTTAACTTGCATTGTCAGCTTTAAGTAAGTGTTATTCCCCTTTCCGTCTAACTTATTTATACCTTTTTATAAAACACCTTATTTATTTCAATTTAAACATATTTTATTGTTATCTTTTATATACTATGTGAATAGGCATAAGTCTCACTTATATGAAGCTCTCTCTCCAAATCTTATCTTATCCTATATCTTATCAATATTTTTTCAGAGTAAGAGTTATCTACTTTCCGTGTAACTAATAATAATACAACTACAATGTAATGATAATACAATTTTGCTTGTAATGAGTATTCTTATTGGCTTAACAATTTACTTTAATAGCCCATACATTTAAAAAAAATGGCGCTGTTGTTTGTAACGACCCTTCTGATTGGCTGCGATTACAGCGTGGTAATTTTAAAGACAAAAGAGTCCCAAAATGATATTTGAATATTGAAGTGATTATCTTTAGTAAATTAAATTGTAAAGAATAATCTGAATATATATATATTGGTGTTTTGGATGTATGACACAAAAATCTAAGTGTACTCTTATCATAAAGTCCAAAAATGAAATTTGAATATTTAAGATATTATCTTTAGTAAATTGATTTTTCAAGATTAATTTCAATGTCTCTATTTTGTGTTGTGGATATATAACACAAAAATTTAAGTTAACTCTCATCATAAACCGCTTCTCTGTTTATTTATAGCACACTCAGCTAATTGTGTTATACCTCAATAACATAAAAAATTATTCATATTAATCATTTAAATATATTTTAATTATGTATCAATATGTCCCTACCATTCTAGCTGACCCCTGTGCTAACGTCGATTGTGGTGATAACGGGGTCTGTGATGGTGGAGTTTGTGTTTGCACTGGTGGTTATACCGGCGATATGTGCGATACACCATGTAAGAAAAAACAAACTAAATCTTATGTTGAAAATATATCCTTAAACGGCAGAATCATATTGAATCAAATCACCATGTTTATAGTTGATCATTAAAATTTTGTGTTTATAAATACGTTCATCAATTGGTAAACGCTTTTTGAATTAATCAAACATTACGAACTGTGTTAAAAAGTGAGTTATTCCCCTTTCCGTCTAACTAATAATACATTTTAATAATACACCTAACTAATTTCAATATAAACTTATTTTATTCTTATATTTAATATGCAATGGGATTGGGCACAAATCTCACTGACACATAGCTCACTTTCTCTCAAATCTTATCTCATCCAATATCTTATCAATATTTTTCAAAATTAGAGTCAAGCCCTTTCCGTGAACTAAAAAATCTATTCAAGTTATTCATTAAATATATTTTAATATTATATCAATATGTCCATACCATTCCAGCTGACCCATGTGCTAACGTCGATTGTGGAGATAACGGGGATTGTGATGGTGGAAGCTGTGTCTGTTCAGTTGGGTTTATCGGGGATAGGTGCAACAAACCAGGTAAGTTACATATAGCCGACTGTCTTCGCGGGTCAGTATGTTCACCCGTTATTCCATTTTCGCGAAGTTGAACCATATCTCAATATTTGCAGGATTGGGTCTGAAAACGAGCGGCTTGAGCAATATCGAAAGGAGAAAAAGGATTTGATTTTGGTCGATATAACAATCATTTGATTTTGGAGAAAATTTCTATGTAAGGCTTTGCAGCAAACAATGCAAGTTCAAAAAACATTCAAACGGGATAAACAAAATAACGTATTTCAAGAATCATTTATGAGAAGTTGCGGACAATATTTTTGCTTCTCTCTCTACCAACAGTCCGAGCACACGTATTATTTACCAGTGAAGTTCTATGGTACTTTTCCTAATAAGAAAACATACCCGTTCCTCTTAGTTGTCTTTCAAAATGTTTTTTTTAACAAATTGAGCTGTTTTATGCAACAAACTCAGAATAAGTTCATACAAGTTATCGGTCTTACTTTCTGGTTTTCCTGGTTAAGCTGATTGCGATTAATCTTTCAAAAAACCACCAAGGACGCATATTTGTATACGCGCGAAATGCAAAATGTTTTACTTATTATATGGTTTTATATAGGGGGTTTGTCATAGATAAGTATCTAATCAGAGCAAACGAAAAATGGCTACTCTGCGTCCTTGGATACGGCGGCCCTGTTATACCCAGAAGTGTCTCAAATGTGAATTTTGACAATAATATATTATCGCATTATATTGTTTTGAACATCTCAATTGCTTTTTAAAACTTGCGTTGTCAACTTTAAGTAATGTTGAAACGATGGTATGACTGCTGGAACAATTTGAGGGCATTTGTAAGTACCCCCAATTTAATCATTATACAGTTTACTCCAATATTAGACAATTTCTTTACAGCAAGGATATTTATATGTACATTCGAGAATAGAGTGGATCTAGATTGCATGTTATCCAATGCACCAGGGTCAAGCAACTTATGGGAGGTTCAATCGGTATCGGTATGTATCTGACAACATTTCAGGGAAATGTAACGACATCTGTCTTGTTTGATATATTCTTTTTAATTAAAACTCAGTTCCTACTGTAGTTGATATTTGTTTGGTTCAAAGCATGTTTTGATATTCAAAAATAAAAAACTCACACACATTTTGTAACATTTAAAGAGTCACGTCAAGATTGAATGTAGAAATAGATACCTCATGAAAAATAGATAATCTGATATGTCAAAAAAATATTCTGTGAAAGATCATTAGAATATTGGCACAATTCATAATTATATTTACAAAATTACATATCATTCCAATTGCAAAATTGTATTTCATAAGTATTTGAAAAAAAAACCCACTGATTGTCCAATTCAGAATTTACAAACAATATTAACTAGAAGTATGTCAGTATGTAATTAAAGCCGCTGCAACACCAAAATTTTAATTGCTTCATTTTAACGTGCTGAAATTGAATACTATTAGGCAGCGGAAAAAACTCTAAAAACTAAGCGCCGGACAATCGGAATACCGATCCACAAGGAAGATAATTCTATAATATATAATTGTGGAATAGGAATACGTGTAAAGATATCATTTATATAAGTATATATATATACATTGATAACACACAGCAATGTCTCGTAAACGAGCCTTAAACGTGGTTTTCAATCTTAAAAACATTCTTTTAAATTTAATCATCAGCTTGTCGAATAAATATTCTTATGAAAGAAATGCGTAATCCACTGTTTCGTTACAACAAGATAAAGAAGAAGCCAGAAACATGTGCTGCAGATAAATCACAATAATAATAATAAATTTTAATATTTAAGTGAATGTCCTTTAATAGTATTACCTCAATTTCAAATAAAAACCTCCCTTGATTTTTATATAATTTGTATGCCTTAACACTTTAAAGCAACTACCATTAATGACAATTGAGGATGAGATATTAGTATTGGTTTATAATTATACGAATGATTCGGATTATGTTGTGTCTGATACAGAATCGGCGCACGGGAATTCAGACAGGACCATCAAAAGCTTTTACTGGGGACCAGTTCATGTCTATTGAAGGACAGGACGGATTTACTAGGTCTACACTAACGTTAGATGATATCACAGGTTAGTTTGACATCAATAGGATGTTCGTAAAATAATGATACCCATGTCCTTAACTTGTGTTGTATAACTGTTGCTAATAATCGCGGGGTTTTATTTTCGAGAATTTCGGAGATTATCTCAAATTACGAAAAACAATGCCTCGTGTTGTTAAACTCTGTCACGTATTTGACGCGTTCAAAGGTTTCAAAAAAGATTTGCGCAATCAAGTCCCTGCGAATCGTGAAATTAAATACCTCGCTTTGTAAAACTTGTTTTCGTTAATATAATAACTTTTCCTAAGACTACAGAAAGATTCGTGAAAGTAAGTCCCCGCGAGAAAGTTCCAAACTGTATATCACGAAATGTATGAACGAATAGAATCTTACATGGGCCTGTGAAGTGGACAGGGATATCTCAACCCGAGTGAAAGATTTTTGCCGGTCAACCCGAGGCTCCACTTCATAGACCCAAGTTTGATTCTTTTTCTCCCATACATAGCAGAAAAATGATGAAATTCGTCTTGGTTTCCAGCTTTTTTATCGCGCCATTATCGCAGAAACGTCGTTATGCGTCAAATTTAATGACGTCATCTACAATGTGCCCCGCATGTATTGATGACGTCACGTTATTGTCTAGCGCGTGTGAGCTCTCTTTCTGAGTTAAGAGATCGTTCTTTAAGTTAATGAAAAGTTGCTGAGATATGATATTTGGGTTACAATGAAACGCCTGTCAAAATCTGTTATCAAATTACCTCTAGCTTCTGTCAATGCCAAACTACTTTCATATGCTAAACTACCTAGATACTGGCTGTTAAACCTATGTGGTATGTTTGAATGAAGGACTGCCATTTAATTACAGCTTGATGTTTTTTCCAATTATACTTAAAGGCCATATCTTTTCGAAACAAAAATTTAATGTTTGTTGAAAACAATAATGACATTAGAATATATATATATCGATTGTTTAAGATGAGGTATCAACAACACATACATTCAAGATTCTCTTTGTAATCTATGTTGCCAGTAAATATTAATGTCGCTCTTTGTCGTCTGGCGTAATGATAGTCAACTAACGCACGGTAAATAGGAAGACTGTGGGGAAAATAATACGACCTGCGATAAATTAGCATTAAATCTATTTAAATTGAATTATGCAAATGGTGAAATTAAGTTTAGTATTAACGGTAACCTTATAACTTTTGTGACTCTTCAAAATTATCAATCTCGTTTTACATTCCAATTTTAAAAAAATAAAGTTGTTTCGGAAAGGTCGTGGGTCTTTAAAGAAAGAATGTCGTCCGAACGAATATACACGATACCATGTATAATTATATTCTCAAAGGTTCATGGACATCTACACAATTATAATAATGTACCGATTCCAGGTTTAGGAGGTCCAGGATCATTGCTTAATATAGACCAAAAGCGGGTGTGTATCGGGTATATATAATACAGGGTTTTACAAAATTTAAGTAATGGTTATCGCATCAGTCATCTTATATCTCTGACGAAGACAATAACTAGTACAAGGTGGTTGTCAAAAGCTACCCTTGAGTAGATTTGTTGTTGAGGAACCTTGTCTACCTGTTGTTTCTATAGGGGAATATCGGAATGCAATGTTTTCTGACTATTTGTTTAGGCTCCGGAAAATATTGTCTGGTATTAAATTATAACATGAATGGAAGGGGTATTGTGTCCCTGAAAGTCCGTGAGGGTACCAGACTGGTGTTCCACAAACGGGGACATCAAGGAAATAGTTGGATCACAGCTAAGATATCATTGACACTTAAGCCGGGACAACAGGTAACAAACTACTTTTTTTCTTAGCGATTTGATTTCGTGAGAGTTTTGAAAGAGTTATGTCATATTCGACTGTTGTGCCTTTTCGCGCTGTTTATTTTCACGATTCTGCTTACCAGTGAAACTTAATCGCACGCAAAAATAGCTTATTTACAGTAATTTTGTAAATATTTGAAATCTGGAGTTCTAACACCATTCATTATCTTCATGGAATAATTGTAATTGGAAATATATTAGTATTCTTATTTTATTTCATAGAAAACGATCGAGGGCACCTCAAAAGGCAAACGAGGCAATATTGCTATTGATGACGTAGAACTGTTCCCAGTTTCCTGTAGTGAGTATAGTTTATGCTATCGTCATTGATGACGTAGAACTGTTCCCAGTTTCCTGTAGTGAGTATAGCTTATGCTATCGTCATTGATGACGTAGAAATGTTCCCAGTTTCCTGTAGTGAGTATAGATTTTTCTGTCGTTATTGATGACGTAGAAATGTTTCCATTTTCCTGTAGTGAGTATAGATTATGATGTCGTCATCTGTGACGTAGAAATATTCCAAGTTTCTGTAGTGAGTATAGTTTATGATGTCATCATCTGTGACGTAGAAATGTTCCCAGTTTCCTGTAGTGAGTATAGTTTATGATGTCATCATCTGTGACGTGACGTAGAGATCTCCAGTTTGCTGTAGTGAGTATAGTTTATGATGTCGTCATCTGTGACGTAGAAATGTTCCCAGTTTTCTGTAGTTAGTATAGCTTATGATGTCGTCATCTGTGACGTAGAAATGTTTCCAGTTTTCTGTAGTGAGTATAGTTTATAATGTCGTCATCTGTGACGTAGAAATGTTTCCAGTTTTCTGTAGTGAGTATAGTTTATGATGTCGTCATCTGTGACGTAGAAATGTTCCAAATTTTCTGTAGTGAGTATAGTTTATGATGTCATCATCTGTGACATTACGTAGAGATCTTTCCAGTTTTCTGTAGTGAGTATAAACTCATGGTGTAATCATTTATCACGTAGAAATATTCCCAGTTTCTTGTAATGAGTATATGTTTCTGTTTACGTGTAGATTGTATCTGTCTGTTGTATCGCCATTGAAAATGTATAATGTAGGTCTATTTCAATTAGTAATTCCGGTAGGAAGGCAATTTTTTTTAATTTCATTTTCATGTTGTTTTGCTATTGAACCACAGTGAGCCTAATATATATTTCTATATGGAATGTAGAACAATACATTTATGCCACAATTGTCTTCATGACAACGTTACAGAAATAGACTCAATGAATTGTGCCTTTATTGTATATTAAGTATTATTAGATTTAATTGACTGTTTTTTTGTTTGGCAGGGAAAATACTCACGTGCTCTTTTGAAAAAAATAGCCAGAAATGTTTCCGTACCGCGGACTGGAGGAGAGAGTCGAAATCGGTGAGTTTAACGTCATCACATCAATGTAAAATGAACCCACGATAATACGAACCCAGTCTTAATTGTTCATTTTACGATTTTTTGGACTGAAAATTCTCTGTTTTTAGTAAATATATAACGTTAGAGTAATCCGGTCCCTGACATTTCCATCTGGATCTTGCGTTTGCCGGAAGATCGATGTCAAAACATTTAAAGTGTTAATATTCCGCTCAGAAAACTTTTACTGTTGATATTGGTTCGCCCGTTGTCAGTATAACGTGACCGAGTGGGGTGTGTTGCTTGTTGTCTTTGGCGGCATGCTTCAGTGGTATAGCACTTTAAAAAGGGCAACAGTTCCACTATACAGGATGAAACGACACGAACATACCGCAGTCTCCTAAAACAAACCCCCTGCACTTCACACACCGCATGCATGGGAGGCCGTCCTTTCATAACCCTGCCTGTTATTAGTACGGTAATTAATCAAATAAATGGTACAGGAAGTCTGTTCAAGTTTTATCTCCACGTCTTGACTGATATTAAAACATTCGATAAAAGATCGCATCGAGAATCTTGAGATTATTTTCTAGACTAACGAATTCTTGGTTATTGTTTAAAATTTTCATCCATACTGCGAGTTTTCTGGACTACCAACGTCCGAATTATCGGAGTCCATTGTGTTTTTCCCAGATAAAAATAGAATTAAGTGTGCATTATGGATAATATGGCATAAACTTCGACTATTCAATATTTATAATGTACTGAAAATCAGTTAAGATAATTATTATTTTTGTTTTTTGTTATTATTTTACAGTATGCTCATGATGGCTATTTCCTTATACAGCCACGAAGTATATCACCCACATTGGATATAGATACAGACAATTTTTCAGGTATTTATAATAATTAAATAATAATCAAAAGCGTTTGATATGTTCTTCTCTATCAAAAGTTACTAACATTTAGAGAAATACAATGTATACTATGCATAGGTTTTTTATTTTAAAAAGTCAAATCAAAGTTTTAATTGACTTTTGGCAGCACTGCTTAAAATATGATATTGACGTCTACAGTGCATTGAAAATAGTAAAGTAATTTCCAATGTGTTGCGGGTTATACGATTTTATTTTACATCAGATGAAGTCTAATGCAGGCTATCTGTAATAACTAATGCATACAAAATTTGAAAAAAATGCGGGCTGTACGTTGTAAACTATTTCAAATATACAGAAAATAGCTGTCTAATTGTGTCAAAAATGTTTCATAGGAGCTATATTATTTAAAACCTTCCAAACAAAACATGTGCTATTGATAATTGGAGCCGCGGTGGCCGAGTGGTTAAGAACATATTACCACAAGTACTCCACCTCTGGGTAGCGAATTCGAAATCCATATGGGAAAATTGCCAGATACTAACCGCTGGTCGATGGTTTTTCTCTTGGTTCTCCATCTTTCCTCCACCAATAAACCTGGCACATCAATACATAATCCTTGCTAACAAAAGGACGTTAAACTAATAAAACCAAAGCTATTGATAACTTTATAACGTTATATGTCTTTGAATAAACATATCTCCTCTTCCAAATGGGTCACTATAACATATAGACCTGATGATACTAGCCAAATAAGTTCAACTTATAGGCGTTACGTCCGGTTTATATTCTGTTGATAGGTCAGAGCTGTCTGTCGTTCTTTTACCGTAAGGAGAGGGCAAATACCGGAAGCCTGAAGGTGTTTACAAAGGCACAAGGAGGAAATAAAGAAAAGCGGTGGGAGAGCTCGACATCTGATTCTGTGAGAGAATGGATACCCGTCGTGATACCAATTTTGATTGATAATGGTCATCAAGTAAGCATAATGTATCCGTATATCTCGTTACTTTGGCAAGGTCAAGGTCGTGAGCACCTATATATGTTTAGACGATTGGAAAAGATCATGAAGCAATTCTATATAGTTGTCACGTATTAGTATATCTCTTTACTTTGGCAAGGTCAGGGTCGTGCGTACCTTTATATTTAGACGATATGAAAAGATCATCAAATAATTCTATATAATTGTCACGTATCAGTATATCTCTTTAGTTTGGCTAGGTCAAGGTCTTGAGTACCTATATATATCTAGACAATTGAAAAGATCATCAAGTAATTCTATATAATTGTCACGTATCTGTATATCTCTTTACTTTGGCAAGGTCAAGGTCGTGAATATCTCTCTATATATATATATCTAGACAATTGATAAAGTTCATCAAACAAGCATCACGCATCAGTATATCTCTTAACTTTGGCAAAGTCAAGGTCACGAGTAAATGTATATGTTTAGACGATTGATAAATATCATCAAGGAATTTTATATAAGTGTCACGTATCAGTATATCGCAGAACTTTGACAAAGTCAAGGTCATGAGTGCCAATATATATATAGACTATCATGACCGAAATTGCAGCTGCATTAAACATATGAAAGGCCATCAAATTAACGTGTTTAATTATTAGAAATAGATCAATAAGATTATTGTAAAGACTATTTAATCAATTATTGTTCTCATTGCAGGTGACCATTGAAGCCTCGGTTTCGTATCAAAAAAGACGTCAGCTGTCGATTGACTCGCTGTTGATGGTTAATCTCCCTTGTCCATAGACATAGACGAAGAAAACTATCCCAATTTTGCATATGATAGAGTTATCTACCCTGTGGATAGGCATCTATTGTTGCGTCATTATTTTATGAACGCAAAAAAGTATGACGTTGAGCTCGCAAACACATAACGTTGCAATTAATACCTATCAATAAGGGCAGATAACTCTTATGTGGAAATACATAATACAATCGTCGTATTTTGATTACAGATGTATATCACAAACGCTTCATTGGCGTTATCTATTCCATGATATACACTGTAATCAAATATCTATAATGGTTTTCGTTATCCGTTATTTATGTATATTTAACCGAATCCATTTAGTTTAATCTAGATGCTATTTCATCCATTTGTATCCCGTTTTATTTTCCATAATTAGCTAAACAGATATCAGTTATCTTCAGTTCTTAATTAGCAAAACAAATATAAATTATCTCCATTTTTTAATCAGCTTAACGGATAGCAATTATCTTCCGTTCCTAATTAGCTGAACGGATATTGATGATCTTCCGTCTTAATTAGCTTAACGAATATAAATTATATTCCGTTCCTAATTAGCTTAATAGATATCAATTATATTCCATTCCTAATTAGCTTAACGGATATCAATTATATTCCATTCCTAATTAGCTTAACGGATATCAATCAATTTCCGCTCCTTATTAGCTTAACGGGTATCAATAATCTTCCGTTCCTCATACGTTTAACGTATAGCAATGGTCTTCCGTTCCTAAATAGCTTAACGAATATCAACTATCACGTATTATTAATTAGCTAAACGGATTATTTTAATTATTTTCTGTCCATAATTACTCAACAGATATACATTATATACTGTTCCTCATTATCTTTATATGTGTCAAGTCTTTATGGTTTTGTTAAGTAGAATGTATTAGAATGTACATGTATATACCATCGTAAATATATAATGTAATCTGGAATACATAAACAATATATGTATGTTTTGTATCTATTTATATGTATATATAGGACAAAACAGTAATTTTAACAGTGTGGACAAAATATTGTCGAGTTTTCGAGGCGATCTGCCCCTTTGTCAAGACACAAAAAAACTATAAAATTACATATTAAGAACGGTCACGGAAGTTCACAAAAATTAAAACAATGAACACAAATAGAACAGATAAACTATAGGGACAATGGCTATGTGTATTATCTGAATGATTCCTTCGGTCAGTCGCTGTAATTAGTTACGATTGCCGAAGGTTTATGTAGTGTATCTAATTAAAGGCATATTAATTGTGTGCAGTTAAAATCATACCAAAATTGTAAATTCAAAATTATTTACGTTCATTATTTGCACTATTAGAATTTCTGTCCTATACTTACTACTTTAAGTAATTCGTATCCTACAGACATATGTCTATAAGGATCCAGTGTTATATGGAAAATAACTGTTGATATTACTTCCTTGACCCATATATTATATATATATATAGTGATAACAACACCATCAAGTGATGTATATAATCTAGAATGCATTAAAGATGCTCCACCGCCGACAGAGCATAAATGACATTCATCATTTGAACAATAGTTCGTGTTTAATAGTGTGTATGTATATCTAATAAACACACAAAAAAAAACAATAAAAAAAATTATTTTGCTTTTGGTGCATGCACAATAAGTACTTCATTCCATATAGGATATAGTGCCACAGAATTTTTTCGGGATTCATTTAATTATTTTTCATATTTTTAACTTGAAGTAAAATTAGAAGCTAAATCTTTTTCAATGATGGTAATGGTGTAAAGTAAGTAACTTTTGCAACTGAAGAAAAATACTAAATCGTCTGCTCCTGTTTTTGATAGTGAAAAATTACCATTTGTTAGCGGTGGATCATCTTTAACAATGTATATTTAATAATTATAGGAAAACTTGTCATATCCATATGTTATCAAATGTATCAGAATAAAAGAAGTGACATCAAAGGATTGTTTTATAACACCGCCATTGCAATAGTTTAAACTAATGAAGAGTTAAAGAGTTAAGAGTTAAAATGTTTTCGATATTTTGGTTGAACAGTTTTAATATTAAAAATTAAGATATACCAGAAGAGCAAAAATATATCTGAAGGCAACGCCCCTCACAGGAGCCAAAATATATATTTAAAAAGCCCCGCCCCTTACAAAGGGAAGGTGGGGAAGCAAAAGATAAAACAGAAGGTTAAAAAAGTGGAATTTAAGATATGGGCTATAAAAGAGTTAAACATTTATGCTATTCAATGAATATATGTACAATACAAGACATAATTATAGGGCTGATGAAACAACAGTATTTAAACGTTGTCCTTATTACTTTGTAATAAAGCTAACTGATAATACATATACTAGCCTTTTATTTAGATTATACATACCAAAATAGTCTTATACCAAGATTAAAAGAAAACACCGAATGGGGTTCAAAGCATTGGTCTGTGATAATATGAAAGGCACTCAAACAAAACTGCCGGTAAAATAAGTGCGTTTACAGTGTCAGAGTTGATTGTTTTGTATTTGACTAATAAATAATGTTATTTTGATGGAGTCCTTATGAATTGTGATTTTTTTAACAATAATGAGCTTTACCATGAAAATGTCATTACACATAATCTGTATGTATATCCTTGCCCCAGGATCATGACACAGACTTAAGTCTATAACAGTGTCGCCCAACATCCGCACACGTCCGCAATTATCCGCAATGGCGTGTTTTTCCGTTCCCAGATATTTGAACTGCACAAAATTTTGATTGCTGACATACGCAATATATACTCAATACATGCTTATTATATGCGCTGTATATCCGCTGTTATTTGTTGATATTCGCAACTGACTGGGTTTTACGGCGAACTGGAATAGTGTGTAAAACGAATGTATAGCGTACCTATGACGTTGAGATCACGAATTAAAATAATTTGTCGCGAATGCATATTGAGTTCAGCGTTTGTATTGCGTCTGTTTTGCATTTGATTTGAGAATAATTTACGAATGTATAACACACATGTTGCGTAAACCAAAACTACTGTATAAATATGGCAAAAATCATATTTGTCTATTATTTCCTGTCCGTCGAGAAGTACAGGCGTAATAATAGGTCATCGGCAATAATTCCAGTGCAGCAAAACAATGATACCCAACAACATATTAATCTACTTGTTCAAGTCATGAAATTGTTTCAAAGACAGAATGGTTGTTGAATATAAACGCATAGGCTTGGAAGAAATTTTACAACATTTCAAATTCAATAAACGAAAAGGCTAATAAGCGCGAATTCTGTTTAAATTTAAAAAGACTCATTTACGAAAATATAACAACGAGCAATCAATAAAAACCGCGGTGCTTTTATCACAGGCCCTCAGCCTCTAAGACGCGAGTTCGAATCCTCCGTCTGTATTCAGCATTTTATCAAAGTAAACATGTTTATACCTATGCACCTCAAAATCGAACTCCTAAAACTCAAATCCCGTGTGGAACAGTTACCAGGTACTGACAGGTGGTCGGTGGTTTACCTCTGTGTACTCCGGTATTCCTCAACCATATGAACCTGACACACGTCCTTGCATCACCCCGCTGTTGATAGGCCGTTGAACTCAGCAAACCGATACCAAGAATACACGTCTTCGAGTAATCTCTTGGCTATGTGCATATTTGGTGCATGCCGCCATCGTCGATTTTGACAGTTGAAGTTTGTTACCACTATATCTCAGAAAGTACTGAAGGGAGCTATCTTGTATTTTGATAGTTCAAATTTGTTACCGCTATTTCTCAGAAAGTAATGAAGCGATCCCTCTCAAATTTCTTATGGAAGTTTGTAGTTGAAGATTTATAATAGAGAAAAGATCCCTCTGTCCATTTCCAGATATAAATCATTCTTAGGTGGGCGCCAAGATCCCTTCAAGACCTCTTGTTTACTAATTGTAATGTTGGTACACCATATACTATAATATCGACTGAAATGTAAGGGAAAACATTCACGTCTACTAACTGTATATTGTGTTTGCTCATTCACAACACAATATATAGGTATAATGCGATCTAGTAAGTAACAAAGCACATAGCAGTAACAGTTTTTATGTAGGGTGTCTTGGGTCATTGTAAAGTCTATATAGCATTTCAAAACGAAACGGTAAGCATCTAATATATGAATAGATAAACAAAGAAATAGCAATGCGGAGGCTGAAAAGGATCGCCACCGAAACAAAGCTTTTACTAATCACGACTAATTCAGTTGTTGAAATAGTTATAACAAATATGGAAGTCCTTATCACGTTACAATAGTTTTGTAATTTTGAGTATAGAAATTGTTATTGCGAATTTCGATATTATTTTTATATGAAATGTTTATAATACATTGGAATAAAAGGAAATATATTATTACGGATAAAATCTACATGATCACTCAGAAAGAGTTTGATATTTTTTACGCATTTTGTCAAGAAGTAATTTATGTTCAGGTAAGGTTGAAATATGGTTTTTATCTAATCAACAGTTGTGTGAAATCAAAGACTCACTCTCTATTTTAACTATTTCTATATTAGAGCATGGTGTTTCTTCAAAGGTTGACATGGAAATAAAAACATGTTAGTAGGTCAAGGTCAAATCAATAAGGTCACAGGTTATTGAGGTCACAAATATCATATTGTCAGACGTTAACGTCATCAGGATAGCAATCACATGGGATTAGACAGAATTAATACCGTCATATTTATACAAAAGAACGAAGTCAGTGGAAGATGTGCACAGCTGCCGATGATTCTTCAAACACCATCTAACGGGAAATATAGTTACATGTAAATCATACATACAAGTGGACTTTTCTCTTCTCTTATTATTATGATTGATTTTTTTAGGAGGGAAGGGTATTATTATGATTGATTTATTGTTTTGTTTCTTTTTTGTTTTTGTTTTTGTTTTTTTTTTCTCTTTTTTTTTAGGTGGGAGGGGTATTTTTTATTTATTTTTTTTTGTATTTAAGGTCACCTGAAACGAAGTCTCAAGTGACCTTTTCTTTTGTCCGCTGTTGTGCGTCGTCCGTCGTGTGTCCGTAAACAATTAACATGTTTGACTTCCTCTCCAAAGCTACTGAAGCAATTTCATTAAAATTTTGCACAAACCTTCAAAAGCATAAGACAAACCAATGTTGTGAATTATATGGTCCCCAACCCCCAGGGGGAGTGGAAGAGGCCAAAAGGTGTAATATTGACTAAAATTTCAAAAATACTCTTTATAGATGGAAAGTCATTATGGTCCTTTACAGAAGTGTGAATTATATGACCCTGGGATCTCATGTTTCTCCCTAGGGAGGGGATCAAGTTTACTATAGTTTATGTAGGAAATGCAGTTTATACAGTAGTATATAGTTTAGGCATTATCTGGTCATTGTTCATAGAAAATCAGTCAAACTTGGTTAGAATTATTAGCCTAAGATAGTATTTCAACATCATATCCATATTGGTCCTGACCGACCACTAGGGGCAAAGGGGCGGATTTCAAAAATCTTCTGAATTCACAGATTTGATGGAACCCAATACTCTTCATAGATTACTAAGGGCAATTTATTAAATCACTGGCTTACGACAAGGACCTGATTTACCAATATATAGTGTTCATGTTTTTGTTTCATTCTGTATCCGAACCCAGATGAACGTTATTTTTTTATTTATTTATTTATCTATTTTTGTTTGTTTGTCTGTTTAAGTTTTTAATTCTTGTTTTAAGCATAAAGCCTGTAAGAAAACGGGGTAGTTATTACTTGGTATCTCATATTAATTGACATAAACTAAACTTTTATCTATTCTATCGTTTACCTGTTTACTGATAGTACATGTTGGCTAAAAAAGTTCGAGTCATCGAAAGCAATCTCTTCCAATCGATATCAATTGTAAATGATGCAAATGTGTCTCAGATGTCCACGACTTTTCTTTTGTTTGATAAATCTGGATGACGAGCTTCTGTATTGACGGTACACCATATGCTATATAATATCGACTTGACTGTCGGGGAAAACATCCACATTCATTTACAGTGTTTATTATCCACAAGAATTGGGTCTAGTAAATAACAAAATGCATCACAGTCACAGTATATTCTGAATAAAAAATGCTTGAGTTCTGAGGTAAGCAACTTATCAGACTAAAGCAGGCAAATATCTAAGAAACAAACCACAGTGAAGAGACTTAAAAAACAATCAAACAAAAAATAACTAACTATTCACAAATTACTTATCACACTTTGTTTTCAAAATTTTAATTATTTTTTTTATGAATTTATTAGTTATAGTTATAATCATTCTTATTATCAGTTTAAGTTGTTTATAAATCGTTATTACGGTTTCAGATATCGTTGTCATATATTCATTAAGAAATCTGAACAAATTTCAAAGCCATTATTACGGATGAAAACTATTTTATCCCTTGGAAAGAAGAGTTTAGTATATTTTTCTATGCAAGTAAATCATGTATGGCCATATAAGACTTGAATTAATTTTGTCAACAGCTGTGATCGTCCTAAGGCTGGCTCTGATTAATCTATTCTTTGTGATTCCATGAAGTATCATTTAAAGGTGTGCTTTACACATATACTTGATACTATATTATTAGTAGGTCAAGACATGCAAGAAGATCCAGGTCAAATTAAGATATGTCACAAAGATGTTAAGGGCTAAATTTTCATTATCGATGTTATTCTGGGGCACACATTCAATACTTAAATGTTAGTATGTCAAGGTCATATCAAGATCATCACCATTTATAGAAGGCTTAATTCTCATTATCTTTGTCATTCTGGGTCAAGCATTAACGTCTAATATATATTGCACTGGCGGTAGGGCGACATGACGATTTGTTTACCCAAGGCATGTCATATTTCCTATTGTTTATTATACTGAAAAAAAGTTTATCTCGCGCCAGAATACAAGTGTAACGTAATGACTGGAATTTAACATGATTTTTGAACATGATGTTCAGATGGATGTACGATGTTTTGTAGCCCTAACACGTGACGTCTGTTGACCAATCAGTGACTGTGATTCATCAGTAAGGTATTATAATATAACATGACGAGCGACTTTACAAGTTTACTACCAAGATAAACATGATACGATAATCGAATTCTATAGATATGTTCCTATATACGCAATAACACAATCAAGAAAAAAAGTACGCAGTTGTCGAGAATTATAAAATCTCAAAGAAATAGAGAAAGTAATTGTTTCTGAATCAATATTACAGGTGAATTTAAGTCTTATTTATTATGTCTATAATTCTTTTTTAAGTAAATTTATAAATTAACTATATATGTCCGGCAATTTGTCATAAACGGATTCAAGCTAATGATGTTTTTATTGCCCACAGCAATATTTCGATTCTTATCGACATTGTTAGGCTTGACGTAATTTGGTTCAGTATGACGCAGCTAACATGTACACTTAACATTTACAACGCATAACAATTATATATAAATCATAATAACAACATTCAAAGTCGGAATTACGGAAGAAAACTATATGATCCTTTTGAAAAAGGGTTTGACGCGCTTTACACAAGTTAACCAGATAAGGTCGAAATCAATGCTGTCTGATCAACAGCTGTGATAACTCAAGGAGTCCTCTGTGGTTTCATTATTTCTTTGTGCGATTGTGAAATACCCTTTGGAGCTATCCACTACATGTATAATTAAACACATGTTTGTAGGTCAATGCGTTCAAGTAGGTCAAGGTCAAATTGGAATATGTCACCAGGTTATCGAGAGATAGATTCTCATTATCTTTTATGTTCTGGGTCAAACATTAACGACTTCAAAGGTGAGAAACCTGGAAAATGATCAGAATAGCAAACATAATAACTATACATGTAACAAAATAACAAATTGGACTGAAGATAGACACAGCTGTCAATAACTCTCTAGAAAAAAAAACATTCGACAGGAAAACGATTGTATTTTAACTACAGTATAGTGCAAGTGGTCTTTTCTATTTTTTCTTTCTTTGTGTTCTCTGTTTTTTCTTCTTCTTTTTTCTTTCTATCTTTCTTATTTTCTTTCTTTCTTTATTTTTTCTTGCTGTTTGCAATCAAAGATGTGAATTTAAACATTAATGGTTAAAATCGTCTAATAGAATGGTCAATGCTAACCAAAGCAGTAGATATATCTTCATATCTTAATACAAACGGACAGTGTTTTTAATTATGTTGTTTTGGATAAATAGTTTTGGTATGACGTAAGCCAAGCCAACATATGTGCTGATGATATGTCAATTGCCTCAATATGCAATTACATGAAAGTTTTCAAAGGGGAAGAAATTTCTTCCAGTCGATATCATCCGTAAATAGTATTGCTGATTTCCATGAATATTCCTTTGTGGAATCAGTAGTGTTGGCACGCCATATGCTGTAAATATCGACTGCATTGTCGAGGAGAACATCCACATTCCAATTACTGTGTATTGTGTTCCTTTATTCACAAACATTTCTGGTCTATTGAATAACAAAACGCATCACAGTGACAGACTATGCTGCATAGAAAGTGATATAAAACCGCAATGTCCTTTTTATTTACGAAGAATTGAGAGTAAATCGTGACAAACACATCTTTCGAATACATCTACCAGCCATCTGTCAGACAAACGAATTAACAGATTGATACATTGACATGATGGAGAATAGTTTGGCATTTGTATTCCCATACCATACATATTTTGTATATCTATACGTCGTGACTTTAATCCAGTACTCATTTAACTCCGGCTGATAGCAACGTGCCAGTTTATTTCAATGGGAACGCTATTTACACGTGTATGGACCCATCTGGATTCGCAGTCATAATTGTTTAAAATCACATTTTCCGATATATATTTACATCTACTTGTCACTTCTACTAATAAACTAACCAAGACAAAGTGAAGTATATGAAGGTATAACTAACACCCAAAATGTGACCATTATGGCGTCATCGATGTTGACGTCAACTGATCACCGTGAAAATGGCTGTTCCATCTTGTGGATTAAATTAAACTATCTTCCTATGGCATCTATGGTCTATATGCCGGAGGATAGTTTAATGCTTAAAAAATCTTCATTTGTCTTTCATCATCTTCGAAACAAGTTTTATGAAAAACTTTGATGTCCCGAAAGTAATCTCGCCAGATATTATTAAAGTGGAAGGAAACCGGAGTGTCCGGAACAAACGCCACGTAAACAGATGACCTCTGATATTGTTACATTCATGCATGAGATCCAGTTATGTTTGGCTAGGTCAAAGGCGATCACCTTTACCACTATATGTACTTCTTGCCGCTCAATCAGATATAACATAATATGCCTGATATCCAGTGACCTCGCCCATGAAATATAGTATTGCTATAATCCGCAGCGATTCATTGCAACTTGGCGTTCGTAAATAATCACCCGACGTCACGATACATTAAATTCGTGATAAAATAGCGTCCTCCCCTATTTTTTGCAACATGTTTGGAAGTTGAGATTCTGCGAAATGTAAGATATTGTAGTTATTTGGCAAAAATTTTGTTAATTTGTGCTCATTAAATACGACATTTCATGAGTCTTGATCGTGTCTTTAAGGTTGTAAAAAATACAATTTTCATAGTATTAAATCGCATATGAAATTAACACTCATTTAATATTCTGTATACACATATTTCAAATAGCAAATTTACTCCAACATTTTAACTGACAACTTTCAAGGACAAGTTCATTTTTATGTCAGCTCAAATGGAAACTATTTGCAGTAGTGCCCGCTGCCCTTAGCACTATCGCAGTGGCGTGACGTTGTGCGTGAATTTATAGTGACGTCATTGTAACACGACGTCATTTTAACATTGCGATGAACAAAAAGTCAAAGATGGTGGACTGGCAGGGTATATAGGGATGAAAAAGAATGCTAATTTTTCTGCCGGAAGGGGTTCACTAGTTGTTCTACATTGATCTACTTTCAAACTTCATGAAACTGAATCCCGTTTTACGACACACTGATATGCGATCATTGATATGATATACTTGCAATGCAACACCATCGTGGCCATCGTGGTAAATGAAGTTACTGTAGGGTTGTAAGATGTTTTCGTTATTAGGAAAGAAAGGCGTTATGGCGTTATACACGTGTGTGTGATGCGCTAAACCCATCATGGCCTGTTTGAGAGAGCACTATTGCCTCATAGTATTGTCTTGTGATGGGATAGTATATTCGCTTTTGGCATGACTATAATTCCATGCCTCGACAATACTATGAGGTAATGTATCCCTCTCAACCAGGCCGTATACAAATTGATAAATAGTGTAGCGAAGTTAAAAAGTTAATATCTTAAATTTGACATTTTTTTCACGATCATGCAATAGGGCTGCAGCTTATTTTAACGCCGTACCTCCATGGTATGCATACCGACAAAGACATCGAGAAGGACATCGCACGAGGGGCATTAATAGTGTATCTCAATAAATACTCTTTGATCAAAAACAAAAAATGTCGGTCCCAGAACTTTCTCATATAAGCAAAACATAAAAAGGCCAATAAATAAGATATACCGAACGACACACTAAAAAGAAAGAGAATTATATATAAGACAGATAATATTTGAAAGGTTGATGCAACTACAGTAGGAAATCATATAGGGCTAGCTTGTAAGAGCTGGATGCAACAACAATATAACAGTTGTACTCAGAATTAAGAATTGGTGGATTTTCATTGGCTAATGCATGGTCACGTGACGTTCAATATAAAGCATGTTGACTCGGTGGTTCCGTTTTGAGGAACACATAGTCAACGTTCCTTTGCGAACTTAATTGCGAAAACGCTGCATTCTTCATGGTGGCGTTTTTTGATCCATGCTTTTCTTTTGATTTATATACTCATTAGAGATTGCTTTGACATCTGTAAAAGAAACGACATATCTAATACAAAAATTAAGGACCTTTGTTTCGGTGCATATGTTGTGATATCGCCATTATGAATTTAACATAACGACTCCGGACTACGCACTCGGTCAGTATAGTATACTACGCGGGCGATATAACATCGTATTAACCTCAACAAAGATCCATCATTGATACATGTTTATGTCTTCGTTTTGTTTCTGAAAATTATTAGCTATTTTTTTCCAAAATAAAGATGCTACACCTCCGAAACAATCAGAAATAATATTTATCGTCTGAACAATACATTATGTTTAATTGTGAATGTATATGTATAACATTAGTGTGAGTGTTTCAACTTAATAAATGAAGAAATGTTGTTGAAAGAAAACCTCAGACAAAATATGAAATTGATGGTTTCGTTCTGCAGAAGAAAAGAGACAAAAGATGCGACCCAGCAACAGATGTTTCGCCATAGAAATACGTTTGTCCTTCGTGAAAGTCCCTGCTGTTAAAATACTTACATCGGGTGATGTTTTCTTACTGATAAGTGATGGCCCAATCAATATAAAATCGGAATATGCTTTAGGTATATTTTTTTTATTTTAGCAAAAAAGTTGTGTGACAGAAAATATTTACTTTTCTTAAAAAAAATCCCAAATGTAAAATAATTATCACAAACTAAATAAAAACATTATGCAGTGTATTTAAAGGCCCACTTTCTTTCAGAAACACACAAAAAAAGTTTCTTACAAACATTATTAACAAAAGGAAATAAATATCGATGACTAAGATGAAGTTACAATACTAAACAAATGCTAGATTTCCTGTGTAAACTATATTTACAGCGAAGATTCATTTCGCTGTTTAGCCGTCTAGCGCAGTGATAGTCAACTAAAGCTCGGTAATTAGGACGACGGTGGGAAAAACAATACGACCCGCATTATGAAAATCTATCTAAATTTATCTAAATTTAGTTGTTCAGAAGGTGATGATATGTGTAGTATTAACGGCAGACTAATAACTTTTGCGACTCTTGTTACAAAATTATCAATCTCGTTTTACATTCCAATTTTAAAAATCAAAAGTCATTTCGGAAAGAAAAGTGGCCCTTTAATTTCAAATATTATACATGAATTGGGCTCTTTTCGACCAACAAATCCATCCTTCTTTACTAAGCGTAAAGTTCTCGTATTTGAAATTTTAAGTACAAACTTCATTTAATTGTAAAGACTTTAATTTTATTTTTGCGGTTTTATTCTTTTTCTTCTTGTTTCTATATCCCTTGACCTTATTCACAAAGAAGCTTATCTTGCGTGCGCAACAATGGTAACCATACAAAATGGGCATAAATGAACTGAATTTAAATTAATTTATAGTTTTTTGTCTAAGTACAATAGAGCGCAATTTTGAACAAAGTTGATATGTACTTTGCATATGTTGGCGCTTAAGATAAGGAAAAAATATAAGATTTGTTCAAAAAAATGTGTTCTTTGGTTTATGGATAGATACCCCAGCAAAAGTGGACCTTATTGACAAAATTTGATAAAAATTGTTTCCTTACCAACTGAAGCTAAAATCAAACACACCCATCATATTCTTATTGAAATAAGGATATGCTCAATATTGTAAATCCAATACGTTAGTACTTAGATAACAGGTTTGACGGTTTTACGGATCTATGGGCGAAAATGGGCGCACACAAACCAAACACAGTCCTTCGAATAAGAAAACAAAATGGAAATAATATTCAAAATGGAAATAATATTCAAAATGGAAATAATATTCAAAATGGAAATAATATTCAAAATAGAAATAATATTCAAAATGGAAATAATATTCAAAATGGAAATAATATTCTCTTGAATATCCTTTTGCATTTTTGTAAAATTTGTTTTTATTCAGTATCAAGTTGCATGCGTACGTGTTCCTTTAACTTCTCGTAGTATATGATATAAGCCAGTGATGTCACTTTCGTTATGTGAGTATATAAGTGTATGTAAGCTACTCCTCACTTATCATATCTCCACAGCTGGCGGCCGGCGAGGTCATCAGACAAACATATTACATTAGCACGTAAGTAAAATATCATATCTATCTATCTATATATCAAGTTTTTTTATCATCAAGAAACAATATAGTGCCAGTCTAGACAGGACATTCAATGTTCTGTGTTGATTCTATTATTTATCTATTTATTTCATTATTTACATCTATCTATTTATTTATTTATTCTTAACAAAGCAATTTGCAAGTTGTATTCTTTTTTCTCTTTGTTCTTATTTTTTTAGTTTATTTTTAGTTTTAGTTTTTAGTGTATTTATTAATTTCTATTCATTTATCTATTAATTTATTTATATATTTTTGACGAAATAAGTTGCAAGTTGCTATAAATAATAGCGATAGGTTATGCTAGAGTATTAATGATGTCCTTGTCAAGATATAGGGAGGTCAATAAAGGGGGTTTCGAGATCCCAAAAAGACGGGAGTAAAGTACAATTTGCAGTCAATAAGTCCAACTATCTGGTGATTATGACGTCATCATTTGACGTGAACTTCGAGACGTCATAGTCACCGGAAAGTGGGACTAATCGACGGTAAATTGTACTTTACCCACGTAATTTATCATTTTTATTCACTACTCGAATCACACGTACAGGGTGTCACATAAATCATGTTACACTTTCAAAATATTATAGCTTTTGATATACATGAGCATCATAAAAAATATTTTGGATATAAATGAATATGTTTTATCTATTTAATATTCTTAATGCTACTACTTTTAGGACATTTATACTTCAATATGACATTATATAGATAATTTGGGATGCCTCATACCTTTTTAGTTATTTTTTTCAACGAATAAAGAGCTATTAAAAGATAACTTAAGAGGATATTATGATATTTGAAATAACAGTATAAATCTACTTGACCGACCATACAAATACCATAAAGACGTTTTTAGATCAAATATCAATAAAAGTGTAGTAACTTTATTTGTCTTAATACACCTCGTATTCCAGACCTATGATAAAAACGTAAATACAAAAAACACCATACGTCCTATTAAAACTCATATTTGTATTCCTTTTCAACATTAAGATCCATAGAGGTTAAATAATGTTTACTTCATTTGTCCTATTAAAACTCAAGACATGTGTAAAAGTTAAAATTAAAAAAAAATTCACCGCATTTGTCATACCTAAACTTTAGGCATAATCCATTCATATGTTAAAACGTAAAATAACAGAAGTAAATTTATCTGCATTCGTCACATTAAAACTTAAGGCATATTCCTGTCATATGTGAAAAATACAAAGTAAAAGAAGTAAGTTTAACTGCATTTGTCCCGTTAACACTCAAGGCATATTCCAGTCCTATTCCGGTCAAAAGTTAGAAAGGTAAAATGAAAAAATTAAAACTTCATTAAATAGTTGCCTTTTTGAAACACACAAATCATATTTCAGTCCTATCATCAGTTCTATGGTAAAAAGGTAACATAAAAAATAACTTGTTTTTCTTTATTTGTCCTATTAAATACTCAAGACATGTTACAGTCCAATGATAAAAACATAAAATGAAATTCCATTAGGTCATTTTAACACCATTTAGTCAAATGAAAACCTCAGATATACATGTATTCAAATTAAAAAGATAATATTAAATATTTAACTTCAACTTCATCATTACTCCTCTGTTTCGATAAACTATGTTGGGGCTGATTTGTTTATTTCCTATAACTTTAGTTCAGAACGTGACCCGATTCGGTGGTGCATATGAATAAACATTGGCGAACTTCCTTTCAATCCTTAATTAAAAACAGAACGAAAAACTCTATTTCAATAGAGACGAGCGGAATGATGGAAAAACAGCTGTTCGTGGTGCTTCTATTGTGGCTGAGGATTCTCATTACAGCCGGTCAATTTGGAGGAGGTGGCCTTGATTTTGGTGGTAACACAGTTTGTAAGTATTCATAGATAACTGATCCACGTTATTTTATTTATACACATTTGAGAGTTATCATTTTCCAATTGGAAGCTGAAATAGAGGATCTTACATAAGTGGCCATGTGATAGGAAATTTATCAAACGAGTTCAATAATTTAATATATCACGAGCCTTTAGGCGAGTTGCATATCAAATTATTTATCGAACTTTATAAATTTTATATCACATAGTCACGAGTGTAAGATTCTATTTATCACATATCTTTTATCAATAGAAATATAAGCAAAACTTAAAATTTCGTCTCTATAAACAGTAAAAACCCTGCTCGAATATGACGTTTCCTTCTACTGAAATAATTATGCGACGTCATATATATATTATGACATCAAAAATTCATATTACGTCATAATAGTGTTAATACACATGTGTTTTACGATATTTATGACGGCTGGACGGGCCAGTTATGTGATAAATAGAATGTCAGTGTGTAAGTGTGTTTTCGTAGTCATTCTTGTTTGTTGTTTGTTGTTTGGTCACTGTTGGCTTTGAACTGCTCAATGATATATTGTGTATAGAAGATGTTCCCTGAGCTGTCACTTACAAAATATTTTACAGTTATAAATACTAACTATGATGACAAATCTAATGTTTGGTTTAGCAATCGCGTAACATTGAAATCAAATCGTTGATAAAATGTTAGTTTAAATGTTTGAATTATATTAGTGCGTTACGAAACATTATTGGGTATGTTACATACTTAAGGCCTATACCTTATTCATTGCATGCCATTTGATATTGTTAATATTATGATTTTATGAAATCGATTATTTTTTTCTGAAGTAGGAAGTTCGTTTATAAGATATTTCATATAAAATACATTTTGCATTAATTATATTATGATTTTATGATTTTTTTTTTTTTTTTTTTTTTTTTGAAGAATGAATCTCTTTTATAATACATTTAATCAAGAATTCATTTTTATGGGTTTTATAAAATATTTAATGAAGAATTAATAACTTTGATAAATAATATAGTATAAACAATACAAAATGGCATATAAATGAAAAAGATCAGGACTAAAATATACAGTTTGTATTAAATTTAATATTAATTAATGTCAATGTAATCAATGTAACGATGTTTTAATGAAATAATGCATACAAATTTCACGAAAGTTTAAGCGTTCATAGGATGTTCCGTTTGAGTGATCACACAATACAGGTGATAGTGTCGACCGTATTTTCGGCTGCATTGTACTACTGTAAAGTCTTCACCGCGAATTTAGATGCCAACAAAATTGTGAAATTTTAGAATCTACAAAAATGGAGCTCAACGAAAACCAATGATTTTACAGTAAAGAGCAGGTGTTATTCTGTATGAGTTCAACGGGACTTTCTCTTTAAGAGATAATTATAAAACCAGCCAATATAAATGATTATTCACCTTTCATTTACCTTTTAGTCACTTTTTGTGGTTCATGTTTTTCGTCTCCTTAAAGCAGATAATGCAAGTTAAAAACACACATCTGAAATTAAAATTAAATTTAAAAAAAAATGAATGATTCTTTTCATTCTTACGAAAATTATATCTGAGACATCCCCCAGTGTCATATCCCTTAAAGTGGTTGTCATTTTTTTTTACTCTGCTTATATACCTTCACTGGCCAACCCCCTATATAAAGCACAGGACTTGAAAAATCGTGCGTCATTCTAAACATATTTTGTCTCAGATATACATTCCCCTTATTGCAAAAGGTCAAACTGAAAATAAACACTGCACTCACCTGACAAGATTTCATTATAATAATTTCAGCTAGATCTCAAGTTATGTCAAATACGAGCTAATAAATACTTCAATTTATGCTAGGTTTTACATGTGCAAGGACACTTTGATCTTCAATTACTGAATTTTTTATTATATTTCGAATGGTCATTTTGTTCCGTTAATCACAGGTTCAGACAAACTAATATTTTTCTCCAGTAACAAAAGTAACTTTACACTATTACCACTATTTGAAAGTGTAAACTTCTCCTTTTTATTTAGAATAAAAATATTCAAACTAATTAATTCCATCCCGAAAAAAGATCTACGGCACTATGTCCCATATGAAATCAAGTACTGTTCATGCAGACAACAAACGCAAACTAAATTAATCATATGCATTTTCGTGTTACTTTGACATACAAACACACGATTAAACATTGATTATTTTCCGAATGGTATTTATTGTTTATGCTCTGTCAGCGGTGGAGCATCTGTAAATCCTATTTAAAACTCTGAAAACTGCGTACTTGTTTCGTGGATAGATACCACCCCTGCTTCTACCGTTTCAACCACCACGCAAAGTATCGACGAACTGAAGAAAGAAGACTTTATTAAACCATGGGTTTTAAGCGCTCAGGCAATAGAGGTAAGTCATATACAACTACCCTCAGATACTAAAAGTTCTTTAAGGAATGATTTTTATTTTTTGTTGTTTACTGGTGTGTAAACTGCATTTTTGTACAGATATTCTAAATGTTGACATGTTGAAATATCTTTACAAAAAAAATGCAGTTTACACACCAGTAAACAACAAAAAAATAAAAATAATTTCTTATATTTGCATTTCGACCGACCATTTCATTTAAATTAAGTGTTAAAAAATATAACTTTATTTCTTCAATGTTATACGATTGTTGGAACAGCCGGTCAATTGATGGAATCCTGGAACAGCTGGTTTCAATTTGGCGGGAAATGTTGTCAAATTCAGAAAGTACACAAAATATAGTTCCACAATAACTTTATCTTTTTTCGTCCGATTTATATAATATTTGTTAAATATTTTATTTTCTGATATATGATTTACGATTTACATTACATTCAGAGATGCATTATATTGAAGATTTGTCAAACAGACAAAATAGGCCTAATCGGATGCGCATTCACATTACTTGGGGAAGTCAGTGTTCCGGTGTGTGTATTATTGCGCGGCAACCACTGCGTTCACGCAAGTGTTAACGATTTCGCAGTTGGTAAGGTTATATAGCAAAGAGAAAACGTATATGTAAATATACAATAATATTTTACAATAATTGTTATTACTCAATTGGCGTTTGTATTTTCTTAATTTAGGAAATGGGAGAGAAAACTTTCGAAAGACTCATACGCCAGATCGTGGAGACTAAATCTGGATCACATCAGGTTGGTATTACTGTCAATACTGTCAGTGGACCGCTACATTTCCAATTATTTTCTTAAAACAAAAAAATATGATATATGAAGTTACATATCGATGACCTACAAATATTAATTCGATGTAAACATCAGTGAATCTTATTCTTTGTTTTGCTGTCTGGTGCAGTGATAGTCATTAAACGTGCGGTGTTTAGGACGAAGGCGGGAAACATAAAACGACGTATCGAATTCATGTGCATTAAATTGTTCAGAAGGTCATGATAAGTTACTTTTAAGGGCAAGCTGATAACTTTTACCAAAAAAATCAACCTTGTTTAACATTTCGAATTTAAAAATCAAACGCCGTTTCGGAAAGGTAGTAGACCTATTAATAGTACTTTTGAATATTTTGATTATCAAAATGTAACCTGTATATTTATATCATTTGCCAACTTTCTTATATATTTAATATCATATATATTATATATTATGGATGTAACTAAACAGCAACGCTGTAAGATTGAAAATAAGGTTGTAAAGTAAGTCTGTGAAATAGGGATGTGAGTGTTAACTAGTGTGTGATGAGTCAGCAATCAGAATAAAAGTTTCTTGATTATATGTTGCAATTGAAGGCAGAGATACACAAACTAGAGACACCTGACAAGAGATACTTAAACTGGAGACACCTGACAAGAGCAAAAACTAGAGACATCTGACCAGTGACACACAAACTTAAAACACCATACCAGACACTCAAACTAGACACACCTGATCAGACACACAAACTAGAGACACCTAACAACACCACCTGACAAGACAACAAACTACAGACACCTGACCAGAGACACAAACTACAGACACCTCACAAGACACAAAAACTACAGACACATGACCAGAGACACAAAATACAGACACCTGACAAAACACACAAACTAATGACACATGACCAGAGACACAAACTTCAGACAACTGACCAGAGACACACAAATTACAGACATCTGACCAGACACACAAATTAGAGGCACCTGACCAGACACACAAACTGGAGACACCTGACAAGACACACAAACTAGAGACACCTGACCAGACACACAAACTAGAAATACATTACAAGAGACACAAAAATTAGAGACACATGACCAGACAAAACAACTACAGACACCTGACAAGACACACAAACTAAAGACACCTGACCAGAGAAACACAAACTTCAGACACCTGACAAGACACACAAACTAAAGACACCTCATCAGAGAAACATAAACTACAGACACCTGACCAGACACTAAAACTAGAAACAACTGACCAGACACACAAATTACAGACATCTGACCAGACACACAAAATTACAGGCACCTGATCAGAGACTCAAACTAGAGACACCTGACCAGACACATACACAAGAGATATCTGATCAGAGACATAAACTACATACTCTCGGCCATACACACAAACTAGAGACACATGACCAGACACCACATATACAAGAGACATATGACTAGAGACACACAAACTGGAGTCACGTGACCAGACACACAAACATGAGACACATGACCAGACAAACAAACTAGAGACATCTGACCATCACACAAACTAGAGACATCTGACCATCACACAAACTAGAGACACCTGATCAGAGACACAAACTAAAGATACCTAATCAGAGACACACGAACTAGAGAAATATGATTAGAGACACACAAACTAGAGACACCAGACCAGTACACAAACTAGAGACACCTGATCAGAGACACAAACTTGAGACATCTGACTAGATACACAAACTAGAGACACCTGACCAGACACATAAAGTAGGGATACATGAACAGAGACACAAACTAGATATACCTAACCAAAGACACACAAACGAGTGACATATGACCAGAGACACACAGACTAGAGACCATACCTGACACACAAATTAGAGATACACAAACTTTCTGATATATCCCACTTTGCTGTTTGTTCAGTGTCATTGTGTTTTCATGTTAGTGGTTCTGGTCAGATGTCTCTAGTTGTTGTCTTCAGTGTCTCATTGTTTGTGTGCTGGTCACGTGCACTCCAGTTTAGTAAGTGTCCTCTAGTCAAGTGTCTCTTGGATAATGTGGTGTCTGGTCATGTGTCTCTAGTTTGTTGTTGTATGGCCAGAAGTAATGTAGTTGATGTCCTCTGATCAGAATAATCTTGTGTAATGTGTCTGGTCAGGTGTCTCTAGTTTGAGTCTCTGATCAGGTGCCTGTAATTTGTGTGTCTGGTCAGATGTCTGTAATTGTGTGTCTGGTCAGTTGTTTCTAGTTTTAGTGTCTGGTCAGGTGTCTGTTAGTTTATTCTCTGATGAGGTGTCTTTAGTTTGTGTGTCTTGTCAGGTGTCTGAAAGTTTGTGTTTCTCGTGGTCAGGTGTCTTTAGTTTGTGTGTCTTGTCAGGTGTCTGTAGTTGTTTTGTCTGGTCATGTGTCTCTAATTTTGTGTGTCTCTTGTAATGTATTTCTAGTTTGTGTGTCTGGGTTCAGGTGTCTCTAGTTCTGTGTGTCTTGTCAGGTGTCTCAAGTTTGTGTGTCTTTTCAGGTGCCTTCTATGATTTGTGTCTGGTCAGATGTCTGTAATTTGTGTGTCTCTGGTCAGTTGTCTGAAGTTTGTGTCTCTGGTCATGTTGTCATTATTTGTGTGTTTTGTCAGGTGTCTGTATTTTGTGTCTTCTGGTCATGTGTCTGTAGTTTTTGTGTCTTGTGAGGGTCTGTAGTTTGTGTCTCTGGTCAGGTGTCTGTAGTTTGTTGTCTTGTCAGGTGGTGTTGTTAGGTGTCTCTATTTGTGTGTCTGATCAGGTGTGTCTAGTTTGAGTCTTGGTATGGTGTTTTAAGTTGTGTGCACTGGTCAGATGTCTCTAGTTTTTGCTCTTGTCAGGTGTCTCCAGTTTTAAGTATCTCTTGTCAGGTGTCTCTAGTTTGTGTATCTCTGCTTCAAATGCAACATATAATCAAGAAACTTTTATTCTGATTGCTGACTCATCACACACTAGTTAACACTCACATCCCTATATTCACAGACTTACTTTACAACCTTTAATTTTCAATCTTACAGCGTTGCTGTATTACATCCATAATATATAATATAATGATATAATAATATATAAGAAAGTTGGCAAATGATATAAATATACAGGTTACATTTTGATAATCAAAATATTTAAAAGTACTATTAATAGGTCTGACTACCTTTCCGAAACGGCAGATTTTTGATTGTAATAAGGAAGTAAGGTACAATAAGGGGCAATTATGGCCCATGAGAATGTAATAGAAATTCAAAACAATGTCAAATCTCACAACACAGCTTTCCAAAGAGTTAGTATCGATAATTCGCAATCAAAGATGATTTTCCACTTACAGTATTTGTTAAGATTGGCTTAAAAAGGACGATATATTTAGGCATTTCATGCATTTTTTTTATACATTTTCTTGGGCAAAAATGGCTTGAAAAGCGTAGTTTTCACATTGGCCGCACTTTGTCAAAACAGCCAATTTTTTGTCTACAGAACCAACATAAAAAGTTAATCTTTATACAAAATGTCAAATTGAAACAAAATGCGACAATCCGAAAAAAAAGAAAATTCTATGAAATTAACGAACCAGAGATCGCAGCGGCGGTAATAGATAACATAAAACGGTGTCGCAACGGATAATTATTTATCACGGAAAAAATAAATGAAATAATATTCAGTGTGCATATATGAATAAGGAAGAATAATAATATATGTAATTATTTTGATTAGTTTTTATGATCGATGTATAATTTGACTGCCGTGCATGGTAAGCGCCTTCCAATTTTCTGTAGCGAAAACGTTGCGAATAAAAATAAGTGTCGATATTCTTCTGGCCCGATTAAGCGGTCCTGCTTATAATGTCTCGTGTTTTGACCAGCGAACCTGGCGATGTTTAAGTTACCTGATTTTTCTAATATGATTGTCTTCCCGTCTTCAAACATGGATGGAGGATGTTCAGTTGAAGAAATTCAAATATACCTTCGTTAATTATATATATGTCTATAGATTTACTACTGTATATTCTCACGAGAGGTATGTTTGATCATAGATGGGAACCCCGTGAATGACCTGACATTCGGTAACGTCACTGAAAATTGGAAAGCCATGATCGTTGTATGCATATAGTACAAGTAACGTTAACGTTCAGTTCAACATAAATCATCCGGTCATAACAGTAAATCTATTGCATTGACACATTTTCATGTAATAAGCCTATGTGTTTAATGTGAAAAATGCTCATTTTAATTTTGAAAATCTGAAAAGTTGGCGATTCACAGGACAGGCCTACTAGCTACTAGAGTAGTGCAGATAGCGGTAGACACTGGACATGGGTTTAACTACTGTAGTTATTTTATTCTATATTGATAATTATTTATATCATAAGGCTTTATATACTTTATATAATAAATCTTATTCGAGCAAAAATTGTTTACATTAGAGTGCTACAGATTATTAAGTACATACATTTCTTCATTTTTCAAACTAATACGAAACATGCGTTGCAATCGTGCGTTCTGTCCCCTTTTCTGAAAGGTAGTGGAGTCCGAATCGAACTTTAACATAATATATATATATATAATTTTAATTCTGAACTATTTTAATGAAATGGATAATTTCATCCTTTCCTAAAAATATATACTATTTATAATTAAAGACCCATTACCTTTCCCGAAAAAAAGAAATAATATTAATTTCATAATAACATTAATTGTGAAAGAAAAATATTTATCGTATGACCTAACACAAGCTCAACACTTAACAAATGCAACTTTTCTCGGTTAGTCCTAAATTTTAACAGTGAAGTACACTTCGCTGTTTTTGCTTGTTGGGGCAGTCAGGACGAACGGCTAAAACATAATACGACCCGCGTTATGAAACATAGATTAGGGTTTTTGAATAAATTGGGGTCAGAATGTGTTGCCAATGAAGTATTTAACAGAACGCTAATACTTTGCAAATTACAAACTTAATCATCTCGTTTTACTTTCCAATTATTAAGAATAAAAGCCCTTTCAAGGTAGCGGGCCTTTAGTAAATAATATGTTTAGGCTATACCACATGTGTTATTTTATGTTGCCTATAGTTCCATTTACAATTTAAAATATTATATTAGAAATATTGACCAGAACATTAC
>SAYR01052160.1:1379184-1423085 GCA_004382745.1 Argopecten irradians irradians | reverse complement strand
ACTAGAGACATCTGACCAGACACACAAACTAGAGACACCTGATCAGAGACACAAACTAAAGATACCTAATCAGAGACACACGAACTAGAGAACTATGATTAGAGACACACAAACTAGAGACACCATACCAGATACACAAACTAGAGACACCTGATCAGAGACACAAACTTGAGACATCTGACTAGATACACAAACTAGAGACACCTGACCAGATAGACACATAACTAGGGATACATAAACAGAGACACAAACTAGATACACCTAACCAAAGACACACAAACGAGTGACATATGACCTGAGACACACAGACTAGAGACCATACCTGACACACAAATTAGAGATACACAAACTTTCTGATATATCCCACTTTGCTGTTGTTCTGGTCAGACAAACTAAAGACATTTGAACAGGCGCTAGAGACACCAGACCAGAAACACAAACTACAGACACCTGACCAGACACACAAATTAGAGCCACATGACCAAACACATCAACAAGATATACCTGACGAGGTAAACACAAACTAGAGATACCTGACCAGACACAAACAAACTAAAGACATTTGAACACACGCATAAACTAGAGACATTTGAACAAACGCATAAACACATTACCAAAGGCACAAAAGCTAGACACATGACCAGACACACATTATACAGACATTTGAAGAGACACACAAATTAGAGGCAGCTGACCAGAGACACAAACTAGAGACACCTGACCAGACACATAAATTAGCGAAACTTGATCAGAGACACAAACTACAGACACCTGACCAGACACAAAAACTAGAGACACATGACCAGACACACAAACTAGAGACATATGAACAGAGACACACAAACTAGAGACACCTGACCAGACACATGAAGTAGAGATACCTGACGAGGTAAACACAAACTAGAGACACCTGACCAAACACATAAACTAGAGATACCTGACCAGACACAAACAAACTAGAGTCACATGACCAGACACACAAACTAGAGACACCTGACCAGACACTTAAACTAGGGATACATGAACAGAAACAAACTAGAGATACCTAACCAAAGAAACACAAACGAGTGACATATTACCAGAGACACACAGACTAGAGACACATTACCAGACACATAAACTAGAGAAACCTGATCAGAGACACAAACTACAGATACATGACCAGACACACAAACTAGAGCCACATGACCAGACACATAAACTAGAGACATATGTACAGAGACACACAAACCAGATATACCTGACCAGACACATAAACTAGGGATTCGTGAACAGACACAAACTTGAAATACCTAACCAAAGACACACAGACGAGTGCATATGACAAGAGACACACACACTACAGAAACCATAACAGACACACAAACTAGAGATATCTGACCAGACACAAAAAAACTAGAGATATTTAAACAGACGCACAAACTACAGACACATTACCAAAGACACACAAGCTAGAGACATCTGACAACATACACAAATTAGAGGCCCCTGACCAGAGACACAAACTAGAGACAAATGACTACACACATACACTAGAGATACCTGATCAGAGACACAAACTACAGACACCTGACCAGACACACAAACTAGACACACATGATCAGAGACATAAATTAGAGACATATAACCAGAGACACAAAACTTGAAGACACTTGGCCTGACACAAAAAATAGAGACACATTACCAGAGACACACAAACTAGAGACACATGACCAGACACACCAACTAGAGACACCTGACTAGACACACAAGCTAGAGACACCTGACCAAACACATACACTAGAGACACATGACCAGACACACAAACTAGAAACCTGTGAACAGAGACACACAAACTAGAGACACCTGACCAAACACATGAACTAGAGATACTTGACGAGGTAAACAAAAACTAGAGACACCTTACCAGACACATAAACTAGGGATACATGACCAGACACAAACTAGAGTTACCTAACCAAAGACACACAAACAAGTGACATATGACTAGAGACACACAGACTAAAAACACAATAACAGACACACAAACTAGAGATACCTGGCCAGACACAAACAGACTAGAGTCACCTGACCAGACATCCAAAATAGAGACACCTGACCAGACACATAAACTAGGGATACATGAACAGACACAAACTAGAGATACCTAACCAAAGACACACAAACGAGTGACATATGACCAGAGACACACACACTACAGAAACCATAACAGACAGACATACAAACTAGAGATATCTGACCAGACACAAAAAACTAGCGATATTTGAACAGACGCACAAACTACAGACACATTACCAAAGACACACAAGCTAGAGACATCTGACAACATACACAAATTAGAGGCCCCTGACCAGAGACACAAAATAAAGACACCTGACCACACACATACACTAGAGATACCTGATCAGAGACACAAACTACAGACACCTGACCAGACACACAAACTAGACACACATGATCAGAGACATAAATTAGAAACATATAACCAGAGACACAAAACTTGAAGACACTTGGCCTGACACACAAAATAGAGATACATTACCAGAGACACACAAACTAGAGACACATGACCAGACACACCAACTAGAGACACCTGACTAGACACATAAGCTAGAGACACCTGACCGAAAACATAAACTAGAGACACATGACCAGACACACAAACTAGAAACATATGAACAGAGACACACAAACTAGAGACACCTGACCAGACACATAAACTTGGGATACATGAACAGACACAAACCAGAGATACCTAACCAAAGACACACAAACGAGTGACATATGACCAGAGACACACACACTACAGACACCATAACAGAAACACAAACTAGAGATACCTGACCAGACACAAACAAACTAGAGACATTTGAACAGACGCACAAACTACAGACACATTACCAAAGACACACAAGCTAGAGACATCTGACCACACACACAAATTAGAGGCCCCTGACCAGAGCCACGAACTACAGACACCTGACCAGACACACAAACTGGAGACACATGATCAAACACATAAATTAGAGACATATGGCCAGAGACACACAAACTGGAGACACCAGACTAGATATACAAACTAGAGACACCTGATCAGAGACACCAACGAGAGACATCTGACTAGACATACAAACTAGACACACCCTACCAGACACATAAGCTAGAGACATATGACCAGACACATAAACTAGAGACATATAACCAGACATATAAACTAGAGACACATGACCAGACACATAAACTACAGACACCTGACCGGACACACAAACTAAAGACAACTGACCAGACACATATACTAGAGACACGTTACCAGACACACAATCTAGAGACATATGAACAGAGACACACAAACTAGAGACACCTGACCAGACACTTGAACTAGTGATACCTGACGAGGTAAACACAAACTAGAGACACCTGACCAGACACATAAAATAGAGACACGTTACCAGACACACAAGCTAGAAACATATGAAAAGAGACACATAAACTAGAGATTCCTGACCAGACATATAAACTAGGGATACATGAACAGACACAAACTAGAGATACCTAAACAAAGACACACAAACGAGTGACATATGACCAGAGACACACAGACTACAGACAACATAACAGACACACAAACTAGAGATACCTGACAAGACACAAATAAACTAGAGACATCTGACCAGACACACAAACGAGAGGCCCCTAACAAGAGACGCAATTTAGAGCCACATGACCAGATACACAAACTAGAGACACCTAATCAGAGAAACAAACTACCGACATCTGACTAGACTCACAAACTATAGACACCTGATCAGACACATGAACTAGAGATACCTGATGAGGTAAACACAAACTAGAGACACCTGACCAGACACATAAACTTGGGATACATGAACAGACACAAACCAGAGATACCTAACCAAAGACACACAAACGAGTGACATATGACCAGAGACACACATACTACAGACACCATAACAGAAACACAAACTAGAGATACCTGACCAGACACAAACAAACTAGAGACATTTGAACAGACGCACAAACTACAGACACATTACCAAAGACACACAAGCTAGAGACATCTGACCACACACACAAATTAGAGGCCCCTGACCAGAGCCACGAACTACAGACACCTGACCAGACACACAAACTGGAGACACATGATCAAACACATAAATTAGAGACATATGGCCAGAGACACACAAACTGGAGACACCAGACTAGATATACAAACTAGAGACACCTGATCAGAGACACCAACGAGAGACATCTGACTAGACATACAAACTAGACAAACCCTACCAGACACATAAGCTAGAGACATATGACCAGACACATAAACTAGAGACATATAACCAGACATATAAACTAGAGACACATGACCAGACACATAAACTACAGACACCTGACCGGACACACAAACTAAAGACAACTGACCAGACACATATACTAGAGACACGTTACCAGACACACAATCTAGAGACATATGAACAGAGACACACAAACTAGAGACACCTGACCAGACACTTGAACTTGTGATACCTGACGAGGTAAACACAAACTAGGGACACCTGAACAGACACATAAACTAGATACACGTTACCGGACACTTGAATTAGAGATACCTGACGAGGTAAACACAAACTAGAGACACCTGACCTGACACATAAAATAGAGACACCATACCAGACACACAAACTAGAGACATATGAACAGAGACACATAAACTAGAGATTCCTGACCAGTAACATAAACTAGGGATACATGAACATACACAAACTAGAGATACCTAACCAAAGACACACAAACGAGTGACATATGACTAGAGACACACAGACTAAAGACACAATAACAGACACACAAACTAGAGTCACCTGACCAGACATACAAAATAGAGACACCTGACCAGACACATAAACTAGGGATACATGAACAGACACAAACTAGAGATACCTAACCAAAGACACACAAACGAGTGACATATGACCAGCGACACATAGACTTGAAACACATTACCAGACACATAAACAAGAGAAATCTGGTAAAAGACATAAATTACAGATACCTGACCAGACACACAAACTAGAGCCACATGACCAGACACATAAACTATAGACATATGACCAGAGACACACAAACTAGAGACACCTGACCAGACACATAAACTAGAGCCACATTACCAGATACATAAGCTAGTGACATATGAACAGAGACACACAAACTAGAGACACCTAACCAAAGCCACACAAACGAGTGACATATGACCAGAGACACACAGACTACAGACACCATAACAGACACAAAAAACTAGAGATACCTGATCAGACACAAACAAACTAGAGACATCTGACCAGACACACAAATGAGAGGCCCCTGACAAGAGACACAATTTAGAGCCACATGACCAGATACACAAACTAGAGACACCTTATAAGAGACACAAATTACAGACATCTGACTAGACTCACAATCTATAGACACCTGATCAGACACATGAACTAGAAATATCTGATGAGGTAAACACAAACTAGAGACACCTGGCCAGACACATAATCTTGGGATATATGAACAGACACAAACCAGACCAAAGAATACCTAACCAAAGACACACAAATGAGTGACATATGACCAGCGACACACAGACTACAGACACAATAACAGAAATACAAACTGACCAGATACAAACAAACTAGAGACATTTGAACAGACGCAGAAACTACAGACACATTACGAAAGACACACAAGCTAGAGACATTTGACCAGACACACAAATTAGAGGCACCTGAATAGAAACACGAACTAGAGACACCTGACCAGACACATAAACTAGAGAAACCTGTTCAGAGACACAAACTACAGACACCTGACCAGACACACAAACTAGAGACACATGACCAGACACACAAGCTAGAGACATATGAACAGAGACACACAAACTAGAGATACCCGACGAAGTAAGCACAAACTAGAGACACCTGACCAGACACATCAACTAGGGATACATGAACAGACACAAAATAGAGCTACCAAACCAAAGACACACAAACGAGTGACATATGACCAGAGACATATAGACTACAGACACCATAACAGAGATACCTGACCAGACACAAACAAACTAGAGACACTTGAACAGACGCACAAACTACAGACACATTATATAAGGCACACAAACTAGAGACATCTGACCAGACACACAAATTAGAGGCCCCTGACCAGAGACACAAACTAGAGACACCTGACGAGACACACAAACTTGAGACACATGACCAGAGACACACAAACTAGAGACACATGATCAGACACATAAACTACAGACACATGACCAGACACATGAACTAGAGACATATGACCAGAGACACACAAATTTGAGACACCTGACCAGAGACACAAATTAGATATACTTAACCGGAGACACACAAACTAGAAACATATGACCAGAGACACACAAACTTGAGACACCAGACCAGATTCACAAACTAGAGACACCTGATCAGAGACACAAACTAGAGACATCTGACTAGTCACACAAAATAGAGACAACTGACCAGACACATGAACTAGATACCTGACGAGGTAAACACAAACTAGAGACACCTGACAAGACACATAAACTAGGGATACATGAACAGAGATACAAACTATAGATACCTAACCAAAGACACACAAACGAGACATATGACCAGAGACACACAGACTAGAGACACCATACCAGTCACACAAACGAGAGACACCTGACCAGACACAGAAACTAGAGACACCTTACCAGAAACACATAAACTAGAGAAACCATACCAGTCACACAAACAAGAGACACCTGACCAGAGACATACAAACTAGAGACATCTAACCTGAATCCACATTTGTAACAGTTAATAACCCAATTGGCCTTATGATGGTCTTGGCGGCATATCAACTTTAACGTTGTGTGTTTGCGATCGTAACGTCGCAAAATTATGAAACCACAGTGTAAACCTATCGAGTTTAATATGTTTACCTTTTGCAGTTTTACTTAGAAGCAATTTGAAATTACAACAACATGTCTTTGTTTTATTTCTTGGTGTTATAGCTAGACGCTATCTCCAATAGATATATGACTTAATTTGAAGATTGCAAAGAGTCATTATTGAGTTGGGTTTTTTTTTAGTTTGGTGTTGATCCAGATTATACTCCGGACCAGTTGCTGTCTCAAGACAAACATCTATACGATGTAAGCATAATTATAAATACAGTATAATTACAATGATTATTAACTCTATAAAACTAAGTTTGTGCAAAGAACTCCTTTTAGCTACGCTGATTTACACAGTTCGCAAACAAAACATGTGAAATTTTAGTTTTGTATTGCTCTCATGCATTCCTTAATAAATAGTTGAGTTAATTTGATGCAGTGAAAGGGGCAATTCATGTTGAAACGTAAAGTACACTATATAGCTATATGTATATCAACGTTAACAGGATACCATGATTTCTTAGTATATTATTATATAATCTAAGTTGTCCCTCTAACATAATTTTTTTCCTAATTTTATCCATATGATAAACATATAATACATTATATATTTTACTGTATCGATGTTGATATTCGCGTGGGAGTTAATTATTATTCAATTCGTGGATTCGTCCAAATTTGCCAAATTTATCAAAATCATGGTTTTACATATCGTGGCATGTCAAATGCGTATGAATAGCGCTTTCAAGGGCTACAGAGATAATTCACGAAGCAAAATCCCCTAAATAAATTCAAATAAGTAAATCGCAAAATTTTGAACCCACGAATTGTAACAACTATTCAGTAATTTATAACTCTTTGTGCAGGAAACCTTGCCAGCTTTCAAAGATACGGTAAGAATGCATAATTATTTCAACACAAAATTTGTTTACCTCTTATAATTAAAACTGACAATGAAAGTTATATATCGAATCAAACGTGACAATTAGCTAATGAGAACAGCATATCTAATATACTAATGTAAATTAATTAATTATTTATCAGTAGATGCTTGTTTATTTATTGCAGTTAAAACTCTATAAATAGCCAGATGTGCTGGTATTTCCTATATATGTATTGCCCTCGGGCTAAACGATATTTTACATCAGAAGATGGTGAGGGTTATCAATGGAAACTATTGCCGTACTGATAAGTATATGTAGGACAAACTGGTCGTATGTTGAACTATTTCACATCATTCTAATCAAATATCTCAACCTGCTTCCTCGGGACTGACTTTCAAGGCGCCGGGACAAGGATATCGTAAAAAGCGAGCCGCCTTTCCTGAAGGTGATTGGAAGACCTGGCCAAACAAAGAAATTCCTTATACAGCTGAAAGCATGACTGATGGTTAGTAAAGTAACATCTGCAGAATCTGCAAATATTCCGTCTTCGCATATTACAGAGTTAGCTCCCTTGCGGAAAGGTATCGATTGTTACGTCCTTTTTTGTGCGGGAAATTCCAGTCTTTTTCATCGAAAATTATGACCTTACGCTCGCAAACACATGACGTCGCAATCAATACTTACATGCAAGAGATGATAACTCTGTAATGTGCAAATGCAGAATTCAGATTATTTGTTGAGTCGCAAAATTCATTAATACACTTATCATCATCTTACACCAGTGAATTCAAATAAAAAATTTCATATGCCATGCCGAACGATGGGTGTTCCAAAAGTAATGCCCTATTTCTCAAATACAGTGAGTCTTTTGGTCATTTTAGTTTCCCTGTCCTTAAAATACTTACCGACTGCTTAAATACACCTTTTTAAAATTGAGCGGTCATCTTGTAATATAAAACGGCGGTCTTTCTACATAAAGTTTACACTATTAAAATACAGATCTTTATTATCATAACGTTTGATAAGAGGATCTGACAACATCCCATTTGAGGTCACGTCAAAATAACATTTGTAAATGGCCAATCAAATTGGCACTGCCAGAATCTTGACTGGGGACGAAATAGTTTTAAAAAGCTGTCCGAATTATTTTCGTGTACGTAGTTATCTCGCCCAAAGTGTACAACAAAGGTAAATTTAAATGTATACTGGGACGAAGTGGTGTTATCAATTGACGTAACTGAAGTACACGCGGTAAAAGGTCATCCGAACATGACCTCTAATGGGATGTTGTAAGATCTTCTTATGAACGGAGTAGTTATAAGGATCTGTATTTTAATCAGATTGCAATAATAAATATCAATAACATGATTGTTGACGTTTAAGAATGTTAACTTGATTTTTTGTTCGATCACTTATAGAGTAAAATAAGAAGCAACTTTAATTTTAACGGCCATCTTTGATTTCAAAATGATGGTCCATTTTTTTTCCTGGAACCTTATCTCCTAAAGTAGTCATATGCAAAGTTTCAAGCTATCTTCAAACTTTGAACGATTTTGTCGAAAAATCGACCTTAGCCGCTCCACTATTATGAGTAGTGGTAATATCATCTTGAACCAAGCCTTTTTTTCAAAACAACATATTTAGCCCACCATCATCAGACGGTGGGCTATTCAAATCGATTTTCTTCCATCGTTCGTCCTTCCGTCCGTTAACAATTCTTGTTACTGTTATTTCTCAGAAAGCACTGAAGGATTTTTTTTTTTTAATTTCATATGTAGGTTTCCATAGGGCCCTTGTTGTGCATATTGCATTTTGGGACAAATCGGTCAACAAAATGGCCGTCAGGCAGCCATCTTGGATTTTGATAGTTAAAGTTTGTTACCGCTATTTCTCAGAATGTACAAAATGGATCTCTTTCTAATTTCACACGTAGGTTTTCCTAGGGGTCTAGTTGTGCATATTGCCTTTTGGGACCAATCCGTCCATAAGATGGCCGACAGAAAGTACTGAAGGGATCTGTGTCAAATTGCATGTGCAGGTTCCCCTATGGGTCTAGTTGTGCATATTGCATTTCGGGACTGATCGGTCATAAAGATTTGACGACAGGTAGCCATCTTGGATTTTGATAATTGAAGTTTGTCACTATTATATATCTCAGAAAGTACTCAAAGGATCTTTCTCAAATTTCATATGTAGTAATATGTAATAAAAATTGGAAAAACAGAGAAAATATTCCTCTTTCATTTGTTAGACATAGATCGTTCTTTGGTGGGGCCAAGATCCCTCTGGGATTTCTTGTTGTAGAATGACGATGCGATCATTCTGTCCTGTTTTTGGCATAATTGCACTCTTATTATCGAAGAAAAATACCTTCCTTGATTAAATTTGTCGATTGGCAATTGGGCGTCTTGCATTTTTGGTTGACCATATTTTGTTGGATCATTTCCGTTTTAGCTCGAAATAGTAAACCCATGTCTCATCACCCGTAATAAAATTGTCGAAACCTTTTTTGTTATATTTTGGGTACATTTTGCAAAAATGACTTGCATTTCCGTTTACAATGGGGTATCCATATAGCATTTATCTTTCTAAGTTTTAAATGTTTCTTTAAAAAACCATGATCTCGCGCTGCAGACAAGTTCAACCATCGTACTAAATCTCCCACAGTGTCTCGCACATCTTTTTTCAGCATGTTACTGATTTTTTCAATGTTGTTTCTGTTGTACGTGATACAAGACAGCCAGAATGATCAGAATCTATAAGCTGCTATTTCCCAGTCTTAAATTTAACTACCCACCGACAACCTATCCTATGACACTTTATACCTTCCCAATAAATGTCACACACCTTACTATGGATGTCTATCGCCGATTCGCTACCTACCTAATATGTATATGTAGGCCCCAATTTCAATCGCATATTAAAGCTCTGCTCTCAGTCATATTGCGTATAGTGTAATGAATGCGTTATTAAGCAATGTGCATTGTATCAAGGTCAGTCATGTTATGAAGAAGATGCCAGAGACGGTTTTGAGTACATAGGAAATTATATTCACAAAATAAAGTCCAGGACCAAGAATCATGAAACAATCTTAAGACTTAATTTTTTACTTAGCCAATCATGTATGATATAACTTTTTGTAACACCTGATTCGCCAAGTCTAAAATTAAGACAGTTTTGAACTTAAGTTTGTTTCATGATCCTGAGGCCAGATGACAATATTTTTGAAACACCCTTCGTATTATTGTTCCCGTCATCGTCCTAATTACTGCGCTTTAGTTGACTATCACAGCACCTGACGGCAAAACAGCGAAATCAATCTTTACTGAAATAGTTGACGCAGGATAACTGGCTTTTGTTCATTATTATCAACTCATCAAAGTTTATCGATATAAATTTGACTGTGTTGTAATTGTTTTAGGAAACTTGTTAATTGGCCTTTAACATATTTGTCCTGCATCTCTGATGTAAGGAACTGTAGTAACTAGTCATATATATTATGTTAATGTAGTTAGTGTTACTGTAAATATCCCCCTGACTAATGAATGCATTATGGGATCGCGCAAGTTGTAAGCACATGTTCAGGCGGCCATGGTGAACAACGGATTGAACTAGCAGGAACAACCCAAGAAGAGGTGGACAGAGTAATGGAGAAATATGGAGATGCATTCAGGGACGGTCGTGGCACAATGAAAGGGATTAAGGTCAAAATATATGTTGACGCGCAAGCAACTCCGAAATGTTTCAAAGCACGGCCTGGGCCGTACACGCTCCGTGAAAATATTGAAGAGGAGCTGAGTCGCCTTGAACGCGAAGGAACGATTGAAGCCGTGAAATTCTCGGAATGGGTGGCGCCCATAGTACCCATAGTAAAGGAGGATTAATAAATCCGCATATGTGTGGATTACAAAGTCACTGTAAACGCCGTGTCAAAACTAGATAATTACCCAATACACAAAATCGAACATCTGTACGCCACACTGAGCGGAGGAAGTGAGTTTACAAAGCTGGACCTTTGCCAAGCGTACCAGCAACTTGAACTTGGTGAGGACTCAAAACAGTATGTTACAATAAATACTCACAAGGGATTGTATCATTACAATCGCCTTCCTTTCGGAGTGTCATCAGCGCCTGGAATTTTCCAGCGTACCATGGAGAACCTGCTTCAGGGTATCCGTCACGTAGTAATAAGAGTAGATGACATTCTCATTTCAGGACGTACCCGGTCTGAACATCTGGAAAACCTAAGTGAGGTTCTACGGAGGATAACAGAGACAGGTATACGTCTGAAACGGTCAAAATGTATTTTTCAGGCAAAAGAAGTGGTCTATTTGGGTCACCGGGTCAATGCTGAGGGAGTTAAACCAATTACGGAGAAGGTCAAGGCAATCGGGGATATGCCTGCACCTACCATAGTGAAAGAACAGGCGTATCTGGGAAAGATTAACATTTAAAGTCGGTTTTTGCCAAACTTATCAACAGTATTAGCACCACTACACGTCGAGTTACTGGTGAAGGGCGCAAAATGGGCTTGGACAAAGGACCAGCAGGAAGCATTCCGAAAGTCAAAACAGCTGTTATTATCGGCAAATTTATTAGTACACTTCGACTCGTCCAAAGAAATTGTACTATGCTGCGATGCATCACTACGGTGTCGGTGCGGTACTCGCTATGAAGATGGAAGATGGTTTAGAAAGGCCAGTTTGTTACGCTTCGCGTACATTGTCTCCAGCAGAGAAGAATTATTCACATTTGGAGAAAGAAGGGCTTGCAATCATTTTTGGAGTGAAAAAGTTTCACCAATACTTGTATGGCAATCATTTTCTAATATACACAGATCATAAACCCCTGCTTGGTTTATTGAAGGAAGATCGGAGGATTCCAGAAATTGCCGCTGCCAGGATACAGCGGAGGGCCTTAACACTGTCCGCGTACGAGTACACGCTTGTATATAAGGAAGGTCGTAAAAACTACGCAGATGGACTTATTCGACTTCCTGTTCAGGAGAAACTTGTGGAACCCCCTGTTCCAGGAAAGATTAAAATGGTCATGGAACAGTTGGATCAGTCAACCGTAAAGCCGATCAAATTAAACAGTGGACCGGTAAAGATCCATTGCTTAAACAGGTGGTCAGTTACGTCAAATTTGGATGGCCACAGAGAAATCCCGATGCGTCACTGAGACCGTTTTTCAGTGTTCGATCAGAGTTGAGTGTCGAGCACGGTAGTCGGGTTGTCATTCCACTCAAGGGACATGCTCAAATACTACAAATTCTGCATGAAGGACACCCAGGCACCAACAGAATGAAAAACCTTTCAAGATCATATGTGTTGTGGCCTAAGATTGATTCAGACATTGAAAAGGAAATACAAAACTGTAGTTTGTGTCAGTTGAACAGAAAACCTCTTGCAGAGGCACCCTTACACCCATGGGAATTTCCCAGTAAGCCGTGGTCTATGATTCACATTGATTACGCAGGTCCATTCATGGGGAAAATATTTTTGGTAATATTTGATGCATACTCCAAATGGATGGAAGTGTTCCTAATAAACTCTTCGACATCAACGGTTGCGGTTGATGTCGAAGAGTTTATTGGGAACACTTCCATCGAGAAACTTTTACATTTGCGACACATGGGTTACCTGAAACAGTCGTCAGCGACAATGGCACTTGCTTTATCAGTCAGGAATTTCAGACATTTATGTTCGAAAACGGTATTAGACATGTCCGCAGTGCACCATTTTACCCCGCGTCGAATGGAATGGCAGAACGCGCAGTCCAGACGTTAAAGAACGGACTACGAAAACAAACAGATGGTAAAGTTGAACAGAAATTAACACGTTTTCTGTTAGCTTACCGGATTACCCCTCAAACTACAACGGGATTGGCACCTTCTGAATTACTAGTGGGACGGCGTGTTCGATCCAGGTTAGATTTATTTAAACCATGTTTGTCCGAAAAGGTGAGGAAGAGACAAACTCGTCAAAAACAGTATCACGACAAACATGCACGCGAAATGAGCTTCTTGGTTTCAGAGTCGGTATTTGTAAAGAACTTTGCGGAAGTCCGCAACGGTTGGAAGGGACAATTCAATCGAAAACTGGTCCAGTCTTGTACAACATTCAACTCAACGATGGGAGAGAAGTCAAGCGCCATGTTCATCACGTGCGAATCAGATATTCACCAGATAGTGAGATACTGGAGAGTAGGGGAAATTCAGGGGTAAAGGTGGCAGATATTCCAAAGGAATCGGTCGACATTCCTCGAGAAACAACAATTACATCATTACCAATTGTTGTTGACACTCCACTTGCTACATCGGAAGTTGTAGGAAAGCAAGAACCAACTCTATCCGTACCTACCAAAGAGATCACATCGGTACAACCTGATAAGGTCAAGGACACTGCAGAAATGGTCCGCGGCGCTCAGGAAGGACACCACAACTTCCAGCAAAATTCAATGACTTTGTTGTATATAGTTAGTATTTAGTGCTAGGAGATTGATGTGTCGTGGGCAGAACAATCCCTGCAACCCCTTACTGATTAAGGACAGTCTACCCTGATCAGTTAAGTTTAGTTTGTTCATGTTATGTGTTAAATTGTTAATGCTGTTTATCAAGTTTACTCATACTTGTCTAGTCATGTTAAAAGTGATACATCTACTGTTCAAAATTTAATAGTCTAGTTGGAGCTTACAAAGACTGATATGATAGTTTAATTATAGGACAATTCAAAATCAGAGACTGTTCTCAAATAAAAATAGTTTATGTCCATCAAATGTTATTGGTTATGCTCTATCGAAAAGGGGAGGAGTGTAGTAACTAGTCATATATATAATGTTAGTGTAGTGTTACTTTAAGTACAGCAGAATTATCACCCCTGACTAATGAATGCATTGTGGGATCGCGCAAGTTGTAATCACATGTTTAGGCGGCCATGGTGAATAAAAACCGGATTGAAATAGCAGTGGTGTTTCTGGTTGTAACAGAAACGATATTTGATGACCAGGAATACATATCACAGATATTCAAGCTTAATCTATTGCATTGTATTTGTTCAATTTTGTGTATATTCTGATTACTTTACTGTGAGATTGTGTGCCCTGGAGAAAAAAAATTAAATCTTTTAATTCATTTGAGTTGATTTTTTTTGTGGCCCTCTTTAATAATTTTCCAATCTGGTCAACCAATTCGATGAGACCATGTTATACCTATCTTATTTTTTATCAAATCACAATTAAATTTAACTGGTCATCATTACGTTTATTTTTTTGTTAACATGACGCTACCCAAATTGGAACACGTTTTTAAAGATGATTGAGAAAAATTATAACGTGTGCTTGAATTAAGATTTTTCTCTTAACTCTCAATAAATAGATGCCTTCAGTTTTAATTCCATGATTTATTTACTTGTCAGCAGTGCATACATTTTGAAAAAGAGAGCTTTGAAGCATGCCCGGTTTAGCCCTGTGTTTCAGCAGATTCGAGTACGCAACATGGAATATGGTTTCATCAAAAATGTCTAGACATTTAAAAAAATGTTTGAATTCAATTAAAGAATGTTCAATCATTTCTTAGTTCATCTCAGGCACATATTTGTCATAAATATCCTACTCAGAAATTGTTTCCTTGTTTTGAAATATATGGTGTTTTTAGGGTTGCACAAAGTCGCTTCCCGGTTTTTTCACTATATCATTATTTTTATGTTTAAATAGAGATAATAAACAATAGGAAAGACAATTACATCTAAAAATTGCAACAGCTACTATTTAGCACATCATTTTTTTCGATCAGAAGAGTTATTTTTAGTTTAGATTGTTAACTGAGAATTCTGTATCACATATTTTAAACGTGTTCCATTTTGGGTAGCGTTCCAAATTTGGTAGCGTAATGTTATTTTAATTAAGGGAGATGTATACCACAAAAACAAATATCACTGTTTGCCGTCTTGACATATTAAAAAGTTATAATTATTTTCCTTACGAATATGTGTTGATGGTGACGTCATTAGCTTCCTTCGTATCCTTAACAAATATGACGTTACGTTCACAACTGTTTGACGTAACAACTAATACATACATGCAAGGACAGATAACTCTGTTCTATGCAAATGCAGAACGTCTTCCATACGAGTTTTGATAAGGTCTAGATATGTTTTGCTCGACAAGAATGTCAGAACTGGTTAAGACTTCATTCATTAAGGAGTTTTGTATACATATATACGATGTTTACTTTTTCAGAAACATTCATATCTTGGATACATGCAGCGGTGGATATGTTTAACAAGAAGACATGTGTCAAGTGGGTTGATCGTGAGCTACAAGTACCATTACAGACTCAATATGTGGATTTCCAAGGGAATAAACAGTTGTAAGTTTTTAAAAAAAAAACAGAAATGCTATATATTGTTGTTGGCTTTGCGGCGGTCATCTATGTAATTATATATATATTCTAATATCAACGAAGTAAAATTTTAATAGGAAATTCAAATTAAACATTTGGATCAACAAAGATACATTGTGTTTATAAGTTATTAGACATATCACAGAAATGCGATTTTTTAAGGATAACAATTTATTGATTATTACTAGTACTCGATCCAGGCCTCGAACTTACCGTGTACGGCATCCAATCGCTTAGCTAAACATATCTGTGCATTTAACCACGCGACACATCCACGTCCCAATAAAAGGACGTTTTGACGTTTTAGTGAAAAACAAGAGAACGTGTGACGAAGTGATATCACTTCGTCATTGAAACGTCCTTTTTTGGGAATGTGGATACGGCGCGGTGGGAAAAAGCGCAGGTATGTTTGGCTAAGCGATTGGGTGCCGTAGATGGTGTGTTCGAGGCCTGGATAGAGCTTGCGTAATAATCAATTAATTGTTATCCTATGGTAAATCGTGACTCTGTGATATATTCTGGCTCTGTGATATATTCTGACTCTGTGATATATTCTATCATATAAACACACAAAGTTTGAGCGAAATGTGTTCGTAGATCATCTACACTATGTACTTATCACTGTAGTATAGTTTCATGAAATTCTGCCAAGTAGTCATTGAGAAAGCTGTGGACATGTCACTGTGGAATAATAAGGGCGCAGTCCTTCGTGCCCGAAGGACACAAAGTGCGAAGCACCTCTAAGATAATACATACATTAAAATATACCAAAACAAAAGCTCCCATCTTCCAAATTAATTCCTACATACAATCCAACAGCTTCAGTTAAATGCTGCCATTTTTTACCCAAGGTATCCGCGTGAATGCGATGCTTTGAAGAAAGCTTATTATATAGTGGAGCGGTTCAAACGCTCTTATGATCCGTCGAACATAATCTTCATCCGGCAGAAGCTCAGTGCTATCACTCTGTATTTGCAAACGCTCGAATGATTTAGACCACCTTCCAATATAGTCAGTTGACCAAAACCGAAATAAGATTTCTTCGTTCTCTAATGGGGTTTGAGACAAGGATAGAGTGTGAAAAAAAAAGAAAAAAAACCAGAACATTCGGCTCCGCTATTTCCATAAATAGCACTTTTTAACATTGCATAGTTAATGTTTACTGATACATATGACAGTGCCCTTTAAGGCCTTCAGTCAAATTAATGATCACAATAAAATAAGTCCAATAGCCATGGTGATTTGATTAACCAAAATGTCATATTGAGTTATAGAAATAAAGAACTTACAAATGATTTCATGTATGATATTCCGTCTTTGTTTATTTCAGAGTAATCTCCCTTGTAAGTAGGTGTCCACTGTGAGTCATTACTTTGTGAGCGTAATTCACGTCGTTTTCCCCGAAAAATATGACGTTACGCTCGTAAACACATGAAGTCACAATCATTTCCTACCCGCAATGGCAGATAATTCTGTAATATGTTTATACAGGATATACAAACCTGTACGAAAATACATCGTTTTTTTAATTTATAGATGCGGAGCATATGTCGGAATGCGACAGAGCAATCAGATATCACCCATTTACTTGTATGAACATGGAACGATGTGCAGAGCAGTGAGTATTATAAGTTTATTTTAGCATTGATGTCACTTATAATTAATTTTACAAACTGCATGAAAACATAAAATACGTTTAAACGTACTCTTCCATTCGTATTACAATGGGGGTTTTTCTAAATCAATACGCAAAGTCAACGTCTCCATTGTGACGTCATGATAAAGTCCAGTTGTCTCGCCATATGTAGACTGGTTCCCTTCCCTTAGTTCTCTAATCTCCGCCAGGCTGCGCTCCGCTCACTAGGGACCGGTAGCGGGTAACCATGATGATTTTTCTGATTGGCCAATCTACATATCCGGTTCGCTGGCATCACTTTTTTTTAGACGTGGGAAACCCCTTCATGCACGAAGCGACGGATCTTAACGTAAAGAATAAATATTTTATTTGAACGATATATAAATAAAAGTAAATTAAGTTTGAAGTTTTGATATTATTTCGTGCTAACAGAGTTTAAGGCGCTCATAGGAGTGACGTTAATGACGTTATTTTCTCTTAACGGAAATAGCCGTCTCCATGATGACATATCATGCGCAGGAATGATGCGCACGCTGGAGTTGGAATTCTCACTCAAGATGGTTACTCGCTACCGGTCCTCAGTGAAGCGTACGCAAGGGAGGTAACTGAGGCGGGAACCAGTCTATCGCCATATGTATCTCTTGTTTTACTTTATCGAAAAAATGGTATTCATTTCTTCATGTAATTTACAATACATTATTTTCTGAGCTAATATCAATATTTAGTTATTTTTTACACACCAGCTTTCGCCACTCTTTCGTTATTACAGATTTATTGAACACACTTTTTCACAACTCATTCATTTACATCCATTTTACATAAATATTTTTGTAAGAACAATATTCCAATTATATGTATATCTTAATATGGATATCCTGATATTACAATGTACTTTTCTTAATTTGATTTTCTTTTTATGTATTACCTTATGAATATTCTTTTCAATACTTACTATAAATACCGTATAATGACTGAATTTGGTTTGTTTTCCAATTCACACACGAACTTTGATATTTCTGTTAATAACAATAATTTCATGCGTATAAATTAAGGGAAGGGGGTTGGTGTATCTCTTTAATATTTATCCTCATAGCCTCAATGTCTCGCACCAAATTACCATTGTAAGATACAAATAATGTTCTCTATATATACAGTACTAGTTTTTATTTTCGGTATCATGGCGTGGTAGAGAAAATATGTTATATACAGTACTTGTTGTTATTTTCGGTATCATAGCGTGGTAGAGAAAATACATTATATACAGTACTTGTTATTATTTTTGGTATCATGGCGTTGTAGAGAAAAAATATTATATACAGTACTGGCTGTTAGTTTTGGTATCATGGCGTTGTAGAGAAAATAGATTATATACAGTACTGGCTGTTATTTTTGGTATCATACAGTACTAGCTGTTATTTTTGGTATCATGGCGTTGTAGAGAAAATAGATAATATACTGTACTGGCTGTTATTTTTGGTATCATGGCGTTGTAGAGAAAATATATTATATACAGTACTGGCTGTTATTTTTGGTATCATGGCGTTGTAGAGAAAATATATTATATACATATAAAGTACTGGCTGTTATTTTCGGTACTATGGTGTGATAGAAGAAAAAGAATTATATAAAGTACAAGTTCTTATTTTCAGTATCGTTGCGTGGTAGAGAAAATATAGACAGTACTAGTTTTTCTTATCTTCAGTATTATGTCATGGTAAAAGAAATCTATATACCATTCTCAATATTTGGTCTTTATTTAGAGGGCATTTAGATTTCCGTGTTATATCTTCATAACATAACAAGATGTATCCAAATTAATTCTTATAACTATACTTACTAAGAATCCAAAAGTCATTTTGGGACTCGTTTTCATGCTATAATTATATTTACTTATTCATTTTGAGACTCTTTTTCCATCAAATCATTCACGCCCTTGTCTCAACCAATCAGAAGCGACGTTACAAATGGTGACAACATTTTTTTCTATATGAGATGTTAAAGTAAATTTGTAAACCAATGAAAATGCTTGTTACAGGAAAATGGAATTGTAATATTTATCCCATTTTCAGTATTACGTCGTGGTTCATGAAATGTTACACGTCATGGGGTCCCATCATGAAATGTCTCGCCCGTCTCGGTACCACAACATCGACATCGATTGGAATTGTGTCAGAAACTCTTCACGTGATAATTATCTGCTGCAACCAGGGGTTGATACCGGCTCTTACGACCTGGAATCGATTATGCAGTACAGTCCTAGCGTAAGTGTTCAGTCCTAGCGCATGTGTTTGTTCTAGTATAAGTGTTCAGTTGTAGCGTAAGCGTTCAGACCTAGCGTAAGTGTTCAGTCCTAGCCTAGCGTACAATGTAAGTGTTAAGTCCTAACCTAGCGTAAGTGTTCAGTTGTAGGGTAAGAGTTCAGTCCTTGTGTAAGTGTTCAGTCCTAGCCTAGCGTACAATGTAAGTGTTAAGTCCTAGCCTAGCGTAAGTGTTCAGTTGTAGAGTAAGAGTTCAGTCCTAGTGTACGTGTTCAGTCTAAGCCTAGCGTAAGTGTTCAGTCCTTGCGTAAGTATTCAGTCCTAGCCTTGCGTAAGTGTTCAGTTCTAGCGTATGTGTTAAATCCTAGCCTAATGTAAGTGTTCAGTTCTAGCGTAAGTATTCAGTCCTAGCGTAAGTGTTCAGTACCAACGTAAGTGTTCATTCCTAGCTTAAGTGTTCATTCCTTACGTTAATGTTCCATTTTAGCGCAAGTTTTCAGTCATTTCATTTCAAAATATTTTAGTGATAATACTAGATATATGAACATAATGACAATATAAATGATAAAATGATAAAGTATTAACAAATGAATCGGACAACAGGCAATGCCTATGGAAACCCTTTTCAAAGTCATAACGTTGGTGTTTATTTCTTAGGTTTGTGATCCATTTTAGTGTAATTGTTCCGTCATAAGTTATCATTCCTAATATACGCTTATGCCCACTTTTAGCGTAATTGCTCAGTCATTACTCTATTGTTCACCCTTACGTTTTGGCTCACTTTTAGCGTAAGTGTTCAGTCATTGTGTTGGTATCCATTTCTAATATACCTTTTTGCTCCCGTTCAGCGTAAGTGTTCGGTCAGAGCGTTATTGTTCCTTCCGTACTTTTGTGTTCCCTTTTAGGGTAATGTTCAATCATATTTCATTTTAATTAGCATTACTGATCATTTCATGAAATTCATAATGTCATTTCACCTTTATATGCGTCCTGTGTACTTCAGTTGTTCCGTCATTGCGTCACAGAGGGCGAACTGAATAACAAAACAATGCGTGCAAAAGACCATAGATTGGATTTCCTAATGTACAAAGTTATCCACGAACCATCCCATTACGATATCCAGGAAATCAGCCGAGCATACAAATGTGACGAAGGTAATCTCTTTCACGAATCATCGCTGCTAATGATTCAATTTTGCTTGTGATGAGCATTCTCATTGGCTTATTTATCACTTATTACTTATGGTAAATGGTTCATAGAGACGAGACTGGGATCTTAATGTCTTATGTGTAACGGTTCAGACAGGCTGGAATTGAAATATTTATCGTTAAAGGTTCATAGAGACTGGGATCTTTATGTCTTAGTGTAAACGGTTCAGACAGACTGGAATTGAAATACTTCTGGTAAACGGTTTATAGAAACTGGTATCTTTATATCTTATGGTTAACGGTTTAGACATATTGGAATCTCTATATCTTATTTGAAACGTTTCAGACATATTGGAATCCATATACTTATGGTAAACGGTTCATAGAGACTGGGATCTTTACGTCCTATGGGAAACGGTACAGACAGAGTGGAATCTCGATATCTTATCGTAAACGGTTCATAGAGACTGGGATCTTTATGTCTTATGGTAAACGGTTCAGAGAGATTGGAATCTTTATGTCTTATGGTAAACGGTTCAGAGAGATTGAAATATCTTTAACTTATAATAAACGGTTCAAACAGTCTTTATTCATGTTTTATGTCAACGGTGCAAACAAATTGGGATCTTTATGTTTTATGTTTAACAGTGCAAACAGATTGGGATCTTTATGTTAAACAGTGCAAACAGATTGGGATCTTTATGTTAAACAGTGCAAATTGATCGGAATCTTTATGTTTTATGTTAAACAGTGCAAACATATTGGGATCTTTATGTTTTATGTTAAACAGTGCAAACAGATCGGGATATTTATGTTTTATGTTAAACAGTGCAAACATATTGGGATCTTTATGTTTTATGTTAAACAGTGCAAACAGATTGGGATCTTTATGTTTAACAGTGCAAACATATTGGGATCTTTATGTTTTATGTTAAACAGTGCAAACAGATCGGAATCTTTATGTTTTATGTTTAACAGTGCAAACAGATTGGGATCTTTATGTTTTATGTTTAACAGTGCAAACAGATTGGGATCTTAATGTTTTATGTTAAACGATGCAAACAGATTGGGATATTTATGTTTTATGTTAAACAGTGCAAACAAATTAGGATCTTTATGTTTTTTGTTTATCAGTGCAAACTGATCGGAATCTTTATGTTTTATGTTCAACAGTGCAAACAGATCGGGATATTTTAATATCTCCATGATTTATTTACTTGTCAGCAGTGATATACATTTTGAAAAAAGAAGAGCTTTGAAGCATGCCCGGTTTAGCCCTGTGTTTTCAGCAGATTCGAGTGCACGCAACATGGATATTGGTTTTATCCAAATTTTAATGTTCTAGAGACTTTACAAAAATGTAAGTTTATAAAGATATGTTCATATTTCTTAGTTTCATCTCAGGCACATATTTGTTCATAAAATATCCTACTCAGAAATTGTTTCCTTGGTTTTGATAAATATATGGTGTTTTTAGGTAGGTTGCAAAAAGGTCGCTTCCCGGTTTTTTCACAATATCATTATTTTTATGTTTAATGAGATAAGAGTATAAAATAGGAAAACAATTATACAAATAAAAAATTGCAACAGCTACTATTTAGCATCATCATTTTTTTCGTGAGTCATTATTTTTTAGTTTAGTAGTTTAGTTGTTACATGAGAATTCTGTATCACATATTTTAAACGTGTTTCCATTTGTGGTATGCGTTCCAAATTTGTAGCGTAATATTAATTTTAATTAAGGGAGATGTATACCACAAAACAAATATCACTGTTTTGCGTCTTGACATATTAAAAAGTTATATATATATTTTCCTTACGAATATGTGTTGATGGTGACGCTCATTAGCTTGCCTTCGTATCCTTAACAAATATGACAGTTACGTTATTCACAACTGTTTGACGTAACAACTAATACATACAGTCTGCAAGGACAGATAACTCTGTTCTATGCAAATGCAGAAGGTCTTCCATAGAGTTTTGATAAGTCTAGATATGTTTGGCTCGACACAGGAATGTCAAAACTGGTTAAGACTTCATTTCATTAAATGAGTTTTGTATACATATATACGATGTTTACTTTTTCAGAAACATTCATTATTTGGATACATGCAGCGGTGGATATGTTTAACAAGAAGACATGTGTCAAGTGGGGTGATCGTGAGCTACAAGTACCATTACAGACTCAATATGTGGATTTCCAAGGGAATAAACAGTTGTAAGTTTTTAAAAAAAACAGAGAATGCTATATATTGTTGTTGGCTTTGCGGCGGTCATCTATGTAATTATATATATATTCTATTATCACGAAGTAAATTTTTAATAGGAATTCAAATTAAACATTTGGATCAACAAAGATACATTGTGTTTATAAGTTATTAGACATATCACAGAAATACGATTTTTTAAAGGATAACGATTTATTAATTATTACTAGTACTCGATCCAGGCCTCGAACTCACCATGTACGGCACCCGATCGCTTAGCCAAACATATCTGTGCATTTAACCACGCGACAAATCCACGTCCCAATAAAAGGACGTTTTAATGACGAAGTGAAAAACAAGAGAACGTGTGACGAAGTGATATAGATCACTTCGTCATTGAAACGTCCTTTTTTGGGAATGTGGATACGGCGCGGTGGGAAAAAGCGCAGGTATGTTTGGCTAAGCGATTGGGTGCCGTAGATGGTGTGTTCGAGGCCTGGATAGAGCTTGCGTAATAATCAATTAATTGTTATCGTCTGTGATAAATTCGTGACTCTGTGATATACTCGCATATGACTCTGTGATATATTCTATCATATATAACACACAAAGTTTTGAGCGAAATGTGTTCGTAGATCATCTACACTATGTACTTATCACTGTAGTATAAGTTTCATGAAATTTCTGCCAAGTAGTCATTGAAAAAGCTGTGGAACATGTCAACTGTGGAATAATAAGGGCGCAGTCCTTCGTGCCCGAAGAACACATAAGTGCGAAGCACCTCTAAGATAATACATACATAAAAATATACCAAAAAAAAAGCCCCCATCTTCCAAATTAAATTCCTACATACAATCCAAACAGCTTTCAGTTAAATGCTGCCATTTTTTACCCAAGGTATCCGCGTGAATGCGATGCTTTGAAGAAAGCTTATTATATAGTGGAGCGGTTCAAACGCTCTTATGATCCGTCGAACATAATCTTCATCCGGCAGAAGCTCAGTGCTATCACTCTGTATTTGCAAACGCTCGAATGATTTAGAACCACCTTCCAATATAGTCAGTTGACCCAAAACCGAAATAAGAATTTCTTCGTTCTCTAATGGGGTTTGAGACAAAGATAGAGTGTGAAAAAAAAGAAAATAAACAGAACATTCGCTTCGCTTTTTCCATAAATTGCACTTTTAACAATTGCATAGTTAATGTTTCTGAACATATGACAGTGCCTTTAAGCCTTCAGTCAAATTAATGATCACAATAAAATAAGTCCAATAGCCATGGTGATTTGATTAACCAAAAATGTCATATTGAGTTAATAGAAACAAAGAACTTACAAATGATTTCATGTATGATATTCGTCTTTGTTTTATTGCAGAGTAATCTCCCTTGTGAGTAGGTGTCCACTGTGAGTCATTACTTTGTGAGCGTAATTCACGTCGTTTTCCCCGAAAAATATGACGTTACGCTCGTAAACACATGAAGTCCAAATCATTTCCTCCCGCAATGGCAGATAATTCTGTAATATGGTTTATAACAGATATACAAACCTGTACGAAAATACAATCGTTTTTTTAATTTTATAGATGCGGAGCATATGTCGGAATGCGACAAGCAATCAGATATCACCCATTTACTTGTATGAACATGGAACGATGTGCAGAGCAGTGGAGTATTATAAGTTTATTTAAGGCATTGATGTCACTTATAATTAATTTTTACAAACTGCATGAAAAACATAAAATACGTTTAAACGTACTCTTCCATTCGTATTACAATGGGGTTTTTTTCTAAATCAATACGCAATAGTCAACGTCTCCATTGTGACGTCATGATAAAGTCAGTTGTCTCGCATATGTAGATGCTGGCCCTTGTTTTAATCTCCGTCTATCAAAATGGATCATTCTGTAAACAATAACATGATTTTCTGAGGCCTCTAAATATCGCATATTTGTATTTTTTACAACCGTTTCGCCACGTCTTATCGTATTAATCGATTTATTTGAACACACTTTTTCAACACTCATTTCATTTACATCCTTTTACATATAATATTTTGTTAAGAACAACTATTCCATTATATGTATATCTTATATAGGATAACCGATATTAACATGTTACTTTTCTTAACTTTTGATTTTTTTTTAGTATTACCTTATGAATATTCTTTTTCAATACTTACTAAAATACCGTATAATGACTGAATTTGTTTGTTTTCCAATTCACACACGAACTTTGATATTTGTTAATAACAATAATTTCATGCGTATAAATTAAGGAAGGGGTTGGTGTATCTCTTTAATATTTATCCTCATAAGCCTCAATGTCTCGCACCAAATTACCATTGTAAGATACAAATTATATGTTCTCTTTACGTATAGTTATTTTCGGTATCATGGCGTGGTAGAGAAATATATTATATACGTACTTGTTGTTATTTTCGTATCATAGCGGTAGAAAATATATTTATACATCTGTGTTATTTTTGGATCATGCTGAGAGAAAATATTAATACAGTACTGCGTAGTTTTTATCATGGAGAAATAATTATTTACGGTTATTGATCATACTTTTAGAGAAAATAGATAATATACAGTACTGGTGTTATTTTTGGTATCAATGCTTGAAAATATATCATAAACAGTACTGGCTTGTTAGTTTTGGTATCTGCGTTGAGAGTAATATACAGTACTTGTTGTTATTTTTTGGTATTATGGGTTGGATGAAAAATATTATATACAGTCTAGTTATTTTGTTCAGCGTTGGTAGAGAAAATATATATATACAGTCTAGTTTATTTTTGGTATCATGGCGTGGTAGAGAAAAATATATTTATATACAGTACTGGCTGTTATTTTTGGTATCAAAGGCGTTGTAGAGAAAATAATATTATATACAGTACTGGCTGTTATTTTTTGGTATCATGGCGTTGTAGAGAAAATATTCATAAACAGTACTTGCTGTTATTTTGGTATGCATGGCGTTGTAGAGAAAATAGATTATATACAGTACTGGCTGTTATTTTTGGTATCATAATGGCGTTGTTAGAGAAAATATATTATATACAGTCTGGCTTGTTATTTTTGGTAATCATGGCGTTGTAGAGAAAATTATATATACATATAATGTACTGGCTTGGTTATTTTACGGTAACTATGGTGTGATAGAAGAAAAAGAATTATATAAAGTACAAGTTTTATTTTCAGTAATCGTTGCGTGGTAGAAAAATATAGTCAGTACTAGTTTTTCTATCTTCAGTATTATGTCATGGTAAAAGAAATCTATAACCCATTCTCAATATTTGGCCTTTATTTAGAGGGCAATTAGATTTCCGTGTTATATCTTCATAACATAAACAAGATGTATCCTAATTAATTTCTTATAACTATACTTACTAAGAATCCAAAAGTCATTTTGGGACTCGTTTTCCATGCTAATAAATTATATTAACTTATTCATTTTGAGACCCTTTTCCGTCAAATCAATCACGCCCTTGTCTCAACCAATCAGAAGCGACGTTACAAATGGTGACAAAATTTTTTCTACTATGAGATGTTTAAAGTAAATTTGTAACCAATGAAATGCTTGTTACAGGAAAATTGAATTGTAATATTTATCCATTTTCAGTATTACGTCGTGGTTGCATGAAATGTTACCAGCTCATGGGGTCCATCACGAAATGTCTCGCCCGTCTCGTACCACAACATCGACATCGATTGGAATTGTGTCAGAAACTCTTCACGTGATAATTATCTGCTGCAACCAGGGGTTGATTAACCGGCTCTTACGACCTGGAATCGATTATGCAGTACAGTCCATAGCGAATGTTCAGTCCTAGCCTCTTCGTGTTCTGTCCTAGCGCATGTGTTTGTTCTAGTATATCAGTTTTCAGCTCGTAAGCGTAAGCGTTCCGACCTAGCGTAAGTGTTCAATCCTAGCCTAGCGTACAATGTAAGTGTTAAGTCCTAGCCTAGCGTAAGTGTTCAGTTGTAGGGTAAGAGTTCAGTCCTAGTGTAAGTGTTAACGTCTAAGCCTAGCGTAAGGTGTCAGTCCTTGCGTAAGTATTCAGTCTAGCCTGCGTAAGTGTTCAGTTAGCGGTATGTGTAAATCTAGCCTAATGTAAGTGTTCAGTTCTGCGTAAGTATTCAGTCCGTAAGTGTTCGACCAAGTGTTTAACAAGCTACCAACGTAAGTGTTCATTCCTAAGCTTAAGTGTTCTTTCCTTACGTTAATTGTTCCATTTTAGCGAAAGTGTTCAGTTCATTTCATTCAAAATATATTTTAGTGATAATAGTATATATGATCATAATGACAATATAAATGATTAAAATGATAAAGTTATTAACAAATGAATCGGACAACAAGCCAATGCCTATGGAACCTTTTCAAAGTCATAAGTTGGTGTTATTATTTCTTAGGTTTGTGTTCCATTTAGTGTAATTGTTCCGTCATAAGTTATCATTCCAATATACGCTTATGCTCACTTTTAGAGCGTAATTGTTCAGTCATTACTCTTATTGTTCAACCTTACGTTTTGGCTCACTTTTAGCGTAAGTGTTTCAGTCATGTGTTGGTATCCATTTCTAATATAACCTTTTGCTCCCGTTCAGACGTAAGTGTTCGGTCAGAGCGTGATTGTTCCTTTTCCCTAACTTTTGTGTTCCCTTTTAGGGTAATTTCTAATTAAACACTCATATTCATTTTAAAATTTAGCGATTACTTTAAGATGATATTTTCATCAGAATAATTCATAAATGTATTGTAATCACCGTTATATATTGCGTGGCTCTGTTGTACTTTCAGTTGTTTGAAACTCGATTTCAATTGAGCGTTCACAAGGAGGGCGAACTGAAATAACAAAACAATTGCGTGCGAGAGAAATAGAAACTATAGAGAGTTTGAAGTTGTCCCGGAAAAGGAGTTTCGAGCGATAATTTATCTTAATTGTTCCGCATAGTAGTATCTTATCGCTATACGAAAACCCCGATACCCATTTTTTGACGGAGAAATCACCACGAGTGGTGAAAATCTAGTCGGGGCTGTCGTATAGGACATTACTACTAAATGTGGGACGAAAGGTAATTCCTTATTTCACGAATCATTCGCTTGGCTAATCCCGAATTTTCAATTTTTTTGCTTGTGATGGCCATTCTCATTGGCCTTATTTTTAGTGCGATCCTATTTTACTTAGTATAATTATGGTTTATTCGAGTAGTATGGTACGAGGAGCAGTGTGGGATCTCTCTCAATGTTTATTGTGTAACGGTTCAGACAGGCTTGACATAAATTGATTTAGTATTACTCGTTAAAGTTCATAGAGCTGGGATCTTTATGTCTTAGTTGTAAACGGTTACACTGTATGTGGATCATAAGGACACTCTCGAAATACTTCTCGTAGTCACGGTTAATAGAAACTGGTATCTTTATATCTTTAATGGAGTGTAATGGATTTAAACGGTGTTTAAAGCCATTATTGAAGGATCGTCACTATATCTTATTATGAAACGTTTCAGAAGTATTGGAAATCCGCCACTACTACTTATGGTAAACTACGGTTCATAGAGTATCATGATGGATCTTTTACGTCTATGTGGAGTATACGTACAAGCTGACGCAGAGTGGAAATGTAGTTTATTGTGATGCGAACAAACGGTTCATATAGAGACTGGGATCTTTGTCTATTAGATGGTTAAAAGCTGGGATACTACGAATGAGAGTGTGAATCCTTTATGTCTTGAGTGTATATAACGGTTTCAGAAAAGAGATTGAAATATCTTTAACTTAATATAATATAACTGGTTTTCAATACCAAGTATTGTGAGTCATTGTTTTGTATTGATCAACGGTTTGCAAACAAATTGGTGCATCCTTGTGAGAGTGTTTTTCTTGTGATACTAACAATATAGGCAGAACTTGGGAATTCTATATGTTATGTTAAATCAGTGCAGAGACAGATTTGGACTCTTTATGTTAAAGCGAGTGCTAATATATTAGATTCGGAATCTTCTATGTCATATTTATGTTAAACAGTGCAAACATATTGGGATCTTTACTCGCTCTCTCTCTTATGCTAAAGAAGTGCAAAAGATGCGGAGATATTTATGTTTTTAATGTTAAACAGTGCAAACATATTGGGATCTTTATGTTTTATGTTAAACAGTTGCAAAACACATGTATTGGGAATCGTTTATAAGTTTCTAGAGGACTCTAGTGCGCGAGAGAGCATATTGGATCTTTATGATTTTATTGCTATAATACAGTGCAACAGATCGGATTTTATGTTTTATGTTTAGCTAGTCGTGCATATCAACAAGATTGGTGATCTTGAGATGTTTTTTAATATGTTTATAAACAACGATGCAAACGATATTTGGGATCTAATGTTTTATTGTTAAACGACATGCTAAACAGATTTGGATATAAATCGTATTCGTTTTAATTGTTAAACAGTGCAAACAAATTATAGGATCTTTATGTATTTTTGTTTTTTTCACTCACGTTGCACAACTGAATAAGGACATCTTTATGTTTTATATGTTCAAACCAGTAGGAAAACATCGCGCGTGATATTATCTTTTATGTTTAATTATCCCTTGTGTGTGTCTTACTATTTGGGAAAACTTTATAATGTTTTATTGTTTAAACACCAGAATTGCAAAACTCAGAATTTGTGAGATCTTTATTGGTTTTATGTTTAAATCGGGATGATAAAGCAGTCAATTTGGTATATCGTGTGTGAGTGGTGTAAATCAGTGAGACGAGGTATTGGGAATCTTTATTGTTCTTGAATTGTTAAAACGTGTGCCAAACAGATTGGGTATATTTTAGTGGTCTTTATAAGTGGTTAAAAAAGTCGCTAAAGACGAAAGGAGGCAATACTTTTTTATGTTTTATAGTCAAAAACTAGTATATATATAGATCTCGATATTTAACTCGATTTCTATTCGTTAAAACGTTTGAGCAAGCAATTTAGGATCTATAATGTGTTTTTAATGATCAACTAATTTTTATATATTTAAATCAGACAGGAGGGTGAATCGGCTAGTTAAAACGGTAATAGATACAGGTAGGATCATCTTAGTATATTCTAACGTTAAACTTATATTATATAATTTATTTACATTAACTTGACTCAACTCATTTTAATTTTTTGGAGTGATTATTCTAAATCTTAACCAAATAAAGCGAAATAACTGGTATTGTATTTTGCAGATTGTTTCAATTTATCGCTTCAAAATATTCCAATCTCGAGTGTGACTAAAAAAATCATTATAAAATTGTGGAAATTCATTTTGGAGAGAAGATCATTGTTGCGTTACCTTTCCTACTATTCAATAATAAAATTCTAGTATATGCAGTTTATTTAATGTACATATAAGTTGTGTATTTGATTTTTGGACAGAGTTGTATTGTGTACATCTGTTCAGAAGGTTGAGGAATGTTTGTCACCACACAAGTATAACAAAAGCCTACGGGAATGTCCATGTGCTTGTCCCCATACAGATACTTCTCTGGGGGAGACTCACGAAAGGTTAACGCAGGTAGGTACATACAATAAGCATTCGAATAAATAGTGTATCAAATTGCTCTGAGAGTTAATATGATTTATGTGACTCCATGTCAAGAATTTTTGGTTCTTACTTTTTACTCGCTCTATTGTCTCTCTGAAATGTCTTCTCATTATGCATAATGTATCAAACGATATTCATTTTGTGAATAAATTTGGCATTAAAGCAAATTAGGATCAGAAAAGAGATTTTCTAATTTTATTCAGCATTCTAAATGGACAAGGGATATGATTCACACTGTAGATTGTTTGAAGTATTGATCACTCAGCTCAGATAATTCAATCACAAGAGTGCTTTGCTAGTATCATATATATAGGCACTGCAAAGAAATATATTTTTACTTTGATATTTCAAATAGAACGGTTTCTCTCCGCGTTCATTGCCCATGATGAATATTGTTCAGCTTTAGACCGCAAATCATCACTCTCAGTAAAGTTGAATTGTAAGGTACCGGACTTTATAAAATTCCAAGTTTGATTGTGGTCAGTTTTCCTTTGTAAAGAGTATGGGTTACTCATTGTTCCATTAACAGTCCCACTAATAGCAATATACACCAAATAATTAAGAGTTGTCAAGTGAGTCATATGGTCTTTCAGTGAGATATTGCCTAGAGATACTTAGCATAAATTATTGGGCTTATCTAACTGCGCAACTGCCAGATGTTCAAATGTCGCTTAAGAGAGTTTACTATTTACACTCTCCAAGCTATTTCTTTAGTATATCGGTTACATTAACAAGCAGTCTGGACCAGTTGTTACAAGAATGTATAGAAATGCACCATCCGTCTAGCTTGATATCATTAATTATTAATTGTTCATACTTATAGAAATGTACATGAGTACGATAGAGAGAAGGAATGATTTCCAGTCTAACAATACTCTTACAAACAAGACAAATTACACATACAACTCCACTAGACGTCGCCTATTCAATTAAATTCTATATTCAATGTATTAACCAATATGTATGGATCATATTGTTCATCCATCGATAACTGCAATATAGTTTAATTTAACTATTCGTAGGGAAGGGACTCTCATACTCTCAGGTAAGGGTGGGTGCGACGCGAGAAGCTGGTGTGCTGGTGTGGGGTGGGTTCAGCATCCATTCCAAATCGTGTGAAAATCAATGAGACCTGGTTTACCTATATATAGAAACACAGCCTGTGAGTACGATATGAATGACTTTGAGATAATTCGAGAAAATAACCCACCGCGAATTAGTTCCAAACAGTCGACACTATGGCAAAGATTTTTAATACATACCCACGAAATACTTTAGAGTCATTAAATAATAGCCAGCTATCACGAGAAGCTAGGAACACTCAAACACCTAGTCACTAAATAATTGCACTGAAGATACCAATAAGTGAATCGTAAGCAAAATATCGACCCAATCGCAGATGTGTTGACCAGCAAATGATCTATTGTTTGATAAAAAACTTATGATATTGATTATTTTCTAAGAGTATGATTCAGGAGTGAGAGGTTTCGATTTATAGACCCACAAATAGAAACCTCTTTTCGTCAACACCAGCTCCTCCCCGATATGGCACCTCTCACAAAAAAATATAAATTATAATATACTCTCAGTCAGTTTTGAGAGAATTGCATTATTACTGAAGTTTCAGGGCTTGTTGAAGTCTCGTTTCCACATTGCTCAAAGATTGATTAGATTTTCAAAATTACAATTATCAATATTCCAGTTGTATAGTTTTTGGTTCTATAAAAGATTACTAATTTTAAATGTATAAGTTAGATTTTACATTCGAGAGTCTCTTATAAACCTTTCAATAGATGACTGGAAATTTTTAATATAGAAGTGCGTACCTTTTTTGGGTCGCTCTATTTTGAAATTATGTCTCCTTATAATCAGCTTATTGGTAAAAACGCGAAAGTGATTTTAATTTTATTACTATAGAATTGTGTTTTATACACCATTAAAATATACATCTTTTCAGAACGTTGTGTGCAGTTACCGAGCTCAGTTTTTAGAGAGTAATCGAACTATTTTTTAATGTAAATTATCGTACTAGGTATCTTCTATTTAAAATATCAAGCCTAAATCGTAGTTTAAATATAGTTAGTACACCTAATACTACGCATTGGAATTTCTACAACTCTTAATCGGAGATGCATAGCAGACTTTCTATTCTTTTATTCGCTTCCAGCCTTGGCAAAATATTGGAGGAAAACCAATTAACAAAGTGAGTCTATATTGTGTCTAAAGAGACACGCTAACGCACACGGACCCCAATTTTCTCGTCTAATTCTCAGATAAAGAGACAACCCACTTTTCGCGAGTGATTATTTGAAAAGAGTTTCAAAATATATTTATATCAACAATGGTTTATCTCACTAGATGAAGTTTTTTTATCTATTAAAGGTGTTTTAACAATACAGTTAATGGCAAAGGTGGGGTGTTGTTGAAATTTCTCTGCATTTTGTGTCGAAAAAATTAAGGAATAGGGGTACTGGCCAAGAATTATTGTTTGTCATATTTTTAACCCGCACTGTGAAGGAAAGAAAAGTATTATGTGATAACATTTTTATTTAATCAATAAAACTGGTTATAAACTTTAAAGCAAACCACCAAAAAATAAACTCTGGCATATAACATACATGCATTAATAACAATTAATATATAATTTAATTGTGGTAAATTATGGGCTTTTATCCCTAGTGTATATGGCCAAAATTAAAATTTCCCAAAAAATCCAAATTTTTGTCAAATTAGGTATCTTTAAATGACAATAGCACAAACACGAGCACAACGGAACATACGTTATCATTCAATTTTGGTTCTAATGGGCATAAAAAATTCCACTATTATTCAAAAAAATATAAAGTGAGAAAAAACTTTTTAAATACAAGAAATATTTGTGGAACACTATATTCATCATGTATGGTGTGATGATCATCCTTCAAATTGTTATTCTTTTATTGAGACTTTACTCGTCTATTAGACAAAACTCACGCAGCAACATGAGAATTTTGGTTGATCTGTGGAACGTTTTCCAGTTAGTGTAATGTCCAATGTCTGTATGTGATTCACTCGATCAGGCTTATTATAGTTCTAAATCAGACTGGAAATAGCATTATATATCTTTTTTCACGGTTAGTGGTATATACAATTTTTATTTTCTTAGCAAAACTTTTCATAATGAGTATCTAAGCCTTTCCCCGCGACATATAGCATTGATCATGTATCAAGCACTCACAGGATTGTGTGTAGAGAGATGAGAGTACTGATTATTACATGAAGATATGTATAAATATAGGTGATGTCTACTCTTTACATTAAAAATACACATAAAACATTGTTTCCTTGTGTGTGTTTTAGACAAAAGAGGCGTTATTAAGTAACGTCATTCCTATATAGGGTATAACGCTCCATCATGAGGTTTTAATCTCATCAGGATGCAAATTTTTTTTTCAAAATCGTTGAATTTAAAATATAGAAGACTCAAACTTTCTACACTGGTGGTCAATATAGTGTAAAATAAGTAACTCTCTTGTACACTGAAAGACAAATACTATCACTACTATATTTTCCTGTTTTTCGATAAAAGAAAAAAATATCAACTAGTCAGCGTGAGCACTATTTAATAATATTAATAAAACGAATTTAAGGCCAAGATAAAAAAAATACAAATAACAAGAAATGAATAGACTAAAAAAAAATAATGCTTTTTGTAACAATGAGTATATATTTTTCTAACAATAACATTTTATATCTAGAATGTGCCTCCTTTGTTTGCAAACAAGGATAGCTTAATAGAGGCACCAAAACCGACATTAGATGATTTTGTAACGAGATATTTATTTCTTTGATTATACACCTTTTCTTAGTATCACAGATTCTATATTTTGAAATCGTGTAGTTGTTAAACGAACAGAATTAGAGGAGACTAAATATCACTATACTTGTTAACAATGATAATGAGCTGCGTGTAGTTGATGGGTGCAGTCAGCAGTTTGGAAAGCACGAATTAAACTGGATTTCCTAGTATTTAAGGAGTGAGAATACGAACGCTTTCCGTGAGGTAGGAGAAAATATTAACCTCTAGACATTGCAAGCATCACCTTAAAATTGCTCGCGTCAACTTGATACGGAAGCAGGACGGTCCAGAGTATACAACATGTGAACACGAGTACGGGTGAACATTGAGGGCAATTACTTGATTAAATATATAAACTGATACTTACTATCACTTCGTATTTGAGTAAAGAGGGATCTGCAGAAAATCACCTCATTAGGAGGTTATCATGTTCAGGTGACCTTTGGAAATGGCCAATCAAATTGTTACTTAGCAAAATTTTGACGGTAGACAATTTTCTGGGTGAAACGAGAGAGTGAGTATTGAAGAGTAAATCTCAGTTTCAAGAAACTTATTTAGGTTTTAACGTAGGATCATCATCGGCTCACAGAGAGACACCAAAACGAAAGGTTAATTTGAAGTCGACTACTGGAACGAATCATTCGTACTTTCAATTAAATGTGACAAGTGGTAGAAGATGTTACCTATGATATTGAGACCACGTGTATATAAAGGTTCTGCTGCACATGAGCACTAATGTGATATTGTCACGCATTGTCTTTATTTAACCAGGATTGGTTTACATTAAGGTGATCTGTAGTTTAATCAGATTGGGACATTGGGTGTTGTTAATATTTTGGCTTTACTCTAAGTGTGGACAATTGGATGTGTAATTAATGAGTGTGTGTGGGCTATAACCTTATAATATATTTAATAGATATGTAGGGAGGTGTATGTCCGAATATATATTTTCTGAGCTCGCACTACTTTATAAAGTGGAACAGTTTGGCAAAAATTGTGGTTTTGTCGAGCAACATATTGGTCTAGTGTTTTCACCAGGATTAAATGTGGTTGGGTATAGCTTGTTTGGGTAGTGGTTCGTCACATAGTTTTCTCTTTAATTATTTTGATTTTTTGACAATCGAAAGTGCCAAAAATAAGAGATAGAAAGTAAATGAACGTCGTTATCAGAACATATCAAGTTGAAGAGATTTTAATTTTTCATGTAAAGTATAGGTCAAAAACAACAAATTTACTCCGACACCATTAACAGCAGGCCAGAAACGCTTGCTGATATTTTGTGAGTGAGTGTGAGTTGAGTGTGGCACAATCGCGGTACAACAAACAACCTTACACTACGTCACGTCCATTAACGCTGAATCGCCAATGGCGGTACTTAACCGTTACGCAACAACAATGCAGGTTAGGGAACTGTAACATAACCGATATAATACTAGGCCTGAGCAAACCGCTAGTATCGTGACGATCTTAAGGGATTTCCTTTTGCACTCCCAATGCCAACGGACGTTTAGATCAGAGGTGTAGATTTTTAATTTCGATTTGTTGTGTCAAAATATTTTCAATTATGCTCAAGTGACGGTTCCGTTTCTGAGTTCCTTTGGGAGAATATTCACCGGGATATAAAATATAATGTTATATTACACACATGATATATTCAAGTACAAATAGTGGACAGTAAGCTAGAATATAGGTGTATAATCCGAGAGAAAAATGTATTTATGATGAATTTTGTGTGATTTGACAGTAAAAACTAAGGGTGTGGAGAATGTGTGCCCAACAAATCTATCTAATGGTTAAATTATTAACTTAGACACTCGAGATGATAGTTAATAATATGAGGTTATGTATACGGAACATATGCAAAAATTTGCAGAGATTTCAGAAATATGCTTTGACGTCAGCAAATATGCCTGCGTATGATGTAAAGATACATATGGTGCGCAAACTAAATATTGATATAAGAGTGAAGAGAGTATGATACACAAAATCGCTTGTGCAAGGATTTCAATGTATAATTTGCTTTATGTATAAAGGTAAGCTGCATTGAATTAGTACAAATATATTAGACAATGCACGAGCTATAATTGAGATAAATAGTCGATGTGGCCATATGATAATAGTATACAATTATGAGATTGGGCGTGGATAGAATTTTCAGAAATCAATTATGTTATACGGATAAATTAAGGTTTGGCAGCAAGACAATTAATTTACTCGCGGTCACAAAATGTTGGTGCTATACTGACTTTCAAATTGCTTGTTGGTGAAATCGATAATGCATTGATGATGAGTAACATTATGTATAAACATGCTAGATATAATTTTCAGCAACAGATTTCAAAATCGTTACAATTTGAGAATGGGGTAAGTACATTGATTGAATGTGATTTAAGCACATATATTTTAGCAGAATTTCGCTATAATAAATAGCTATTGTGTCATAGATGTAAGTGAGTCAAAGTAGGAATGAATTCAAAATCTATTATCGAACAACAAAATATATTGTGATATGATTTTCGAAAACGTGGTAATAGTTAGTGAAACGAACGTGGCATGTGGTATTGGAGATAATATTGTAGATTTATTGAACATTCTGTCCTGCAACAACACAACGAGAGGGATGAATTTTTGGAGTGTGGAAGGGGGCAAGAGGGTGCAGATGGCGGATTCATATTTCCAATGCTCTCATTAAGATTTCTTATTCATATAACTCATGCACCTTCGAGCATTTTCACCACATTAGACCGCTTATTTGGAAATCTACTAATATTTATTGTGGTTCTGTAAGAATGTGTTATTATAATTCATTCCTCTTGCAACTTACATTCACAATTAAGCATTTTTGGAATTCTGCAATACTTGTGCTCGGTATAGATTCGAATTTTTGTACTATATCTATATAGTGGTGACTTTACTTTACTCAAATTTTGTCAAACTATATGTATTGGAAAAGTCATGAGGCTCAAACTTATTAATGATGTTTATGAAAATTTTTTATTACATCACTAATATTGCACTTAGATTCACAAAAAAAGCATATTTGAGGTAAGTAAATGCAAGACGAGTTGATTGCCATTATTCTTTGGCATATATTTGCTAGATTATTGTGATGTATTGGATGTTACGATTGTCACTTGGAAGTCACATAATTTTAACATCTGTGATATACTAGATCATTTGATTTTTCTTATAATTTTGCACAAGATATTTCACTTCGCTTATACTCATGTGAGAATTTCTGTCTTAATTGTACTAAATTATATCCAAGATTCCATGGTTATTTAAGCGGTCATGTAAATATTATGCTCTTAATTTGTTCTGAGTGTCTCTGTAACTTTCAATGTCATCTTAAAAGCATCTTTTTTGGGCAAAATATGTCTAGAGACAACCACATTATTTGTTTGGTTATATCAATAATATATTTGTCGTATGCAATGTGACAATGCAGATGTCTTCGTCTTAGCAGTGTAATTAATGTTGAGACATTTCTGCACAAGAGTATTTTTTGTGATAAGCAATGATCAAGAGTTGTGGTCCTAGTATACGATCTCCCATTATTGCTCTCTATGGATAGTTATTACATCCCCGATTTTAGTGATATACTTATGTGGGCATTCGCTCTATTTAAGATGGCGTGTTGGTTATCGAAATATAAATTCAATTATTCCCCGAGTGTACAACCTTATAATATTTCGAATTTTAATGTCTGAATTTCTATTGGTACTCTGTGTATAATACATCTTTAGGGTAGTTATTATACAATATATATTTAACACATTCTCTCGTGTAGAATAAATTATCTCAAAGGATAAAGCAAAAACATGTACCTCTACTACAATACAATTGAATTTTAGAAATAACTCAAATCAGGAGATTACAAATGTCGCTGATTATGAAATAAGCGCACCTGGTGGCTTGGTGAGTGTAAAACACTCGCCGTGAAGAAGTCATCAGGGTCTGGGAATCTCCGGCGCTCTCGTTTAATGTGGTTAGGTATCATAGGTTACCTGTTTAAGACGCGTGTATGTCCATTGGTTACGATTTAGATTCGTCTACATAAGGACCGTTTGACGTATGTAAGGTTGTTTTGTTGTACGCATCCCTACAAAAGTCAGTTCAAATTATCAAGTCAAGCGTTTCTGCTGCGGCAATGGGTCGAAGTAATTTGTGTTTTGGCCTTTTTTTACAGAAAAATTAATATTCATATATGGTTCTGATAACGACGTTCGATTTCTTTCTATCTCTTATTTTGGCACTTTCATGTTCAAAAACAAAATAATAAAAATATATTACGACATCCAAATATCCCACTTTACCGTAAAACTAAAATATTTCGACAAACATTTGCAAATGTCCCACTTTAACAGTTAGAGCCAAATATTTCGACAGCCAAATAATATAGATATTAGGTATACCAAAAATTATTAAAATCATCCATATTGTCCCACATTACAGTTAAAGCCAAAATATTACAACAACCCAATGTCCCCAATCTGATTAAACTACAGTATCCTTATAACCAACCGTTAAATAATGGACCTGACAATATCCCATAGGGGGGTCAGGTCCAGATGACCTTTATACCCACGTGGTCTTCATATCAGCGTACTTTTCTACACTTGTCAACATAATTGAAAACGATATTTCGTCCAAGTATAGATATACAATTAGCTTTGTTGTGCTCTTGAGCGAGATGCTACGTAAACAAAAATAAGTCTGACGGTTTATTCAAAACTATTTCGTCCAGAAATTCACCGTCAAAAATTTTGCAAGTAACAATTTGTTGGCCATTTCCAAGGTCAACCTGAACATGACCCCTAATGGGATTTTCCAGAATCCTCTATCAAAAACGAAGTGATAGTAAAGGATCAGTATTTTAATCAGATGCCCAATGTCCCACTTTTACGGTACTTTACTCTGGACCGTCCTGTCCGTTCAAGTTTTACGCGGAATCCAGGTATGCTCTGGCATGTCGTTAATTTCTCCACCGGAAGTCGTTATCCTTAAAATCTAGGAAATCCAGTTTAATTCGTGTTCCATACTGTGTGACTTGCAATCAAACACAGAGCAATATTGTAACAAATACGTGATACGTTTTAGTCTCTTTAATCTTCGTTTGAACACAAACAGACACGGATCAAAATATAGCAATCGATACTAAGACAATTTAACAAAGAAATAATATTGTTTACAATACGTAATGCGTTTTTTGTCTCATTGTTCCTTGTTTGGAAACAAGGAAGGCACCGATTCTAGATATAAAATGGATGTTAGAAAGAGATACTATTGTTTACAAACACATATTTTTTTAATTATTCATTTTTGTTTTATGTATTTTTTTAATTGGGCTTAAATTCGTTTTAATACTTTAAAGATGCTCCACCGCTGACAATTTGATATTTTTTTCTTTATCGAAAACAGGAAAAATGAATTAGTATTATGTCTTCAGTTACAAAAGTTTACTTATTTTACACTATTACCACCATTGAAAGGTTTGAGCTCTTATTTTAATTCAAGTATGAATTATTGACAAAAAAAAATTGCATCCTAGATAAAACTCGGAATGGAGCTATTACCCTAATATGAATACGTACTAATAACGCTTTGGAAAAAAAGAAAAGGAAACAATTTTATGTGTTATTTTGTGTAAAATAGCACATATATATACATATTAAATAATCAGTTATTTGTTAAATCCTGAGCATCTATCATGCCTCTGTCGGCGGTGGAGCTTCTTTAACAATGTGTTTGCTAAGAAAAAATGATTATACGCGTACCGTGAAAAGATATATCATTGAGAGGTTAGGAACTATAAAAAGCCTGCATCGTATCCATCGACTTGACTTCTACTGGACGTTTCTCGACCAATTCCAGTTATGCTGCCGCATTGTTAAAAACGAAAAGTCAAAAACAGATAAAAACATTTAAGGATGTTCACCTCTGAGAAAGTCAAAATTTCTTGTATTTAAAAAGTTTTTCTCAACTATATATTTTTGAAATAGGATTTCATATATGCATAGAAAAAAATGGAGAGAAAAACGTATTGTCCGTGTGCTCGTGTTTGTGCTATTGTCATTTAAAGATACCTAATTGACAAAAATTTTGATTTTTGGCGAAATTTTTTGCCATTTGGCCATAATACACTAGGGATAAAAGCCATATTCCCCAATGGAAAGTGATTGAATGGCATGGATGTTGCAGAGTTTATTTTTTTGGTTGGTTTGCCTTTATAATATACAGTTTGATTAAATAAGTCTCCTATTTTTTCTCAGAATAACCAACATATGCTACCCTATTCCTTAATTTTCGACACAAAATGCAGAAATTTCAACCCCTTTGCCAACTTAACCCTTAATATGAAAAAAGTACTAGTAATAAACTTTTGTAAATATTTTGCTTGATCAATAGGTAAATGAGTTGCTCTTTCTAAATAGACAGAAAAAATAAGGGGTCCCGTGTGCTTACTTTTTAACTCCATTTAGATATTTTGTTATTTTTCAATTATTTTAGAGTAGAAAATAAAGTGCTCCAATCACCATTAAATGTAGAAATAATGTAGTAATAAATGTCTAACATTAAAACACATTTAGGCTTGATATTTTAAATAGAAAACCTAAGTAAAAGATTTACATAAAAAAATAGTTCGATACTTAAAACATGCCGGCAGCGCATTGATGATTTAGGTTAAAACCAATTTTAAGTAAAAAAATGGTAAAAACTTGTCGCTTTTTACTGCACAAAGCGAAAGGGCATATTTATTCAAAATGGCTCACCAAAAGGACGCACTTTTTATAAAGTTCCCGAAATAAAATCTTACTTACATATAACATGTATTTTTGACAAAACTTGCAACTGGAATATTGATTAAAGTTGTATTTTGAATATCTAATGCAATTCTTTGAGCAAATGTGGGAAACGAGACTTCAAACAGCCCCTGTAAACTTCAGAATAATGCATCATCATGTACTGGTATATTTAATTTATATTTTTTTGTGAGAGTGCATGGGGAGGAGCTGGTGTTGACAAAAGAGGTCTTTGGTGTCTAATAATCGACCTCTCTGCCATTTGAAACATAACACAATTCAATTTTTATCAATGATCAGCTGTGCAACAATCTGGCTTGGGTCGATATTGCTTGATTCACTCTATTGGTATCTTCAGTGCACTGATTAGTGACTAGTGTTCTTGAGGTTCCTAGTCGAAGCTGGCATTTATGACTCTTAATAGTATTTCGTGGCGTGTAAAATTTTGCGTATTCACACTTTTGGAACTAATTCGCGGTTGGTTATTTTCTCGAATTATCTTCAAAAGTCATCATACGACAGGTTATAATAGGTAAACCAGGTTGTTGATTAATTTCACGCTTTGGATGGATCTGAACCCACCCCCCCCCCCCTCCGAATATGAACTTCCCTACGAATATTTAATAACTATTGCAGTATGAGAGGACTTGCCAACTAGGTAAATTGAAAATTTAATGAAGCGAGTTAGTGATTTATGGTGAAATTTGTCGTTGTCGAGTTAGACTGGAATCATCCTCTCGTATTAATCTATAATAAATAAACAATTAAAATAATGAGTTCAAGCTAGTACGGATGCAGTTCAATTACACTGAACAAACGCCAAACTCGTATAAGGATACATAGAAGTTGAGTGTAAATGTAAATATTTAAGCATTGAACACTGGCAGTTGGCATACCATAGCCAATATGAATGCCATCTAGACAGAGGCAAATCCATGAAGCGCCATGAATAATGACAACTGCTTTTAATATGGTTATATAAGTGGGACTGGTAATGAAAATGTAAATATTACAAAAGAAAACTGACAAATACCTAAACTGGGAATTTTAAAAAGGTACCTCAATTCAGCTTACTGAGTTTGAGGATTTGGGTTAAATGCTGAACACATGAATTACTTTGGGCATGAACGGAAACCGTTCTATTTTGAAATATCAAAAGTAAAAAATATTTTTGCGTGTTTTGATCTGAAAGAATTTGATTGAATACCTGAGGCTGAATACTTCAAACAGATCAAAGTGAATTATCCTGTCATTTAGAATTGCTGAATAAATTGCAACCTTTTGGTCCTATTGCTTAATGCAAATTTTAATGAATATCTTTGCATTATGCATAATGAGAAGACATTCAGTAACATAAGCAAGTAAAAATAGGACCAAAATTGGGGTCACAAATATTTACTCAGCAATTTGAACCCATTTGAATGCTTATTGTATGTACATACCTGCGTTATACCTTTCGGTGCAGTCTTCCCAGAGAAGTAATTTGGGACAAGCACAGTGGCATTCCGGGTTGTATACTGTGGTGGTGACAAAACCACCATTCTGAACAGTTGTCAAATACAACCTGCAAAATCAACACAATTTATGTAATAAATAACTGCCATAACTAGCATTTATTGATGAAAAGGTACGCAACATGATCTTCTTCAAGATTTACATTTTATTATTTTAGTACATGGGATTGGAATAATTTGAACAAATTGAACAATCTGCAAAATAATACCAGTTTCGGTTTTTGAGTAGGTATACATCAATTATATAGTGACAAGTTATGTAAATATATATTTCAAAGTTACGAGTCTAAGATGATTCCTAGCCTGTCATTACCGTGTTCCATAAGGCATCCGATGTCTAATCTATATGAATTAGTTGACATAAAACATAAAGATCCTAATTTGTTTGCACCGTTTAACATAAAAACATAATATCCCAATCTATATGAAACTAGTTGACATAAAACATAAAGATCCCAATCTGTTTGCTAACTGTTTAGACATAAAACAATAAATATCCCAATCTGTTTGCACCGTTTAACATAAAACATAAAAGATCCCAATCTGTTTGCACTGTTTTAACATAAAGATCCCAATCTGTTTGCACCGTTTAACATAAAACTAAAGATCCCAATCTGTTTGCACTGTTAACATAAAACATAAATATCCCAAATTCTGTTAGCACCGTTTAACATAAAAGATAAATATCCAGAT
>SAYR01052160.1:1345627-1379174 GCA_004382745.1 Argopecten irradians irradians | reverse complement strand
GAACAATCACGCTCTGACCGAACACTTACGCTGAACGGGAGCAAAAGGTATATTAGGAATGGATACCAACACTATGACTGAACACTTACGCTAAAAGTGAGCCAAAACGTAAGGGTGGACAATAGAGTAATGACTGAACAATTACGCTAAAAGTGAGCATAAGCGTATATTAGGAATGATAACTTATGACGGAACAATTACACTAAAATGGAACACAAACCTAAAGAATAAACACCAACGTTATGACTTTGAAAAGGGTTTCCATAGGCATTGCCTGTTGTCCGATTCATTTGTTAATACTTTATCATTTTATCATTTATATTGTCATTATGTTCATATATCTAGTATTATCACTAAAATATTTTTGAAATAAAATGACTGAAAACTTGCGCTAAAATGGAACATTAACGTAAGGAATGAACACTTTAAGCTAGAATGAACACTTAAGCTAGGAATGAACACTTTCGCTAGGAAATGAACACTTACGTTGGTACTGAACACTTACGCTAGGACTGAATACTTACGCTAGAACTGAACACTTACATTAGGCTAGGATTTAACACAATACGCTAGAAACTGAAACACTTACGCAAGGCTAGGACTGAAATACTTACGCAAGGACTGAACACTTACGCTAGGCTTAGACTGAACACGTACCTTAGGACTGAACTCTTACTCTACAACTGAACACTTACGCTAGGCTAGGACTTAACACTTACATTGTACGCTAGGCTAGGACTGAACACTTACACTAGGACTGGAACTCTACCCTACAACTTGAAACACTTACGCTAGGCTAGGACTTAAACACTTACATTGTACGCTAGGCTAGGACTGAACACTTACACAAGGACTGAACTCTTACCCTACAACTGAACACTTACGCTAGGTTAGGACTTAACACTTACATTGTTACGCTAGGCTGGACTGAAACTTACCTAGGACTGAACTCTGTACCCTACAACTGAACACTTACGCTAGGCTAGGACTTAACACTTACATTGTACGCTAGGCTAGGACTGAACACTTACGCTAGGTCTGAACGCTTTACGCTACAACTGAACACTTATACTAGAACAAACACATGCGCTAGGACTGAACACTTACCGCTAGGACTGTACTGCATAATCGATTCCAGGTCGTAAGAGCCGGTATCAACCCCTGGTTGCAGCAGATAATTATCACGTGAAGAGTTTCTGACAAATTCCCAATCGATGTCGATGTTGTTGGTACCGAGACGGGCGAGACATTTCGTGATTGGGACCCCCATGACGTGTAACATTTCATGCACCACGACGTAATACTGAAAATGGGATAAATATTACAATTCAATTTTCCTGTAACAAGCATTTTCATTGGTTTACAAATTTACTTTAACATCTCATAGAGAAAAAAATGTTGTCACCATTTGTAACGTCGCTTCTGATTGGTTGAGACAAGGGCGTGAATGATTTGACGGAAAAAGGGTCTCAAAATGAATAAGTAAATATAATTATAGCATGAAAACGAGTCCCAAAATGACTTTTGGATTCTTAGTAAGTATAGTTATAAGAATTAATTTGGATACATCTTGTTATGTTATGAAGATATAACACGGAAATCTAATTGCGCTCTAAATAAAGGCCAAATATTGAGAATGGTGTATAGATTTCTTTTACCATGACATAATACTGAATAGATAAAACAACGATACTATATTTTCTCACCACGCAACGATACTGAAAATAAGAATTTGTACTTTTATTAATTCTTTTTCTTCTATCACCACCCATAGTACCGAAAAATAACAGCCAGTACTTTATATGTATATAATATATTTTCTCTACAACGCCATGATACCAAAAATAACAGCCAGTACTGTATATAATATATTTTCTCTACAACGCCATGATACCAAAATAACAGCCAGTACAGTATATTATCTATTTTCTCTACAACGCCATGATACCAAAAATAACAGCTAGTACTGTATGATACCAAAAATAACAGCCAGTACTGTATATAATCTATTTTCTCTACAACGCCATGATAACCAAAACTAACAGCCAGTACTGTATATAATATTTTTTCTCTACACGCCATTGATACCAAAAATAATAACAAGTACTGTATATAATGTATTTTCTCTACCACGCTATGATACCGAAAATAACAACAAGTACTGTATATAACTATTTTTCTCTACCACGCCATGATTACCGAAAAATAAAACTAGTACTGTATATATAGAGAACATTATTTGTATTCCTTTACAATGGTAATTTGGTGCGAGACATTGAGGCTATGAGGATAAATATTAAAGAGATACACCAACCCCCTTTCCTTAATTTATACGCATTGAAATTATTGTTATTAACAGAAATATCAAAGTTCGTGTGTGAATTGGAATACAAACCAAATTCAGTCATTATACGGTATATTATAGTAAGTATTGAAAAGGAATATTCATAAGGTAATACATAAAAAGAAAATCAAATTAAGAAAATTACATTGTAATATCAGGATATCCTATTAAGATAACATATTAAATTGGAATATTGTTCTTACAAAAATATTTATGTAAAATGGATGTAATGAATGAGTTGTGAAAAAGTGTGTTCAATAAATCTGTAATAACGAAAGAGTGGCGAAAAGCTGGGTGGTAAAAATAACTAAATATTGATATTAGCTCAGAAAATAATGTATTGTAAATTACATGAAGAAATGAATACCATTTTTTCGAATAAAGTAAAACAGAGATACATATGCGATAGACTGGTTCCCGCCTCAGTTACCTCCTTGCGTACGCTTCCACTGAGGACCGGGTAGCGAGTAACCATCTTGAGTGAGGAATTCCAACTCCAGCGTGCGCCCATATTCCTGCGCATGATATGTCATCATGGAGACGGCTATTTCCGTTAAGAGAAAAATAACGTCATTAAACGTCACTCCTATGAGCGCCTTAAACTCTGTTAGCACGAAATAATATCAAAACTTCAAACTTAATTTACTTTTATTTATATACGTCAAATAAAATATTTATTCTTTACGTTAAGATCCGTCGCTTCGTCATGAAGGGGTTTTCCACGTCTAAAAAAAAGTGATGCCAGCGAACCGGATATGTAGATTGGCCAATCAGAAAAATCATCATGGTTACCGCTACCGGTCCCTAGTGAGCGGAGCGCAGCCTGGCGGAGATTAGAGAACTAAGGGAAGGGAACCAGTCTACATATGGCGAGACAACTGACTTTATCATGACGTCACAATGGAGACGTTGACTTTGCGTATTGATTTAGAAGAAAAACCCCATTGTAATACGAATGGAAGAATACGTTTAAAACGTATTTTATGTTTTCATGCAGTTTGTAAAAATTAATTATAAGTGACATCAATGCTTAATAAACTTATAATACTCCACTGCTCTGCACATCGTTCCATGTTCATACAAGTAAATGGGTGATATCTGATTGTTCTGTCGCATTCCGACATATGCTCCGCATCTATAAATTTAAAAAAACGATGTATTTTCGTACAGGTTTTGATATATCCTGTAAATACATATTACAGAATTATCTGCCATTGCGGGTAGGAAAATGATTGTGGACTTCATGTGTTTACGAGCGTAACGTCATAATTTTTCGGGGAAAACGACGTGAATTACGCTCACAAAAGTAATGACTCACAGTGGACACCTACTCACAAGGGAGATTACTCTGCAATAAAACAAAGACGAATATCATACATGAAATCATTTGTAAGTTCTTTGTTTCTATAAACTCAATATGACATTTTGGTTAATCAAATCACCATGGCTATTGGACTTATTTTATTGTGATCATTAATTTGACTGAAGGCCTTAAAGGCACTGTCATATGTTCAGTAACATTAACTATGCAATGTTAAAAAGTGCAATTTATGGAAAAAGCGAAGCGAATGTTCTGTTTATTTTCTTTTTTTCACACTCTATCCTTGTCTCAAACCCCATTAGAGAACGAAGAAATTCTTTATTTCGGTTTTTGGTCAACTGCACTATATTGGAAGGTGGTTCTAAATCATTCGAGCGTTTGCAAATAACAGAGTGATAGCACTGAGCTTCTGCCGGATGAAGATATGTTCGACGGATCATAAGAGCGTTTGAACCGCCTCCACTATATAATAAGCTTTCTTCAAAGCATCGCATTCACGCGGATACCTTGGGTAAAAAATGGCAGCATTTAAACTGAAGCTGTTGGATTGTATGTAGGAATTAATTTGGAAGATGGGAGCTTTTTTTTTTGGTATATTTTTAATGTATGTATTATCTTAGAGGTGCTTCGCACTTTGTGTCCTTCGGGCACGAAGGACTGCGCCCTTATTATTCCACAGTTGACATGTCCACAGCTTTCTCAATGACTACTTGGCAGAAATTTCATGAAACTTATACTACAGTGATAAGTACATAGTGTTAGATGATCTACGAACACATTTCGCTCAAAACTTTGTGTGTTTATATGATAGAATATATCACGAGTCAGAATATATCACAGAGGCCAGAAGATATCACAGAGTCACGATTTACCATGAGGATAACAATTAATTGATTATTACGCAAGCTCTATCCAGGCCTCGAACCACACCATCTACGGCACCCAATCGCTTAGCCCAACACATACCTGCGCTTTTTCCCCACCGCGCCGTATCCACATTCCCAAAAAAAGGACGTTTCAATGACGAATGATCTATATCACTTCGTCACACGTTCTCTTGTTTTTCACTTCCATTTAAAACGTCCTTTTATTGGACGTGGATTTGTCCGCGTGGTTAAATGCACAGATATGTTTGGCTAAGCGATCGGGTGCCGTACATGGTGAGTTCGAGGCCTGGATCGAGTACTAGTAATAATTAATAAATCGTTATCCTTTAAAAAATCGTATTTCTGTGATATGTCTAATAACTTATAAACACAATGTATCTTTGTTGATCCAAATGTTTAATTTGAATTTCCTATTAAAATTTTACTTCGTTGATAATTAGAATATATATATAATTACATAGATGACCGCCGCAAAGCCAACAACAATATATAGCATTCTCTGTTTTTTTTTTAAAACTTACAACTGTTTATTCCCTTGGAAATCCACATATTGAGTCTGTAATGGTACTTGTAGCTCACGATCACCCCACTTGACACATGTCTTCTTGTTAAACATATCCACCGCTGCATGTATCCAAGATATTGAATGTTTCTGAAAAAGTAAACATCGTATATATGTATACAAAACTCCTTAATGAGATGAGTCTTAACCAGTTCGACATTCTTGTCGAGCCAAACATATCTAGACCTATCAAAACTTCGTATGGAAGACGTTCTGCATTTGCATAGAACAGAGTTATCTGTCCTTGCTGTATGTATTAGTTGTTACGTCAACACAGTTGTGAAACGTAACGTCATATTTGTTAAGGATACGAAGGCAAGCTAATGACGTCACCATCAACACATATTCGTAAGGAAAAATAATATAACTTTTTAATATGTCAAGACGGCAAACAGTGATATTTGTTTTGTGGTATACATCTCCCTTAATTAAAATAACATTACGCTACAAATTTGGAACGCTTCCCAAAATGGAAACACGTTTAAAATATGTGATACAGAATTCTCATTAACAAATCTAAACTAAAAAATAAACTCTTCTGATCCGAAAAAAATGATGTCTCTAAATAGTAGCTGTTGCAATTTTTAGATGTAATTGTCTTTTCCTATTGTTTATTACTCTATTTAAACATAAAAATAATGATATAGTGAAAAAACCGGGAAGCGACTTTGTTGCAACCCTAAAAACACCATATATTTCAAAACAAGGAAACAATTTCTGAGTAGGATATTTATGAACAAATATGTGCCTGAGATGAACTAAGAAAGATGAACATTCTTTAATTGAATTCAAACATTTTTTAAATGTCTAGACATTTTGATGAAACCATATTCCATGGTTGCGTACTCGAATCTGCTGAAAACACAGGGCTAAACCGGGCATGCTTCAAAGCTCTCTTTTTTCAAAATGTATGCACTGCTGACAAGTAAATAAATCATGGAGAATTAAACTGAAGGCATCTATTTTATTGAGAGTTAAGAGAAAATCTTGATTCAAGCACACGTTATAATTTTATCAATCATCTTTAAAAACGTGTTCCAATTTGGTAGCGTCATGTTAACCAAAAAAATAAACGTAATGATGACCAGTTAAAATTTAATTGTGATTTGATAAAAAATAGATAGTTATAACATGTCTCATCGAATTCGTTGACCAGATTGGAAAATCATTAAAGAGGGCCACAAAAAAATCAAACTAAATGAATTAAAAGATTAATTTTTTTTTCTCCAGGGCACACAATCTCACAAGTAAAAAGTAATCAGAATATACACAAAAATTGAACAAATACAATGCAATAGATTAAGCTTGAATATCTGTGATATTGTATTCCTGGTCATCAAAATATCGTTTCTGTTACAACCAGAAACCACCACTGCTAATTCAATCCGGTTTTTATTTCACCATGGCCGCCTAAAACAGTGTATCACAACTTGCGCGATCCCACAATGCATTCATTAGTCAGGGCTGATAATTCTGCGCTGTACTTAAAGTAACACTACACTAACATTATAATATATGACTAGTTACTACACTCCTCCCCTTTTCGATAGAGCATAACCAATAACATTTGATGGACATAAAACTATTTTTTATTTGAGAACAGTCTCTGATTTTGAATTGTCCTATAATAAACTATCATATCAGTCTTTGTAAGCTCCAACTAGACTATTAAATTTTGAACAGTAATGTAATCACTTTTAACATGACTAGACAAGTATGAGTAAACTTGATAAACAGCATTAACAATTTAACACATAACATGAACAAACTAAACTTAACTGATCAGGGAGACTGTCCTTAATCAGTAAGGGGTTGCAGGGATTGTTTCTGCCCACGACACATCAATCTCCTAGCACTAAATTACTAACTATTATACAACAAAGTCATTGGAATTTGCTGTGAAGTTGTGGTGTCCTTCCTGAGCGCCGCGGACCATTTGCAGTGTCCTTGACCTTATCAGGTTTGTTACCGATGTGATCTCTTTGGTAGTACGGATAGAGTTGGTTCTTGCTTTCCTACAACTTCCGATGTAGCAAGTGGAGTGTCACCAACAATTGGTAATGAATGTTAATGTTGTTTCTCGAGCGAATGTCGACCGATTTCCCTTTGGAATATCTGCCACCTTTACCCCTGAATTCCCCTACTCTCCAGTATCTCACTATCTGGTGAAATATCTGATTCGCACGTGATGAACATGGCGCTTGACTTCTCTCCCATCGTTGAGTTGAATGTTGTACAAGAACTGGACCAGTTTTCGATTGAATTGTCCCTTCCAACCGTTGCGGACTTCCGCAAAGTTCTTTACAAATACCGACTCTGAAACCAAGAAGCTCATTTCGCCGTGCATGTTTGTCTGATACTGTTTTGACGAGTTTGTCTCTTCCTCACCTTTTCGGACAAACCATGTGTTTAAATAAATCTAACCTGGATCGAACACGCCGTCCACTAGTAATTCAGAAAACGTGCCAATCCCGTTGTAGTTGAGGGGTAATCCGGTAAGCTAACAGAAACGTGTTAATTTCTGTTCAACTTTACCATCTGTTTGTTTTCGTAGTCCGTTCTTTAACGTCTGGACTGCGCGTTCTGCCATCCATTCGACGCGGGGTAAAATGGTGCAACTGCGGACATGTCTAATACGTTTTCGAACATCAAAATGTCTGAAATTCCTGACTGCATAAAGCAATGCCATTGTCGCTTGGACGACGTTTCAGGTAACCCATGTGTCGCAAATGTAAAAGTTTCTCGATGGTAAGTGTTCCCAATTAAACTCTTCGACATCAACCGCAACCGTTGATGTCGAAGAGTTTATTTAGGAACACTTCCATCCATTTGGAGTATGCATTCAAAATATTACCAAAAATATTTTCCCCATGAATGGACCTGCGTAATCAATGTGAATCATAGCACCACGGCTTACTGGGAAATTCCCATGGGTGTAAGGGTGCGTAAGTGTTCGGTCAGAGCGTGATTGTTCCTTCCTTACTTTTGTGTTCCCTTTTAGGGTAAAGTTCAATTATATTTCATATTAATTAGCATTACTGACCATTTCATGGAATTCATAGTGTCATTTCACCTTTATATGCGTCCTGTGTACTTCAGTTGTTCCGTCATTGCGTCACAGAGGGCAAACTGAATAACAAAACAATGCGTGCAAAAGACCATAGATTGGATTTCCTAATGTACAAAGTTATCCACGAACCATCCCATTACGATATCCAGGAAATCAGCCGAGCATACAAATGTGACGAAGGTAATCTCTTTCACGAATCATCGCTGTTAATGATTCAATTTTGCTTGTGATGAGCATTCTCATTGGCATATTTATCAATTATTACTTATGGTAAATGGTTCATAGAGACGAGACTGGGATCTTAATGTCTTATGTGTAACGGTTCAGACAGGCTGGAATTGAAATACTTCTCGTTAACGGTTCATAGAGACTGGGATCTTTATGTCTTAGTGTAAACGGTTCAGACAGACTGGAATTGGGATACTTCTGGTAAACGGTTTATAGAAACTGGTATCTTTATGTCTTATGGTAAACGGTTTAGACATATTGGAATCTCTATATCTTATTTGAAACGTTTCAGACATATTGGAATCCAAATACTTATGGTAAACGGTTCATAGAGACTGGGATCTTTACGTCCTATGGTAAACGGTACAGACAGAGTGGAATCTCGATATCTTATCGTAAACGGTTCATAGAGACTGGGATCTTTATGTCTTATGGTAAACGGTTCAGAGAGATTGGAATCTGGATACTTATGGTAAACTGTTCATAGAGACTGGAATCATTTCGTTTTATGGTAAACGGTTCAGAGAGATTGGGATCTTTATGTCTTATGGTAAACGGTTCAGAGAGATTGAAATCTCTTTAACTTATAATAAACGGTTCAAACAGTCTTTATTCATGTTTTATGTCAATGGTGCAAACAAATTGGGATCTTTATGTTTTATGTTAAACAGTGCAAACAAATTAGGATCTTTATGTTTTATGTTAAACAGTGCAAACAGATTGGGATCTTTATGTTAAACAGTGCAAACAGATTGGTATCTTTATGTTTTATGTTAAACAGTGCAAACAGATTGGGATCTTTATGTTAAACAGTGCAAACAGATTGGTATCTTTATGTTTTATGTTAAACAGTGCAAACAGATAGGAATCTTTATGTTTTATGTTAAACAGTGCAAACAGATTGGGATCTTTATGTTAAACCGTGCAAACAGATTGGTATCTTTATGTTTTATGTTAAACAGTGCAAACAGATTAGGATCTTTATGTTTTATTTTAACAGTGCAAACATATTGGGATATTTATGTTTTATGTTAAACAGTGCAAACAAATTGGGATCTTTATGATTTATGTTAAACGGTGCAAACAGATTGAGATATTTATGTTTTATGTTAAACAGTGCAAACAGATTGGGATCTTTATGTTAAACAGTGCAAACAGATTGGGATCTTTATGTTTTATGTTAAACGGTGCAAACAGATTGGGATATTTATGTTTTATGTTAAACAGTGCAAACAGATTGGTATCTTTATGTTTTATGCTAAACAGTGCAAACAGATTGGGATCTTTATGTTTTATGTCAACTAGTTCATATAGATTGGGATATTTATGTTTTATGTTAAACGGTGCAAACAAATTAGGATCTTTATGTTTTATGTCAACTAATTCATATAGATTAGAACATCGATGCCTTATGGAACACGGTAATGACAGGCTAGGATCATCTTAGACTCGTAACTTTGAAATATATATTTACATAACTTGTCACTATATATTGATGTATACCTACTCAAAAAAGCGAAACTGGTATTATTTTGCAGATTGTTCAATTTGTTCAAATTATTCCAATCCCATGTACTAAAATAATAAAATGTAAATCTTGAAGAAGATCATGTTGCGTACCTTTTCATCAATAAATGCTAGTTATGGCAGTTATTTATGTACATAAAGTTGTGTTGATTTTGCAGGTTGTATTGACAACTGTCAGAATGGTGGTTTTGTCACCACCACAGTATACAACCCGGAATGCCACTGTGCTTGTCCCAAATACTTCTCTGGGGAAGACTGCACCGAAAGGTATAACGCAGGTATGTCCATACAATAAGCATCCAAATGGTTCAAATTGCTGAGTAATATTTGTGACCCCAATTTTGGTCCTATTTTTACTGCTTATGTTACTGAATGTCTTCTCATTATGCATAATGTAAAGATATTCAGCAAAATGTGCATTAAGCATAGGACCAAAACTAAAAGGTTGCAATTCATTCAGCAATTCTAAATGACAGGATAATTCACTTTGATCTGTTTGAAGTATTCAGCTCAGGTATTCAATCAAATTCTTTCAGATCAAAACACGCAAAAATATTTTTACTTTTGATATTTCAAATAGAACGGTTTCCGTTCATGGCCAAAGTAATTCATGTGTTCAGCTTTAGACCCAAATCCTCAACTCAGTAAGCTGAATTGAGGTACCTTTTAAAATTCCCAGTTTGGTATTTGTCAGTTTTCTTTTGTAATATTTACATTTTCATTACAGTCCCACTATATAACCATATTAAAAGCAGTTGTCATTTATCATGGCGCTTCATGGAATTTGCCTCTGTCTAGATGGCATTCATATTGGCTATGTATGCCAACTGCCAGATGTTCAATGCTTAAATATTTACATTTACACTCCAACTTCTATGTATCCTTACTTAACAGAGTTGGCGTTGTTCAGTGTATGAACTGCCATCCGTCTAGCTTGACTTCATTATTATTAATTGTTCATTTATTATAGATAAATACGAGAGGATGATTTCCAGTCTAACTCGACAACGACAAATTCACCATAAATCACTAGCGCGCTTCATTAAATTTTCAATTACCTAGTTGGCATTAGTCCTCTCATACTGCATAGTTATTAATATTCGTAGGGAAGTTCATATTCGGAGGGGGGGGGGGGGGGGTTCAGATCCATCCAAAGTCGTGAAATTAATCAACAACCTGGTTCACCTATTATAACCTGTCGTATGAATGACTTAGAAGATAATTCGAGAAAATAACCCACCACGTATTAGTTCCAAACAGTGAATCGCAAAATTTTACACCCACGAAATACTTTAGAGTCATAAATGCCAGCTTCGAACCAGGAACCTCAAAACACTAGTCACTAGTCAGTGCACTAAAGATACCAATAGAGTGAATCAAGCAATATCGACCCAATCCAGATTGTTGCACAGCTGATCATTGATAAAAATTGAATTGGTTATGTTCAAATGCAGAGAGGGTCGATTTATAGACCACAAAGACCTCTTTCGTCAACACCAGCTCCTCCCCCGATTGCACCTCTCACAAAAAAATATAAATTAAATATACCAGTACATGAGGATGCATTATTCTGAAGTTTCAGGGCTGTTGAAGTCTCGTTTCGACATTGCTCAAAGAATTGATGAGATTTTCAAATACAATTTATCAATATTCCAGTTGCAAGTTTTGTCAAAAAATACACTTATAATGTAAGTAGATTTTATTTCGGGGATTTTAAAAAGTGGTCCTTTTGGCGGCCATTTTGAAAATATGCCCTTTTCGCTTTGAGTAAAGCGAAAGTTTTACCATTTTTTACTAAAATTGGTTTTACCTAAATCATCACTGCGCCGGCAGTTTAAGTATCGAACTATTTTTTATTGTAAATCTTTACTAGGTTCTTTCTATTTAAAATATTAAGCCTAAATGTGTTTAATGTTAGTTATTACTACATTATTTCTACATTTAATGGTGATTTGAGCACTTTTATTTTCTACTCTAAAATATTGAAAAATAACAAATATCTAAATGGAGTTAAAAAGTAAGCACACGGACCCCTTATTTTTCTGTCTAATTTAGAAAGAGCAACCATTTACCTATTGATAAGCAAAATATTTACAAAAGTTTATTTCTAAACTTTTTCTATAAAGGGTTAAGTTGGCAAAGGGGGTTGAAATTTCTGCATTTTGTGTCGAAAATTAAGGAATAGGGGTAGCATATGTTGTTATTCTGAGAAAAAATAGGAGACTTATTAATCATAACTGGTATATTTAAAGCAAACCACCAAAAAATAAACTCTGCAAACATCCATGCATATCAATCACTTCATTGGGAAATTATGGCTTTTATCTCCAGTGTATATGGCCAAAATGGCAAAAATTCAATTGTCAATTAGGTATCTTTAAATGACAATAGCACAAAAACGAGCACATGGACATACGTTTTTCTTCCATTTTGTTCTATGGCATATATGAAATCCTATTTCAAAAATATAAGTGAGAAAAACTTTTTAATACAAGAAAATTTTGACTTCTCAGAGGTGAACATCCTTAAATGTTATCTTTTTTGACTTTTCGTTTTAGACAAATGCGGCAGCCATACTGAATTGGTCGAGAACGTCCCAGTAGAAGTCAAGTCTGATGGATACGATGCAGGCTTTTATAGTTCTAACCTGGAATGCATATATCTTTTCACGGTACGGTATATCATTTTTTCTTAGCAAATACATTTTAAATATGCTCCACCGCCGACAGAGCATGATAGATGCTCAGGATTTTAACAATAACTGATATTTAATATGTATATATATGTCTATTTTACACAAAAATACACATAAAATTGTTTCCTTTTCTTTTTTCAAAGCGTTATTAGTACGTCATTCCATATAGGGTATAGCTCCATCGAGTTTTATCAGGATGCAATTTTTTTTTCAATAATTCATCTTGAATTAAAATAAGAAGCTCAAACTTTTCAATGGTGGTAATAGTGTAAAATAAGTAACTTTTGTAACTGAAGACAAATACTAATTCATTTTTTCCTGTTTTCGATAAAGAAAAAAATATCAATTGTCAGCGGTGGAGCATCTTTAAATATTAAAACGAATTTAAGCCAATTAAAAAAATACAAAAACAAAAATGAATAGATAAAAAAAATAATGTTTTTGTAACAATAGTATATCTTTCTAACATCCATTTTATATCTAGAATCGTGCCTCCTTGTTTCCAAACAAGGAACAATGAGACAAAAACGCATTACGTATTTGTAACAATATTATTTCTTTGTTAAACTTTCTAGTATCGATTCTATATTTTGAATCGTGTCTGTTTGTGTTCAAACGAAGAATTAAAGAGACTAAAACGTATCACGTATTTGTTACAATATTGCTCTGTGTTGATTGCAGTCACCAGTTGGAACACGAATTAAACTGGATTTCCTAGATTTAAGGATAACGACTTCCGGTGGAGAAATACCGACATGCAAGCATCACCTGGAATGCCGCGTAAACTTGAACGGACAGGACGGTCCAGAGTAAGTACCGTAAAGTCGGGACATTGGGCAATCTGATTAAAATACTGATCCTTACTATCACTTCGTTTGATAAGAGGATCTGAGAAAATCCCATTAGGGGTCATGTTCAGGTGACCTTTGGAAATGGCCAATCAAATTGTTACTTGCAAAATTTTGACGGTGAATTTCTGGGGACGAAATAGTTTGAATAAACCGTCAGACTTATTTTGGTTTACGTAGTCATCTCGCTCAAAGAGCACAACAAAGCTAATTGTATATCTATACTTGGACGAAATATCGTTTTCAATTAATGTGACAAGTGTAGAAAATGTACCTGATATGAAGACCACGTGGTATAAAGGTCATCTGGACCTGACCCCCTATGGGATATTGTCAGGTCCTTTATTTAACGGATTGGTTATAAGGATCTGTAGTTTAATCAGATTGGGACATTGGGTGTTGTAATATTTTGGCTTTACTGTAATGTGGGACAATTGGATGATTTAATATTTTGGCTATACCTTAATATATTATATTTGGCTGTCGAAATATTTTTGGCTCTACTTTAAAGTGGGACATTTGCAAATGGTTGTCGAAATATTTTAGTTTTACGGTAAAGTGGGATATTTGGATGTCGTAATATTTTTTATTATTTTGTTTTTGACATGAAAGTGCCAAAATAAGAGATAGAAAGAAATGAACGTCGTTATCAGAACATATATGAATATTAATTTTTCATGTAAAAAAAGGCAAAACACAAATTACTCGACCATGCAGCCAGAAACGCTTGCTTGATATTGAACTGACTTTTGTAGGGAATGCGGTACAACAAACAACCTTACATACGTCACGTCCATTAACGCTGAATCGCACATGGCGGTACTTAACCTAAACACATTACAACCCGGATCGCCGTCTAAGGGATTTTTGCTCCAAGCCACGGCGTTTAGATCAGGTAGATTTTAAATCGATTTTGTTTTTAAATCTCAATGTTAGTAGGGGGTTGTTTCGTACGTTAGAAATTTTTACCAGGAAATTAAATATGTATATATCTACATTTGTATCAAGTACAAAAGTGACGTAAGCGAATGCAGGTATATCGATGAATAAGATTTATTGATACAAATCTATGGAATGCCAAAATAATATGGGTAAATGTAAGTGCATGGATGAATAAAATTTATGTATACAAAATTTGCAGATTTCAAAATGCTATGTGCGAATGTAAGTCCATGCACGACTAAAATTGATAACCACAAATGTTGCAGATTTCAAAATGCTTTATGTAAAAGTAAGTGCATGAATTAGGCATATTAGCTGACGCTAAATGATGTATGAATGGAATTCATGAACAAAAATGCTGCAAATTTCAAAATCATATGTATAAAATTAAGTGCATGCACGACAAAAATTATGGGCACAAATGTTGCAGACTTCAAAATGCTTTTTGTGAATCTAAGTGCATTGATGAAAAAAATTCATAAACACAAAAGTTGCAGATTTCAAAATGTTACATGAGAATGTAAGTACATTGATGAAATTGATTAACACAAATATTGCAGAATTCCAAAATGCTATGTGTGAATGTAAGTGCAAGGATGAATAAAATCTACGAACACAAATATTGTAGATTTCAAAACGGTATGTGTGAATGTAAGTGCATGGATGAATAGAATTTATGAACATAAATGTTGCAGATTTCAAAATGTTATATGTGAATGTAAGTGCATAGCTGAATGAAATTTATGAACACAAATGTTGCAGTCAGGTTTGATTTAATATATGAGTCTAACGATTTTTATTGATTTATTTCTTCATTTTAATAGAATGTGTGGAATTGGATCCATGTCAGAACGGCGGGACTTGTACCGACGTTGAAGGAGTATATGGATACCACTTCCATTGTGAATGTCCGGATGGACTAAGTGGTGATATATGTACAGAGGTGACGGCTGAAGGTGAGTCTCGAATGTAACTACTTTGTTGATGGTCAATTTGATTAAATAAAGATTAGAAGCATGCAACTTTGTCACATATAAGTATGTTGGAGTCAACACCCTTTTCTATTATGTATTTGCATTTGAAAGAATTATCTGCCCTTGCGGGTTTTTTATGTTTTAAGCGACCGCAACTTGTGACATGGAGACTGGTTTGAATAAGGGGATATGTTTTATGAATGAAGATCGTTCACAGAGCTCTGGATATATGCGTTTTTACGAGTATCGCCCTACGGTAATGACTGTTTTATTTTATCTATTTTATAAATTTAAAACACGCTAAGATGGTGGATTTGTTTGTAAAGATGCAAAACTGGTTTAAATCATGTAACACATTACTATAAGATTATTTTAACGAGTTATGCTTATAACAAAATGATTTTGCTGGTCCCCAGATATCAGTTATAACAGTGGTTTATTGTACATGTTCATGTCAGTCAACGCTGTATTACATATATGTACATGGCTATCAATGTAATACAACCTCATAATGTCACAGCACCTACGAAAATGTTGTTTCACGTTAAAATTTGAACGCCAATTTCACAAAACAATGATGTTTTTATTGTAAAGGCCGGAAATCATGGGGTTTAATGCAATGTAAAAATCGATTAGCAATTGTGGTTTTCTTTATATTTCTTATCGAAAATATCAAAATAGCGGGATATAATGTAATGACAACATCGAGATAAGTTGTATTTAATATGTGAATAGGCAGGATAGGGACATTCCACCCTCAATTCTCGATACTCCAGGGGTTCCAATCCCTTATGATCCCTACACTCCTGGGCTATAGCAAAATTGGAGATGTTGTAGAACAGAACTTAGTCCTTTGGTCCTTTGATTCACATTATAAGAGCCGTATAAAGGTGCACTAAGGTTGACTGTGTGGCTTTTAATTTGTGCGTCGCTTTCTCTCTAGTCTTCAAAGATTTTTTTCTGGTCTGTGATTGGTTCAGAATTTTTCTCTGAGATGCCTCCACTTTTATTATGAGATTGTCCAGGGGGAAGAGATCATAAGTGATCGGAACCCCTGGAGTATCGAGGATGTCTACCCTCTGGATCACAAAATATTATAAAACCATCGAAAAGTTTATCATAATGTAACTACATTTTGTATCTTTCGGGTAGAATATCCCTATTCTTCCAACTTCAATATGAAAGGCTCTTGTACGGTATTTCATAAGATGATGTTCGATGGAACCTTATTTCATTGTGTGTAGCCTGCATTTAACCTGATTTCAATGTTTTGTATTTATTTTACCATGATTCTATCGTAGACACCCAAATTCTCCTATACGTATATATATGTGAAGTCGCCGGAAAACTCACTCTCAGGGTCGGCCACACTCGCATCTAGTGTGGTGCTAGAACGTAAGTTACCTCCCTTGTTATCCAATTTTGAAACATAAAGAAGATATCACTGTACAGTTTTTTTTACATTTCGTGGATATAAAATTTCGCGATTCACTGTTTGGGTGATTATGTTTTTTTGACGAATTATCTTAGTTTGAAACTTTGAAACTCTTTTTCATACGACAGGTTATAACATGTAAACTATGATTTTGATAAATTAAGCGAGGTATTCACGAATTTGAATGAATCCGCGAAATCGTTTGAAACTTTGAAACTCTTTTTCATACGACAGGTTATAACATGTAAACAATAATTTTGATAAATTAAGCGAGGTATTCACGATTTTAAATGAATCCGCGAAATTAAAGTTCCCTCGAATATTAGTAACTATACAGTATGTATTCTGTCTTTGCATGTTAGAGAGGTATAAACCTTAGAGATTGACATCGATTGTGACGTCATTATGTTTGAGCGATATTCACACAGTAATTGTTGAATAAATAAATTTAGGCGTAGCGGATTCTCACAAAAGTTTACAAACAAAATTTATTTCATAACCCGATGAAATTAAAAAAGTAGTGACTTCAATGCTTATAATTAATTTCCCACGCTACTTTATAAAATGAGATACGTTTACACGTACGATTCCATTGATTTTTACAAGGGATTACTTTTCTCCAAATCAATACGCAACGTGAATGTTTATATTGTTACATCACGATAGCGTCAGGTTTCCTCGCCTCTCTAAGATTTGTTTTCCATAGTGGAATGAAAAAATGAATAGGCCAATCAGAAAGCAAGAAACAAAGAAAAAATAATTATTTGTATTTGTTGAAGAACTTTACATTTGTATTTGTTGAATAATCGTACACCTATTCATATGTATTTTTTTAATTTTGATAAAAGTACACCATATCTTTTGTAAGTTTTAATAATAGTACGCCTATTCTTTTGTATTTTTTTAATAAAAGTAAACCTATTCATTTGTATGTTTTTTGTATGTTTTAATAATAGTACACATAGTCATTTGTATTTTTAATAATAGTACATCCATTCATTTGAATTTTTAATGACAGTACACCTATTCATTTGTCATTTTTAATAATAGTGCACCTATTCATTTATTATTTTTAATAATAGTACACCTATTCATTTGTATTTTCAATGATAGTACACCTATTCATTTGTATTTTTTAATAAAAGTACATCTATTCATTTGATTTTTTTAAATAATAGAACACCAATTCATTTGTACTTTTTTGATAATAGTATACCTATTCATGTTTATTTTTAATAACAGTGCACCTATTCATTTGATTTTTTTAATAATAGTACATCTATTCATTTGTATCTTTCAATGATAGTACACCTATTCATTTGTATTTTTTGAATAAAAGTACACCTATTCATGTGTTTTTTTTATAATAGTACACCTATTCATTTGAAATTTTTTAATAATAGTACACCTATTCATTTGTACTTTTTTGATAATAGTAAACTTATTCATTTGTATTTTGTAATAACGGTACAACTACTGATTTGTATTTTTGAACAAAAGTACTCGTAATCATCTGTTGTTTTTTATTTCATTACTAGCTGCCTACAGGTGTCTTTACTACTACCTGGCCATTGTTCCTTACACTTATCAAGGCGTCACGACGAAACTTGAAGTGTCGTACGCATCTGATACTCAGACAGAGCCGGTAATTATACAGTCAGTCAGCGATTCATCCAGCAGATGGAGGTTAATGAAAGTGACATTGCCGCAGGACGACAATGTAAAGGTAAATATATCGTCTGCATTGGTTAATTTAGTTTTAGGTCATATTAACGGGACGTGCCAGGTTTGATGGTGGAGGAAAGCCGGAGTGTCAGGAGAAAAATCACCGACCAGCGGTCAGTACTAGGCATTTGCCCCAAGTGGGATTCGAACTTGTGGTGATATGACGAGATATATTAACCACTTGTCCCCTATATGTATCGATGAATGTTTTTAACTTAATGTATTTCAGAGTACTTATCAATTTATCCTCCAGGTACTGTTTTATGATCTACAACTATTCTTCATGATGGTTTATTAAAACAATATTCGCCTGGTCTGTTCGGCAGCTGTGTTTTATTGAAAAAAATACGCCATGGTAGCTTATTGCAATTTTATTGCAATAATAGTATTCGCGTCCATAAAAAATAATGCCATTCCACTTTGTGACTAGAAACCCTAAAGATATGCTTGTACGTATTTGTACTACTTTTACCTATTACTATCTGTTTTAGCCCATTGATGTATTAGACAGAGCTAAGTCTGTTCAGTGACTTTGCTTCTTTTAAAATGTTCCTCGAATACATTCTTCGTGTACACTACTCGACGTAAAATTCAGACCATTCAAAAATAACGATTGTAACGAGTGACGTGAAGTTATATATATATATTCAATTCTTTTCTAGACTTTTCTAGTCAATATAAGCATTATATTACCATACCATTTTGAGCTAATGAGAATGCCTCTTTCAAGCAATATTGAAATACATTGTTTGAATTCTTTTCTAATTGTTTGCAGATATTTCTGAAAGTGACGAAGCCATCTTATAACGGTTTTATTGCTTTAAATAACTTAGAGTTGAAACCTGGCGCTTGTGGTACGTATCGTCATGGGAACAATTTACATACCACGTGATACCTGTTAACGTTTGTGCGGGACTATTAAAGGTAGGTTTCGCCCAATGAAATATAAAGACTACGAATTGAAATTTATCCTGTACATAGATATAATCTTCAGATCATTTTCAATGCATACAGCGAACAATATGGATGGTCAGTTGCCTAGCTTGACCAGGAAAATTCTCCTCTTAAAATAGAGTGAAGTCAAGCTTTACATAGAACATGACGTATTTTTTTCCAAAACGAGGCCGCAGCAACAAACGGAAGCGTGCAGCAAAATGTCAGATAGAAGTGACATGACACGGCATGTTTAGTTAAAAAACAACAACAACAACAAATCGAAGTGCGATGGATTGTTTAAACATGTCATATAATCTTAAACACTTTATGTTTCTTACATACGCTCGCTAGCTTTGTACACCAAACATACATGTAGTTAGTCTGCGGCTGTTTGTGCGCTGGCATATGTGTTGAAATTTAACTCACCACGTTCAACGCCGTTACATGAGTCCCAACAGATCCGGGCAAGTTCCACTTGAGATGTGGCTTCTGTTTCTTCTATTGCTACATGCCATCTCTGAATTTAATTCCCTATAGATATCCTAGGGTGCTACCGAATCCATTATAATTTCCTCTACTTTGTTACCGATTCAGATATATTTTTTTTATCTCACACACTTTCGTTCAGCCATTTTGTTTACTTTTAGTGCGTGACAATGCGCATACGCGAAACTTCGACAACACAATCCATCGCAGCTTCATTTGCGTACTATTTTGTCTGACAGACACCGTAATAAATCAAGGATTTCCTTCAATTTTGTATTCAAGACACATTTGTTCAATCTCAAACGCATAAAGAAATTAAATTGAGGTATTTTAATATGTTTTTTCATCCGTTTATCGCATTTCACAAAAAAATATTTATTTTGTTGGGCGAAACCTACCTTTAATCTTATAGGTGATGGAATGACATCAAAAATGTTATCCCGCGCTAACCTCATTTCAGCGGGAAGATTACAAATGGTTACCTTCCATCAACATTGGAGATACTAGTCCCGCACAAACGTTATCAGTCATCACGTAGTACTTATCATATCACTTATCAAATAAAGTTCATTACAGATAAATTCCATTAATGCTTATCAATAACATATAATGCTTTGGATCACTGCGACTCTTTCCTGAAGTATTGCTTATGTATTCAACAGATAAATATCGATATTCTATACATTATAACTTACGATATACTTTTTAAATCTATAAACGTTGTAACAAGTGATCAGAAGTAAAACTTCTCCTCACTTCGTTATGAGCTTAGTGGAGTTTAACAAAGCAACTTTTTTCTCTCATATCATTCCGGATATATGTATAGCAAACATTAAATAGCCTCGTTACTTCTCTTATTTTTGAATTGATTTGAATTTGAATATATTTGGAATTTTGTTATGTTATAGATTATGGAAATACTGACAATTGATGAAATAAAAAATTATATATATGTAAAATGGTAAAAGTGTAATCAAAGGAAAACAATACTACAAAAACGTTATTTGTTTAAAAAAAACATATGCTGGGCCTAATTTATGACCGTTCATTAACTGTTAGGAATTAACTTAGAATTTCCCATAGAAAAGCATTACAGAAATTCAGGCAGGTTTTTTCTTAAAATAAGTTCAGTAATGCTTTACTAAGAATGATTTTAAGCAAAAAAAAAATCCTTACAATTAAGGAATATTTGTGAAACTGGACCCTGTTATCTTTTTCAATTCTGCATTTATACATATGAATCACGATTATTACAATGTGTTTGTTCTCTGGATTTAATTAAGGAATATGTCCTACTTGATTATTAGTAATTGAAATACATTGTAGATATAGATGATAATTAGCATTTTGGATTCTCACTACCCCGTACATTACTGGGTTACCTTCCTTACGGGTAGATGTGCATTGTGTGTCATTATTGCGTGAGCGATACTCGTGTCTTTTTCTCTAGAAGGCATGGCGTTACGCTCACTTAAACATGACGTCACAATCAATGCCTACCCACAAGGACAGACAACTCTGTAATGTGCAATATAGAATATATCTTCATCTTCATCTTTGGTATTTATTCTGTGGGCGATAATACTGTAAAACAAGCAGTATCCGTGGGTACTTACTTTCGTGGTTAAGAGGTCCAGGATGATGGATTAATTTTCCATTTTACTAGACGTGTGCGACTCATCGCCTTGTTTGAACAATGGTGGATGTGAACCGGCAGAAAATGATAACGGATTCACATGTAGCTGTTTATTAGGATACTCCGGATATACATGTCAAGATTGTAAGTATCTGTGTTGTTAATTAATGAAAATACTCACAATGGATTCGTAATCCAAGTCTCGAATCTATTACACAGCTGCAATACGTATAGAAAAAGAGGTAAAGAGTAGTTCAGAGCCATATGTTTAGGATGAAGTCTTGTTTTACCAATGGCAGCTACTAATCAAATACTGGCAATTCCGTCTTTGCATATTACAGAGTTAGCTCCCTTGCGGGTAGGTATCGATTGTTACGTCATTATTTTGTGAGCGCAATTCACGTCGTTTTCTCCGAAAAGTATGACGTTACGCTCGCAAACACATGACGTCACAATCAATAGCTACCCACAAGAGTAGATAACTGTGTAATATGCAGATACGGAATAGAGATTACCGCGGTTTAGAAGTGTAAGTCATATCCTCTAGGCTATAGAGATTACCAAAGTTGAGTCATTTTCAAATGACCAGTAAAAGAGACCGGAGAACGATGTAAAAATTAAACATTTTTCGCATAAATCCCAATTTTTGATTACATGACCCAAGAAATAACTGGTGAATCAGGTTTTTATTGTACATAATGATACGATCGCCTCCTAGCTTCTCGCTAGGGGGAATTTCCTTTAGCTCAGTCGGTAGAGCGACGGACCAGTAAGCCCGGGGTCGCAGGTTCGAGCCCGGCTGGCGGCACACTACTCTTGTCCTGTTACAACTGGTTATAGTTTGTGTTATTGAACAGTATTTATATTATTCTGTTTTACTAGATGTGTGCGACTCATCACCTTGTTTGAACAATGGGGAATGTGAACCGGCAGAAAATGGATTTACGTGCAACTGTATATCAGGATACTCTGGAGATACTTGCCAGAATCGTAAGTATTAGTGTCGTTATTTGAATGAATTTATATCAACAATCAAATTGTAATCTGAGCCTCGAATCGATTACACAGGTGCAAAAGATTTTTAAAGCAGAAGTAAAAAAAAAAGTAGTTCGAAGTCCTATGCTCAGAATGAAGTCTCTGTTTTACCAATGATGGCTGCTAGTTAGATAAAAGTCAAATAAAGATGGCAGAAATCATACATCTGAAGGTTCAGAGGTTCGGAGATATATTCATTGCCTATTATGCTCAAGTGCAGATCTAGCAGAATATGTCGTGGACGTCTTGATATAATTAGTTTTTTTTTTAAATTATCGGTAAATGGGTCGTGTGATATGATATACGAGTTGATAAACTGCAAGAAAAATAATAACAAAAAAAAAGAAAATGTTAAGCTTAATTAAATAATATTCATCGAACGGTATGCACAAGTGCAATTTTAATGAAATTTGTCTCGCGGGCTACACAACATTATTATTATGTATACATTAGGGTTACACGATTTGACGGAAACAAGGAAACACGCGGAGAGTTTCGCTACGTGTAAAAATGAAGCAGTACGTAAATAAGACATGTAATAGTTGTTTTCGATAAAGGAAACTAAACATAATGATACGATTGCTTCACATCCTCGATACTCCAGGGGATATTATATGCGTCCAATGTCTATACTTACACTGGTGACTATGTAATATGAAATTCATCAAACAAGTTTAATGATTTGATATGCCATGAGCCTTTGGGCGAGTGGCATATCAAATTATTTAACGTGTTAGATTAATTTCATATTACATAGTCACGAGTGTAAGATTCTATTTATCACATAACTTTTATTAATAGAAGTATAAGTGAAACTTGTTAATTTTTATCTCTATATAAAACAATAGAAATCCGGCTCCGATGTGACTTTCCGTCTACGGAGACAATCATGATACGTCATATAAAGATCAAAACTACCTGTGACGTCACAATAGTATTATGACATGGCCGTATGACATGGCTAGACGGAACAGATATGTGATAAATACTTTTCTCCTTATATTTCCAATTTATTAATCTTAATGTATTTCTTTACCAGATATATGCGACAGCTCACCATGTCAGAACGGAGGAATCTGTGACCCCAATTTTGAAAGTCCATACTACATCTGCAGTTGTGTAGAGGGGTATCATGGCTCCCACTGTGAAATCCGTACGTTAATACAAACCTGAAATCAATTTTTAATTCTAACGAGTATTCAAATTTAGGATTTTAACAAACATGTTATGTGTTGAGTTTGAGTTTAAACATATTTCATTGCTTGGATTTGGCCCAAGTTAGGCCAAAAAGATATGTTTGTTTAGGGTTGCCCGACCGACCCTAATTTTTCACCCCGACCCTAATTGTTTTCCACTTTTCTACCAAAAAAAAATAATAATAAAAGTCGAGATTTCGATCTCAGACTCCGACTTCGGCCAAATTTCAGAATGAAACACACTGAATAAAAAAACCTTCCCGACCAACCGACCCTATTTTTTTTGCCAATGTAACACTAAGCAGACATATTTTCTATGCCTTATCACAGCTTATAAAAGTCATCTCCAATTACTCCATTTACAAATTTTATCTAGCAGTATTGTTTCGATATCGATTCCATCTTTGTATTTTGAAGAGTTATTTGCCCTTGCGGGTAGGTATTAATTGTGTTGTTATGTGTTTGAGAGTGTAACGTCATGTGTTTAAAAGAAAACACATGGAATGCACTCACAAAACAATAACGTCACAATCGATACCTTCTCGCAAGGGAGGTAACTCGGTAATTAAAAAAGACAAAAAGGGAGGTAACTCGGTGATTAAAAAAGACAAAATGATATAACAATTAATGTGGTGCTTCGTCATTTGATCAAATAGACAAAGCACTATGATAAAGTAAACATTGATTTAGCTAATTCTAGTAAATGTAAAGAATGATTTGATTTTCATTGCTGCATGACGTGTGCTAATGTTCATTTGAAATTTTCATAAATAATGTTTTATTTAATTCTTAGAAAAAAAAGATTAAATCAGATAAACAGGTAAATTTAATATTTATCCTCGGGACGATGTCATCAGGAAATCCTATATGAAAAGGCTATACATTACGACTTTTTGAGACAAACTGTATTCCGTCTTTGCATATTACAGAGTTACTTTCCTTGCAGGTTCATATCTATTGTAACGTCATTATATTAAGAGCGCAATCTACGTCGTTTTCTCAGGAATGTATGACGTTACGCTCGCAAACACATGACGTCACAATCAATACCTACTCACAAGGGCAGATAACTCTGAAATATGCTAATACAGAATAATTACATTATGGAATAATTATAAAAAATATCATTTACTTACTTATAGACGTTTGTGACTCAAGTCCGTGTAAGAATGGAGGGAGTTGTCATGCCGCTGGGCAAACCTATCGATGTGATTGTTTGTATGGGACTGAAGGTGAAGACTGCTCTGTAGGTAAGTCTTAAAGCATTGAGACCTAGCCCTAACTGTCGGTGAGAAAGAACGAATATTCGTAATAATGAGACCGCAGAACCAAATTATTTCACATAGACGAGAATGTTAGCTTTTGCCACTCGCCAGGTTGATTGAAGTTTTCATTCAACACACATTTTGAAGGTCATCTTACTCACACAAAACTGTCAATAAGATTAGTTTAAGAAGTACCATATTGCTAAACTTTTAGGTGGGGATCCATCTTGTGTTAAACACTGCACTTAAAATTCAAAAAACTTTTGATGAAATAGCAATCTTGATTATCTCCCCTGTCAGAAACAGACTTAAAAGAATTTCAAAATGTCTTTACATATTTTTCATGTACATGTATTTCCCAGCCTTCATATTTACCATGCACCCTGAATACCAAAACACCCCATCTCTCTCTGAAATCTTATACCGAAAAGGAGATTTCATGAAACATACTTTTGGTTTCCATTGTGGATTGGTATCCGTGGTGAAGCCATTATTTTTGTAGCATAATTCACGTCGCTTTCTCTGAAAAGTATGACGTTACGCTCAAAACCACATGACATCGCAATCAATACCTTCCCACAAGGACAGATAACTCTGTAATAAGTAAATACAGAACAAAAACCTTTAAAGCTATCCCTAATCTAACCCTAACTATAGGTAAGATAAGAGTACAGGTTTACCTACTCATATACTCATACCCCGAGTTACCTTAGGCAGCAGATCAATGTATCTTTCTAATTTTGTTTATGTTAAAATACTATTAACACACATCATTTTTCTAGACTCATTGATTAACCATTTCATTGATGAAATCGTCATTATCTAATCAACTTATGATTAAGTGATAAAATAATATATATGTTTGTTTACGGTTACCCGACCGACTCTTATTGTTTACCTCCGAAACTAATTTTTACGGTATAATTAAATGTCCGGATTTCGATCTCAGACTTCTGTTCCGGCCATTATTTTAAAGTGAAAGACACTTAAAAAATAAGATAAGTTGCCGTCCTACCCAACCTATTTGTTTGCCAATGTAACTCTAAACAGACATATACATATTTTTTCACCTTAATGTAGTTTACAATCAGATAATATTATATAATTCGTAATTATATTTGATATTTGAATGTAATTCATTAAGTTGTACTGTTAATCATATGGAGTACTAGACAATTATTATTATAGAAGCCTTAGGACTTCAATCTTAACTTTGCTATACGTGAGAAATAACGAATATAATGATCCATCCATCAATACCATACAGACAGCATCAATAAGTATCTAGAAGTATTTAAAGCTTACACTTTTACTAGCTATTTAAGAAAATATCGACAATCAAGGCAGTTTAGTTACTTAGAGAACCCTTTATATCAATACATGGAATAACCGGTGTTTTTTTTTATTTGCGGGGAACATATTTTCGCGATTTTTCGGAAAATTTCAATCTGACACAATAAGATTATAAAAATACGTAAGCATACTTGAAAATAACTGAATACCTATAGCCGATTATTTCGCGAATCAAAATTCGAAATGAGAAAAATATATTCTAGTACGTTTAAAATTTTCGGAATTTGGCTATAAGGGTACACATGAACACAATTTATTCATTTCACAATTTTTTGGGAAACCGCAAAAATATCAACCACGCGACAATAACCAGTTATACCAAATTAAATTATATATTACATGAATTATTTACAAACGTTTTCCAATGCAAAACCATCGCATTCGTAACGTTGCAAATGCTAAATTTGGAAACAGTTATCCAAATTGTACTAAAGGTCCACTACCTTTCCGAAAAGACTATTATTTGTTAAAATGGGAATGTAAAACGGGATCGATAATCTTGTAGAGTCGCAAAAGATATTAATGTACCGTTCATGCTACATTTATCACCACCTTCTGAAAAAATGCATTAGAGTAAATAAAATGGTAATTTTCATAACGCGGGTCGTCTTATGTTTCCCATCGTCGTCCTAAATACCATGCGGTAGTTGACTATTACTGCGCCAGATGGCAAAACAGCGAAATGACTCCCGACTGTTTTCATATATGACGCAGGAAATCTTGCATTTATTTGGTGTTGTAACCTCATCTTAGTCCAAGGTGTATATTTTCTGCACATGATATTAATGTTTTTAGTGAAGCCTTTATATTTTGCTTTAGTAGTGAACCTTTATATGTTCTATCGAATTAATCTTGCAGTTATGACGACTTATTGCTCGTTTGACGATACCTGTATGCTCAGCAATTCACCTCACGTTAACTGTCAATGGGAAACGAGACAGGTAAGTCTTTATATACTTAAAGATGCTCCAACGCCGACAGAGCCTAAATGGTATTTTTTTCTTTATCAAAAACAGAAGCAGACGAAATTGTATTGTTCTTCAATTACAAAAGTTACTTACTTTACACCATTACCATCATTGAAAAGTTTGAGCTTCTAATTTTACGTCAAGACAAAAATACAAAAATAATTGATTGCATCCCGAAAAAATTCCGTGGTACTATATCCTACATGGAATGAAGCACTGATTGCGCATTCGCGAGAAGCTAAATAAATTCTTTAATATTATTTTTGTGTTAATTAGACATATATGTACAAGGTTAAATACTAATTATTGTTCAAATGATGAGTATAGTTTATGCTTTGTCGGCTATGGAGCATCTTTAACACAAAAATAGAAATTAACGAATTAATTTTGCTTTTGTTTCATGCTCAACCAGTACTTCATTCAATATAGGACAAAGTGCAGTGGATTTTTTTCAGGACGCAAATAATTTTTTTTAATATTTTGATCATAGGGTAAATAAGAAGCTCAACAAGAAGTACAAATGCGATTGTATTTTGGGGGCGATGAGAATTCGCAAAAAAATAAATTACTGCGATGAAAAGTTTCAATTACAAAACAATATATAACAGTAAACCGCGAAATTAAATCGATGCGAAAAAAAATCGTTAGCTCTGAAAATGCGAAAAAAATTGTCGCAATAATAGACTTCAATTACAAAAGACTATAGCTTTTACACTATAAAATGCGAAACTAAGTTGTCGCAAAGACAGATTTTAATTACAAAACACTATCGCTTTTATACTATAAAATGCGAAACTAAATCGCCGCAAGATAAACTTCAATTAAAAAGCACTATATCATTTAAACTATAAAATGCGAAACTAAATCGTTGGATATAAATTTCTATTAAAACAAAGTTCTTTAAGTATCAAATGCGGAGTTAAATCTCCGCAAAAATAAGCTGACTTACAGTAACCTATTATAACCTACAAAATATGTTTCAGTGGTTAATGCCATGCTTTTGCAGAGAAAAATGTTGCGCTCTCATAAAATAATGACGTCCCAATGAATACTTTCCCGAAAGGGTGGTAAATTTTTATATTAAAAGACGGAATAGGGATCGCAATATGCAAAGATGAAATACAATAAAGTTTGACTATCCAACACTAGTTATGTTCAACGGTAACCAATTAAGCATTGGTTGTCACATTTTTGACATGCATTGGTGTATAACATAAATTGGGTGTTCTTGCATAGTAAATGGTGCGCGTTAGCGCACCAAAATAGATATGCTAGAACACCCAATGTATGTTACACACAATTCATGTCAAAAATATGATAACCAATGCTTATAATTACATTAATATAGTTATTCCTGTTATAAAAAGAAAAAAAGATGAAAAATAAATTATGAAAATAAAAGTTAAAAGATAAAAATATAAGGGCATATTTCCATATTGATCAATTTTATAATATGTATATTCTTTTAGAATATGTTATATTCTTTGGTGAATTATCATACAGACGTAAAACCCAGTCATATCTTGACTCTAGACCTTTTGAACTCTTGATTATTTTAGTAGTGTGTCTGAGCCTATTATATTATATTTACATTTTGCCATAGCGTCTCCCATTACTCTAATGATAATCGTGATCTGCATTATAAACCAATAAATGCAGCCTAGACTTGGTGTAGTAATATCTATATAAATGGATGTGAGTCTTGTTTACTGACACGATGTTAATCCGCGCGGGAAAAAATGACATTGTGGTTGAATGACCAGTTAAGTTATGAAACTTTAAAAAAAATCTTTTAAATGTCTGGATACATGTATTTGAAAGGAAACTGAAAAGCTATTGATAAACATAGAAATTTTGTTGCCTTTTCAATTCTTTATAGGGACTAGTTTTTATCACATTGAACTTGGCTGTTGAGGTTAAATGGCTGAAGCGGGAAATTCAAATGTTCACTCTCATCTAAATTAGGTTTTACTTTGAACTAGAAAGCATATTGTAAATATAACAATTAAAGGATTGTTAGATTGCATTTATTGGAGATATTAATGCAATCTGGGTGGCAGATAAATATCCATAGAGCTCGTTGGGCCGCTATGGTTAACGGGCGCTATGAATATTTATCTGCCACCAAGATTGCATTTATATCTCCAATAAATCCCATTTAACAATCCATCAATTGCTAAATAAATTAAGTATTGGAACACTTTTTATACTAATACATAGAATAAAGCTTTTTAAGCATTTTAATGTATGCTTGTTCGTTTGTCTAGGGATCGTCTCCTACATTGTATACTGGACCGAGGCGCGCCTACTCGGGGCAGAACTACGTCTATGTAGATTCAACAAAATATAAAGGAAAACGATGTCAGTTTGAGATGAGGGAACATTTTGATGGTGAGTATATAATAACCAAAATTTACTGTATAGCAACATTTTTCGCAGCTACTTAATTTCGCGATTTCCGTTTCAAAACAAAGTCGCGAATATAAACTTTCGCGGATTTAAAAATAATGACTGATGCTGTAATTCCTATCAGTATCATGATTTATTAATTTATTGAGATAAACCTTCAAAAATTTACTTAAGGATTGGTTGTCATATTTTTGACATGCATTGGTGTGTAATATACATTGGGTGTTTTAGCATAGCCACCAATGCATGTCAAAATATGACAATCAATGCTAATAATTACATTTATATAGTCAGTCCCGTTTTAAAAAGAAAAGGGGTGAAAAATAAAGTATGAAAACATAAGTTTTTAAATTCAAAAAGTTGATGGAACAGCCAATTATTTGGCGGGAAAGAGTTGAGTTCTTGCAACTTCCGGTATGTTGCCACGGATAAAATCGATAAAACGGGGTATACAACGATAAGTACAACATTTCAAACCATTTCAAATATTTTCATAAGAATATATATCAAAATTGACCAATTTTCAGAATATATTCTTCAGTGAATTATCATACTAGCGTAAAACCCAGTCATTTCTTGAACTTTTAAACTCTGATTGTTGTATTAGCATGTCAAACCTAATTGTAAAAAATAACACACATTAGGCTTAGTAGCAACATATCGGTACTGTGAAATGGTAATGTAAATATAACTAAATCGTATGCGAAAGAAAGATGATGTACAGTTCATGTATCTGAAGTGTTAGTGGCAAAAGACAACTCAACACGAGTGGAAGATTTTTACTAATCTATATCCAATATATGAAAGCCATTCGAATGAAACGGCTGCATTATAAAGATATAACTGAAATATGTATAATAGTGAAATGTGTATACTGTATACTGAAGCAATCGAATCGCTCTTTTTTATTTAGTATCGTGAAAATAATCTCTCACATATAAACCCTAACAAAGCGTATATTGTTCTCTGAAGCAATCAAATCGCTCTTATATTTTACTAGTATCGTGAGAAATAATCTCACACATAAAAAACCCACCAAAGCGTATATTGTTCTCTGAAGCAATCAAATCGCTCTTATTTTTAACTAGTATCGTGGAAATAATCTCTCACATATAAACCCCATCAAGGCGTTTTAAATAACCATTTACAGTCTACCTGTCTCTACGAGAACACTGTAGAATTTGGATTAAATAAGAAATTTGGCACCTTACCACGATTTCTCAAAAAGAAAAGTGCAGACTATACTTAAGTCAAAGTAACGACTGAAGTCAAAGTGCAGACTGATGTCAAAGTGCAGACTGATGTCAAAGTGTAGACTGAAGTCAAAGTGTAGACTGAAGTCAAAGTAACGACTGAAGTCAAAGTAACGACTGAGTCAAAGTGTAGACTGAAGTCAAAGTGTAGACTGAAGTCAAAGTGCAGACTGAAGTCAAAGTGTAGACTGAAGTCATAGTACAGACTGAAGTCAAATTAACGACTGAAGTCAAAGTGTAGACTGAAGTCAAAGTAACGACTGAATTCAAAGTGTAGACTGAAGTCAAAGTGTAGACTGAAGTCAAAGTGTAGACTGAAGTCAAAGTGACGACTGAAGTCAAAGTGACGACTGAAGTCGAGGTGTAGACTGAAGTCAAAGTGACGACTGAAGTCAAAGTGACGACTGAAGTCAAAGTGCAAACTGAAGTCAAAGTGTAGACTGAAGTCAAAGTGTAGACTGAAGTCAAAGTGACGACTGAAGTCAAAGTGCAAACTGAAGTCAAAGTGTAGACTGAAGTCAAAGTGACGACTGAAGTTAAAGTGTAGACTGAAGTCAAAGTGTAGACTGAAGTCAAAGTACAGACTGAAGTCAAAGTGTAGACTGAAGTCAAAGTGCAGACTGAAGTCAAAGTGACGACTGAAGTCAAAGTGACGACAGAAGTCAAAGTAACGACTGAAGTCAAAGTGTAGACTGAAGTCAAACTGCAGACTGAAGTCAAAGTACAGACTGAAGTCAAAGTACAGACTGAAGTCAAAGTGCAGACTGAAGGCAAAGTGTAGACTAAAATCAAAGTGTAGACTGAAGTCAGAGTACAGACTGAAGTCAAAGTGCAGACTGAAGGCAACGTACACACTGAAGTCAAAGTACAGACTGAAGTCAAAGTGCAGACTGAAGGCAAAGTGCAGACTGAAGGCAAAGTGCAGACTGAAGTCAAAGGGCAGACTGAAGTCAAAGTACACACTGAAGTCAAAGTGTAGACTGAAGTCAAAGTGCAGACTGAAGTCAAAGTGCAGACTGAAGGCAAAGTGCTTACTGAAGGCAAAGTACACACTGAAGTCAAAGTACACACTGAAGTCAAAGTGTAGACTGAAGTCAAAGTGAAGACTGAAGTCAAAGTGAAGACTGAAGTCAAAGTGTAGACTAAAGTCAAAGTGTAGACTGAAGTCAAAGTCAAAGTGTAGACTGAAGTCAAAGTACAGACTGAAGTCAAAGTGTAGACTGAAGTCAAAGTGCAGACTGAAGTCAAAGTGTAGACTGAAGTCAAAGTGTAGACTGAAGTCATAGTACAGACTGAAGGCAAAGTGTAGACTGAAGTCAAAGTGTAGACTGAAGTCAGAGTACAGACTGAAGTCAAAGTGTAGACTGAAGTCAACGTGTAGACTGAAAACAAAGTGCAGACTGAAGTCAAAGTGTAGACTGAAGTCAAAGTGCAGACTGAAGTCAGAGTACAGACTGAAGGCAAAGTGTAGACTGAAATCAAAGTGCAGACTGAAGTCAAAGTGTAGACTGAAGGCAAAGTACACACTGAAGTCAAAGTACAGACTGAAGTCAGAGTACAGACTGAAGGCAAAGTGCAGACTGAAGTCAAAGTACACACTGAAGTCAAAGTGCAGACTGAAGTCAAAGTGCAGACTGAAGGCAAAGTACACACTGAAGGCAAAGTACACACTGAAGTCAAAGTACACACTGAAGTCAAAGTGTAGACTAAGTCAAAGTGCAGACTGAAGTCAAAGTGTAGACTGAAGTCGGAGTACAGACTGAAGTCAAAGTGTAGACTGAAGTCAAAGTGAAGACTGAAGTCAAAGTGCAGACTGAAGTCAAAGTATAGACTGAAGTCAAAGTACAGACTGAAGTCAAAGTGTAGACTAAAGTCAAAGTGTAGACTGAAGTCAAAGTGTAGACTGAAGTCAAAGTGTAGACTGAAGTCAAAGTGCAGACTGAAGTCAGAGTACAGACTGAAGGCAAAGTGTAGACTGAAATCAAAATGTAGACTGAAGTCAAAGTGCAGACTGAAGTCAAAGCACAGACTGAAGTCAAAGTACAGACTGAAGTCAAAGTGTAGACTGAAGTCAAAGTGTAGACTGAAGTCAAAGTGACGACTGAAGTCAAAGTAACGACTGAAGTCAAAGTGTAGACTGAAGTCAAAGTGACGACTGAAGTCAGAGTGCAGACTGAAGTCAAAGTGTAGACTGAAGTCAAAGTGTAGACTGAAGTCAGAGTACAGACTGAAGTCAAAGTGCAGACTGATGTCAAAGTGTAGACTGAAGTCAAAGTGTAGACTGAAGTCAAAGTACAGACTGAAGTCAAAGTTTAGACTGAAGTCAAAGTGTGGACTGAAGTCAAAGTGCAGACTGAAGTCAAAGTACAGATTGAAGTCAAAGTGTAGACTGAAGCCAAAGTGTAGACTGAAGTCAGAGTGCAGACTGAAGTCAAAGTGTAGACTGAAGTCA
>SAYR01052160.1:1324855-1345602 GCA_004382745.1 Argopecten irradians irradians | reverse complement strand
GTTAAAAGTGACGATGAAGTAACAAAGTGACGCCTGAAGTCAAAGTGCAGACTGCAGTCAAAGTGAATTAGACTGAAGTCAAAGTGTAAGACTGAAGTCAAAATGCACGACTTGAAGTTCGAGGTTTAGACTGAATCAAAGCACAACTTTATTAAAGTGCAGTACTGAAGTCAAGTAACGACTGAAGTCCAAAGTGTAAACTGAAGTCAAAGTAACGACTGAAGTCAAATGACGACTGAAGTCAAAGTAACGACTGAGTGGTTTTTTGTTAGTGGGAGTTAGTGTGGTTAGTTAAAAGTGTAGACGACGTTCAAAGTACAGACTGATAGTCAAAGTGTAGACTGAATCAAAGTGGAAGACTGAAGTCAAAGTACAGACTGAAGTCAAAGGTGTAGACTGAAGTCAAAGTACAGACTGAAGTCAAAGTGTTAGGACTGAATCAAAGGTGGGCTGAAGCAAAAGGTAGACGAAGTCAAAGTACAGACGAGTCAAAGTGTAGACTGAAGTCAAAGTGTAGACTAAAGTCAAAAGTTTAGACTGAAGTCAAGTAACGACTGAAGTCAAAGTAACGATCTGAGTCAAAGTGTAGACTGAAGTCAAAGTGTAGACTGAATTCAAAGTGCAGACGAAGTCAAAGTGTAGACTGTAAGGTCAAAAATACAGACTGAATCGCAAAAAAAAAAAAAAAAAAAAAGTACAGACTGAAGTCAAGATGTAGACTGAAGTCAAATGTAGACTGAGTCAAAGTGCAGACTGTAAGTCAAAGCACAATTGAAGTCAAATACAGACTGAAGCCAAAGTGTAGACTGAAGTCAAGTAACGGACTGATAGTCAAAGTGTAACTGAGTCAAAGCACAGACTGAAGTCAAAGTTAACAGACTGAAGCCAAGTGCAGAACTGAAGTCCAATAGTGACGACTGAAGTCAATATGACTGACTGAAGTCGAGTGTGTAGACTTGAAGTCAAAGTAACGGACTGAAGTTAAAGTGTAGACTGAAGTCAAAGTGACGCCTTTAGTCAAAGTGACGACTGAAGTCGAGGTGTAGACTGAAGTCAAAGTAACGACTGAAGTTAAAGTGTAGACTGAAGTCAAAGTGTAGACTGAAGTCAAAGTGACGACTGAAGTCAAAATGCAGACTGAAGTCGAGGTGTAGACTGAAGTCAAAGCACAGACTTATTCAAAGTGCAGACTGAAGTCAAGTAACGACTGAAGTCAAAGTGTAAACTGAAGTCAAAGTAACGACTGAAGTCAAAGTGACGACTGAAGTCAAAGTAACGACTGAGTTCAAAGTGTAGACTGACGTCAAAGTACAGACTGAAGTCAAAGTGTAGACTGAAGTCAAAGTGTAGACTGAAGTCAAAGTACAGACTGAAGTCAAAGTGTAGACTGAAGTCAAAGTAACGACTGAAGTCAAAGTGTAGAGTGAAGTCAAAGTAACGACTGAAGTCAAAGTAACGACTGAGTCAAAGTGTAGACTGAAGTCAAAGGTAGACTGAATTCAAAGTGCAGACTGAAGTCAAAGTGTAGACTGAAGTCAAAATACAGACTGAAGTCAAAGTACAGACTGAAGTCAAAGTGTAGACTGAAGTCAAAGTGTAGACTGGAGTCAAAGTGCAGACTGAAGTCAAAGCACAGACTGAAGTCAAAGTACAGACTGAAGCCAAAGTGCAGACTGAAGTCAAAGTGACGACTGAAGTCAAAGTGTAGACTGAAGTCGAGGTTTAGACTGAAGTCAAAGTAACGACTGAAGTTGAAGTGCAGACTGAAGTCAAAGTGACGACTGAAGTTAAAGTGTAGACTGAAGTTAAAGTGTAGACTGAAGTCAAAGTGACGACTGAAGTTAAAGTGACGACTGAAGTCAAAGTGACGCCTGAAGTCAAAGTGCAGACTGAAGTCAAAGTGTAGACTGAAGTCAAAGTGTAGACTGAAGTCAAAATGCAGACTGAAGTCGAGGTGTAGACTGAAGTCAAAGCACAGACTTATTCAAAGTGCAGACTGAAGTCAAGTAACGACTGAAGTCAAAGTGTAAACTGAAGTCAAAGTAACGACTGAAGTCAAAGTGACGACTGAAGTCAAAGTAACGACTGAGTTAAAAGTGTAGACTGACGTCAAAGTACAGACTGAAGTCAAAGTGTAGACTGAAATCAAAGTGAAGACTGAAGTCAAAGTACAGACTGAAGTCAAAGTGTAGACTGAAGTCAAAGTACAGACTGAAGTCAAAGTGTAGACTGAAGTCAAAGTGTGGGCTGAAGTCAAAGTGTAGACTGAAGTCAAAGTACAGACTGAAGTCAAAGTGTAGACTGAAGTCAAAGTGTAGACTAAAGTCAAAGTGTAGACTGAAGTCAAGTAACGACTGAAGTCAAAGTAACGACTGAGTCAAAGTGTAGACTGAAGTCAAAGTGTAGACTGAATTCAAAGTGCAGACTGAAGTCAAAGTGTAGACTGAAGTCAAAATACAGACTGAAGTCAAAGTACAGACTGAAGTCAAAGTGTAGACTGAAGTCAAAGTGTAGACTGAAGTCAAAGTGCAGACTGAAGTCAAAGCACAGACTGAAGTCAAAGTACAGACTGAAGCCAAAGTGTAGACTGAAGTCAAAGTAACGACTGAAGTCAAAGTGTAGACTGAAGTCAAATGCAAACTGAAGTCAAAGTACAGACTGAAGTCAAAGTACAGACTGAAGTCAAAGTGTAGACTGAAGTCAAAGTGTAGACTAAAGTCAAAGTGTAGACTGAAGTCAAAGTAACGACTGAAGTCAAAGTGTAGGGTGAAGTCAAAGTAACGACTGAAGTCAAAGTACAGACTGAAGTCAAAGTAACGACTGAAGTCAAAGTAACGACTGAGTCAAAGTGTAGACTGAAGTCAAAGTGACGACTGAATTCAAAGTGCAGACTGAAGTCAAAGTGTAGACTGAAGTCAAAATACAGACTGAAGTCAAAGTACAGACTGAAGTCAAAGTGTAAACTGAAGTTAAAGTGTAGACTGAAGTCAAAGTGCAGACTGAAGTCAAAGCACAGACTGAAGTCAAAGTACAGACTGAAGCCAAAGTGTAGACTGAAGTCAAAGTACAGACTGAAGTCAAAGTGTAGACTGAAGTCAAGTGCAGACTGAAGTCAAAGTACAGACTGAAGTCAAAGTGTAGACTGAAGTCAAAGTACAGACTGAAGTCAAAGTGTAGACTGAAATCAAAGTACAGACTGAAGTCAAAGTGTAGACTGAAGTCAAAGTGTAGACTGAAGTCAACGTGCAGACTGAAGTCAAAGTGCAAACTGAAGTCAAAGTGAAGACTGAAGTCAGAGTACAGACTGAAGTCAAAGTAACGGCTGAAGTCAAAGTACAGACTGAAGTCAAAGTGTAGACTGAAATCAAAGTACAGACTGAAGTCAAAATGTAGACTGAAGTCAAAGTGACGACTGAAGTCAACGTGCAGACTGAAGTCAAAGTGCAAACTGAAGTCAAAGTGTAGACTGAAGTCAAAGTGCAGACTGAAGTCAAAGTGTAGACTGAAGTCAAAGTACAGACTGAAGTCATAGTACAGACTGAAGTCAAAGTGCAGACTGAAGTCAAATTGTAGACTGAAGTCAAATTGTAGACTGAAGTCAAAGTAACGACTGAAGTCAAAGTGTAGACTGAAGTCAGAGTACAGACTGAAGTCAAAGTAACGACTGAAGTCAAAGTGTAGACTGAAGTCAAAGTGTAGACTGAAGTCAAAGTGTAGACTGCAGTCAAAGTAACGACTGAAGTCAAAGTAACGACTGAAGTCAAAGTGTAGACTGAAGTCAAAGTGTAGACTGCAGTCAAAGTGCAGACTGAAGTCAGAGTACAGACTGAAGTCAAAGTGTAGACTGAAGTCAAAGTGCAGACTGAAGTCATAGTGTAGACTGAAGTCAAAGTGTAGACTGAAGTCAAAGTGCAGACTGAAGTCAAAGTACAGACTGAAGTCAAAGTGCAGACTTAAGTCAAAGCACAGACTTAACCAAAGCGCAGACTGAAGTCATAGTACAGACTGAAGGCAAAGTGCAGTCAAACAGCAGAGTAACGTCAAAGGACATACTTTTGTCCTCATGCAATTTATGTAAAACAATTTTGACTTCAGTCAGTTTCTTACTTTAACTTTTCGAGAAATAGGTGTTTTTTTAAATCAGTCTAAGAAAATTTTATGATTGTGACCCTAGCCAGACGACAATTTATAAAATCTCATTCGAAATGTACACAAATTTTAGAAACTTATTTATCACAAGACTGCAATTTGAATTACATTTTGAAGAATCTCAACGCCAAGCTGAGCTGCAAACACCTGCAGCAAATGTTACCATTTTGCACGACGTCTTCACATCATGACGTCACGTCTTTATTTGCTGACGTGTGTTCAAGACGTCACAATTGATTTTAGCCAATGAAAAGCGCTCAAATATATTTTATTACAGTCGTGTAATTTGCAAAAATCTTAGATGTGCAAAGTCACTACGTATTAGGCGAATTTTGTGTTAAATTATCAACTTCACCATACCTAGCTTAAATATAAAGAGAGTTAAATTCGACTGTGTTTTGGGAAGCTGTATTGTTTTGTTTCAACTGGGACCATTGTATTGTAATTTCCTATTGTTTTAGACCGCAAGTGCTGTGTTGTGTTTTCTATAGTTTCAAACCAGTATCGTTGTATTATTTTATTCTATTGTTTCAGACCGGGACAGTTGTATTGTTCTATTGTATTGTTTCAGACCGTCAACGCTGTATTATTTTATTCTATGTCATGAACGGAGCCTCTGTGGGTGCGCTGACTGTCAGCAAAGAAGTAAGTGGTGCCAGCAGTACACTATTCACCAGTTCTGGGAACAAAGGAAACATGTGGAGAAATCAACTTATCGACGTTCATACAGATTCGGCTGCAAACACGACCGTAAGTGAATATTCATTTCAATTCAAATTCACCCCTTCATATTTTTATCGTCTCTACGTTATTCCGTCTTTGCATATTACAAAGTTAGCTCTCTTGCAGGTTGGTATCCATTGTGATGTCATTATTTTATGGGCACAATTTACGGTCTTTTCTTCGAAAAACTATTACGTTACGCTCGCAAACACATGACGTCACAATCAAAACCTGTCCGCAAGGGAAGATAGGTCTGTAATGTGCAAATACAGAAAATATTGCTATGTTGTTTTATCTTCTGAAATTTATTGAAAAACTTGATGTTTGATTAATCAAACTGTAAAAAATCACTAAAAGGCACAGACAATCAAGAATAATGCTGTACACATTTGCAAAAACAGATAATTTATTCACCGTAATAGTTCCTGTTTCTAGTTTTTTGTAATCCTTGATACTCTATGATGTTCCGAACACTTACGATCTCTACACCCCTGGACTATCTCATAGTAAAAGTAGAGGCATTAGAACAGAACAAGTAATCTAGTGGTTACATGTACATCAAAAGAGCCGTATAACGGTACACTGTGGTTCTCTGTGTGGCTTTGATGTTGGGCGTCTCTCTCTGTAGTCTTCAAAAACCTCTTTGCTGGTTTGTGATTGGTTAAGCTATTTTCCGCTGAGCTGCCTCCAATTTTACTATGAGATAGTCCAAGGATGTAGAGACCGTAAGTGATCGAACCCCCTGAAGTATCGAGAATTGTGTTTTATGTGATCGGTTCTAACTTTGTAAAAGTAAAACCTATTGTCATTCTCGAAATATTGGTAACTTTTGGCGGGGAATAATTGTTCTTCTTGATTCCTAAGTTTAAACCATCTGACACATGCATCTTTAATATTTCGCTAACAGTTGCGATCAGGGCAATCATATGATAATGAAATAATTAGCCAATCAGCGCGTTGGGAGCAGAATTGATTTGATAATAGGTATTTCGAAATCTTATATTCTTACATAACATCACCGAGTTACTCGATCAAAAAATACTATGGATTTTACCTATGAAAGCATTGAAACTCGAATTTAAATATTGCCCTCACAAGTTCGGATAGTGTAAACATATTTACTTTAGCAGTAGTTTTATGTTAGTGGTAGTTTTATTTTAGCTCTTTTGCGCTGTCATTAAAACGTCAATGAATGCACAGCGCTGAATTTTTTAAACCTAAGTGAAATGTATTAACAATGTATACGAACCATGTATAGTATAAATATAATAATACAGTATGTATATTATAAAACTATTAATTTTGTTATAAAAGAAGTTTCGCCAAAAACCGCGAAAATCAATCGCTCTGGAAAATGTTCTTATCACAAATTATATGACTCAAAATTTTGAAATAAATCAAGTATTGACATCACTAATTTTTAATCTCATCGTGGTATGAAAGAAATGGCATAAAACCACGAAATTACGTCATATCATCGCGAAGATATATTTTACAGTATACTTTAAAATCTGTTTTAAATATCTGTACTTTTTTTAAATCATCAGATACGGATAGAGGCCATGACAAAACCTGCAGGTCAATGGGGAGATATTGCCATAGACGAATTCCAGTTAAGACCATATCCGTGCTGTAAGTGTACCTACAATGAAACCTACATTAGAGACCACCCTTGTATAAAGACCACCTACTTAAAGATGTTCAAACACCGACAAAGCATAAACGATACTCGTCAATGGACAATAACTGGTGTTTAATCGTGTATTATACAAGTCTCATTTGACACTAAAATAGTATGAAATTATTCTAGTACATGCGCAATGAATACTTCATTCAATGAAGGACTTAAAAATATATATTGCCATGGAATGTTTTCGGGACACAATAATTTAATTTTAATATTGTTATCTTGAAGTAAGATTATAAGCTCAGAACTTGTCAATAGTGGTACTAGGGTAAAGAAAGTAACTTTTGTAAATGAAGAAAAACACTTTTCTTCGCTTGTCCTATTTTTGATTGAAGAAAAATACCATTTCTCGGCGGTAGAGAATCTTTGATAAGACCACTCTGCAAAATGGCTCGTTTCAAACCCTATATTCGTCAGTGAACCAGTTTTCTGGTTGAATACGTATTTTTTCTAATTAAATATTTTTAACTTCCAGCTGATATAGTAATGTGTACTTTTGAATCTGGTTTACCGGACGAATCAAGTGTTACAACATCGTGCGTAAAACTGCATCGAGGTGTGGACTATTATAGCAACTGGAGAGTTCGAGAGGTAATCAAATATCAGAAATAGTTTTGTATGATGAGACATCCAGTAAAACTCGTTTATAACGAAACAGCTTGCATAGAATACATGGTTATAACATAGCAAGTTTTGTCAAGGTTTCTGTACGATATCTACCATATGACGAACTATGTGTATAACGAAGTGACTTTGATGGTCCTCAGAGGTTCGTTATAACTGTGTTTTACTGTAGAGAGTACATGGTCAGTGTCTTTAAATATAAGCTTATGTTGACATAAGTGGTGAGCCTCCGCCGAGCCACTTTTGTTGTTCTGTACCGAGCCAAAATATAGCTTATATTTTCAGACACTAACCATGTACAGCATATGTACTTTTTTATCCTGCAACATTAACAAAAATCTATATGATATTTTATATTAAGTAATTTTACATGAATAAACATATTCGTTTTACAATGTTCAAAAATCACGTCCGATTTTCAAACAATGGATCAATTAATAAGGGTTGGTTGGAATCGACCCATGTACTATAAATACAGCTATTTTTCGTCAGTACTAAATACAGTAAAGGTAGTTGCGGTAGGTGCATTCTGACAATGCAAATTCTGGTTGCAGGTAAAAACATTTTTACGATGTTTTCCCGTCTTTACATGTGCTACAAAAATCACCTCTATAGTGGATAGATATCAAGTGTGACATTATAATGTTATGCGGGAAAGTCACGTTGTTATTTTCTCAAAAAGTATGACGTTTTCCTCGGAAGCAAATTACGTCACAATCAATACCTACCCGCAAGAGCAGATTACTGTGTAATTTGTAATACTAGCGGAAGGACATAACCGGTTTCCTCTTTGATACTGTAGGAAATGACCTTTTTCCTGAACAAACATTAAATATCTATATTTTTGTAGAGTTGGTTATTCGCGAGGGATGTACTTTTCCTAGGTGTGTGTCTCACTTAAATTCATATCATACAGTATAACTTATCAAACCCGACCCTTGTCAAATTCAGAGCCTTGTCTTTTCTGACACAGCTGTACAATTGTCATTTTCCTTTCTTATTTAAATTAATCTAACTTGTAAAGCCAGGAACCTATTATATACCGGTCTAATATGTTGGTCCCAATGACCTTTGGTACATCCTCGAAACTCCCAGTGTTCCGATCACTGACGATCTCTACACCCCTGGACTATCTCATAGTAAAATTGGAGGATGTGGTTGGCTGTGTGGCTTTGATGTCGGGCGTCGCTCTCACTGTAGTCTTCAAAGGAAATCTTTGCACGCCTGTGATTGATTCAGATGTTTTCCGCTGAGCTGCCTCCAGTTTTACTGTGAAATAGTCCAGGGGTGTAGAGATCGTAAGTGGTTGGAACCCCTGGAGTATCGAGGATACCTTCGAAGATCATTATAACTACATTGATAATGTTTTTTATTTGATTAATTTAGTGAGTCAATATTTGAATTCTTAAACCATAGAGACCAACTCAGCAAAATGGACCATATCCATTCATCAGAACAACTGGCCCACTGAAGTCGAGAAGTGGGTACCGCTATGCCTTTGTTGATTCATCCTATAATGTTGATGCTGTTATGGAAGTAAGGCATACTTTTACAGGTAAGGATGTATGATTTCTCGTAAAGCATTGCGTTATAGGTAAGGGTATAATAAAATCTGTTACCTGTAAGTGAACGAGATCGGGTTATCTCAGTCGAGGGCTAAGATTTTGTAACATAATCCCAACCGAGGCGTTAGCCGAGGTTGGAATGTTACAAAACCTTAGCACGAGACCGAGATAACCCCATCTCGATCACTTAAAGGTAATAGATTTTTTTTTCTCGCGCCTCTAAGATAAAACTTTATCCATCTATATACGCGTTCAGAGTGTAAAACTATCCCGTCTTGGGACTCTTGGTCCAAAGCCGATTAACCCTTTCATCTGTGCTTCGATTTCAGTCATTCCGCATAAAACTATAGTTCGGTTATATCAAAGACAAACGATGATCAATCGGTACATACTGTTTTCATAATTAAAAACAATAATCAAACAATGCATGGTAAATGACTGAATGCACATATTTCTAATAATATTGATTATCTGACGCTTGTGACGTCACCGGTTCGAAGGTTTGACGTCACATGCGCGGACTGTTACATGAATGGCGTAAAATTCCGCCAAAATTCGCGTAAAGGTACTAGACAGATCGGACGAGATAGAAAAATCTAGCACCGGGTATCATGTGAGATTTCCCTGTCCGAGGTGCGAGAATAAACGTTCTCGTATCTATACTTTCTCGTGAGGTATAATTTTTACAGGTAAGAATATGTACTTTCTCGTAAAGTATACTTTTACAGGTAAGAATATGTACTTTCTGGTAAGGTATCGTTTTACAGGTAAGAGTATATACTTTCTCGTAAGGTATCGTTTTACAGGTAAGAATATATACTTTCTGGTAAGGTTACATTTTACAGGTAATGATATATACTTTCTCGTAATATATCATTTTACAGGAACGAATGTATAAAGCATAAGTTTACAAGTAAAAAATACACATATTACAGCGCCGTTACAACAAGTGTTCCTATTTACATTCATTCATTCGATAGACACGTTGGCTGGTAGCTGATCTAGTAGAATGGTAACTGATGTAGTAGGTTAGATTTTAGCTGGCGTGTAACGAAGGCACTGATTGGCTGAAGCATCGGCAGGCCGACTGATTGCCCCCCAACTGACAAGATCGCCGATAACATTGAGAAGTAGGCGGAGCCAGCGGATCTTTGATGTTCATACCCGACTCTGTCTGTTGTACAATGTGTTTGATAACGTTGTGTACTATTTAATTGTTTGCAATGCATTAATTCAATCACAGTATTAAAAATTCTTTATTGATTTGTTTCATTTATTAAGCGAATGTTTTGAGGATGTTTTGTTAATAAATTATTGGCCATTTCTCTCGACTTCGGGGAGTATTCATACTGTAGCGTAACGTTATGTATCTAATCTACCAACGTTTCAATGGATCAAACTTGTCATCGTGTTTGTTAATGTGTTGGGTTTAGATTTATTGTATCCATTGTAATGCTACATGTAATGTCACAGCCGAATCTAGCTACTGTTGTACCTTCTGACTGACTTCCGCTGCAAGGTCCGTTTGGTGTGGAAAACAAATCAGGTACGGCTGACAATAGATTATGTCTTATCAGAATATATTCCGATCAAGCACGGTTTTGATACATACCTGGATGTTAGTAGGGGATGTTATTCTAGTTGTAGACGTCGAGTTTGGATGCATTGCCTAAATACTTATGATTTAATTTGATTCATATTTGCGCGACCATCACAGGTAATGTTCTCGGAGGTTGGTGCATGCGCGGCGGTAGTTTACAAAATGTCGGTTGATTTTAGCCGAGAAATTTGTCAACACTAGATTCAAATCATCTCTCTAATTAAATACTGGTGACAAAGTTTTAAAAAATCTACGCCTTCAGCTGGAATAGCATCCCCTACTGACATCCAGGTATGTGTCAAAGACGTGTTTTATCGGAATGTATTTTGACGAGACACGATGATCGGTCGTACATTCTACCCGATTTGGTTTTCCGCACCTTGCGGTAAAGTTATATTTGTCAGAAGCAGTTAATTTCTTTTCCGTACAATTTCTGACTGACTTTTCCGCTACAACAGTAGCTCTTTCCATACGTACTTCCCTGATTAGCGCTGATTCAGAGTCTATACATGAGGTAATTAAAATGTATTTGTGTAATCTTTTTACATTACGAAGCTTACGATGCCGATGATTTTATGTATATATACCCCCTACTGGTACAGTGCACGTTTCTGATCTTAGTAATCGACAACAGATATTTCTGACTGTTTAGCTCCGCCCCTACATTGAAGCGACAGCCAATGAGAGCCGTGATTACACAACGTATTGAATGTCGTTGGCAAACATACTAGATACCATGCAACCTGACTAGCTACCAATCAACGGAACCACCTACTAGACTGGCCGTCACACGTACGCTTATTGTAACGGCGCTGTAAGAATGCATACTTTCTCATTTTAGCATACCTTCACAGATAAGAACACTCGTAAGTTATTTTTTAAAAAGTTGCAAAAGACACTCGCTAAAGCTCGTGTCTTTTGTAGCTTTAAAAATAGAACTCGTTCGTGTGGAATAAATTCAATATTCAACAACCACTCATTGTGTAACCTCTATGTACAAATTAAATGTCTGTGGTTTTGAATATTGATGTTTTGTTTTTTCATTCCATCAAATGATACGTGAAATGAACAGAACATCTTTTAATTTTCATCGCGGAGTGGTTTCATTGTTTTGCAAAGGCTCACCGAGCGTACCTAAGAATGCTGTTTCACAGCATCAAACATGGAATATCGGGTTGTTTACTCATTACATACAATTTTGAGCTACCCATACATACATAATTTTGCTCTTGATGCAATTAAATTGATCAGACAGTTATTAATGATAACATGTAATTTGTGCCTCAAAGGTGAAGCCTGCTTGTCCTTTGCTTATCACATGTTTGGGGCCGACATTGGAACTCTTTTTGTTTTTCTGGACAATGTGGAGATCTGGAGCTTATCTGGAGAGCAAGGAGATGAGTGGCATTTTGTTGAAATTGGAATAGAATCTATAACAAACAAAAAGGTAATCTATTTTCTCTCATACCTACACGTGTAATACTGGCTAGTCCAGGGCAATATACTCATGTCTCCTGACGCTGTATTGCATGGCTACCCATGCAATAAAGCCTTGCGACGTTACAGCGTCAACACAATTTCTATTTTCTCCGTGCAATTTTAACAATTATTTTTTCAGAAAGTAGGCTAGATTTACTTTAAAAGATACAAACAACGGGGTATGTTGAATGCATGACTTGCAGCTTTTCTCGAATTTATTTCAAAATGTTGCAAAATCATAGTAGTGAAATTTCAATAAAACGTTGAGGCATGAGAGAAAAATACTCTTACATAAGTGGATATGAAAGAGTCTTATATTATAACCCCACCCCGCAACGATGTTAATGGGTTGGTGGGGGAGGTATGGGGTTGCGGGTCTGTCTGTAGACACAATTTTGTGCGGCAAACGAAAAAGTAGTAGTTTCTGCCCAGCTTAGCGCTCAGCATAAATGGAATGGGACGACCGGTTTGCCCCTTGTGTAATACCTGCAGTAATCTTACATAGCTCATCATTTGATTATGATGCGATAGATAAAATGCACACACAATTAAGACTAAGGAATTCGGGTTTTTGTGTTGTTGGTTTTTTGTATTCATTAAGATAAGTTAATGAGTGGCCACAAACATTTTTTTTTCAGATCATTTTTACAACAGATCCAGGCGGTTATCCCGGTGACTCGGGAGATATTGCTCTTGATGATATCATGGTTGTCAACCGTTCGTGCGGTACGTAATATTCTTATAACACCATCGACTCTATGTGCAAATCGCCTAGTCGTTCATTTAACCCAGATTACGTAGGCAACATTTGTTGTGGTTCTCTTATAAATTTTCTTAAGTTCGCAATAAAAAGGGTCCTTATGTAACCCAGAAGGTGCATCAAAAAGAATGTATACGATAAGGATATCTTAATTAAACATTTAATGGACATCAAAATATTTTGGATATAATTCTAGGTTGAAAATTTTACTAATATACTAACATAATTTAAAAATAGAATAAAATTCAAATTTTAATCTTATTAAAGAAAATAATAACAGCAATAGTCTGCCAGGTGAAAATTTACTTTGATCGGATTTCATTGTCGCCTCAATTCAATTTAATAAAATGATAGTGTATGTTTCCAGAGGTGTAAATAAACGACAGAGCGAATATAGGACCGAAGCTGATTAAATATTCGCACTATTAGATTAACAAAAGTGAATTGTGTGGTAGAATTAGAAAACTAAGATATATACCTGTACATTGTTTATCATTTTGTTTATTTCAACGAGATTTTGTTCAGTGCATATTTTCATTTATTATAACCCAAAGTATGGGTATTCTTGTCGATCAAACGCATTCTGTAAACTTAATGAAGAGTCAATATATGTACAATAAGTTTGCTCATATATTATTGATAATCATTTGATCAATACACTATCATATCAAAAACAGCCTTTGTGTTCCAAAATCATGTTTCAAAAACACAAAAGTTAACATACCATTCCATTAGTTCTTATTTAATTCATGTTAACGCGTGTAAAGATCGTTTTAAAATATCGGTTAAAAATAACGAAACGACATTAATATCCCTAAAACAAGATTAAAGCAAAAATATATCTTTAAATAAATGTTAATATATTTCAGAATTGGTATAATGACGATCCGACAACACAGCCAGGAACAAAAAGCATCGAGGATATCATTTAGAGAACTCATACGGATCTATACAAATAGAAACAACCTAATCTAGAGTCGGAATCTTTATCAATAATCTTACGTTATTTTGTTATTATTTGTTGTTAGTTTTTATGAAGATGATACCTTTCTCATCAATTGACCATACTGTATACAAACTTGTTTTCGCGGCGATTCAAATTTCGCAATTTTGCGTCACGAGTTCCTCCATCCTCGATACTCCAGGGGTTACTTTCACTGACGTTATATCCACTCCTGGACTGTATCAAAGTGAGACTGGAGACAACAAAACAGTATGTAATTTAGTCCTTTCATGTACATCAAAAGAATCGTATAACGGTACACAGTGGTTGACCGTATGGCTTTGAAGTTGACAGTCGCTCTCTCTGTAATCTTTGACGCAAGTCCTTGCAGGCGTTTAATTGGTTCAGATTTTTTCTCCAGTGCCGACTTCAGATTTACTTTGAGATAGTTCAGGAGTGGATATAACGTCAGTGATAGTTACCCCTGGAGTATCGACGATAGGGGTTCTTACATTACGATTTCAGCGCATTCAACTGTTTGTAGATTGTTATTCGATCAAAACATACGTATATTTTGAACAAAAATGTAATAAAGTGAATTGAATTGATTTTCACGATTTTTAATCACTCGTGAAAAACGCAAAATTCAATCACACGCAGAAATAAGCAAAATTCAACCACTCGTGAAAATAAGTTGATTTACAATAAATGATAGAGTGTATGTCAGATTTGTGATTTCTTTGTTTCTTATTAGTTGTGATTAAACATCAATTATGTTTGATTTCTCTTCATGTTATATATTATATTTGCTTTGATATGTTTTACGAACCCAATACATACTGTACAGGGCTTTGAAATTGTGGGGTCAATATTTCACGGTTTCCTATAAAGACCATTTTCGCAGAGGTTAAATTTGGCGGTTCACCATTTCCTATAATTGATCTTTGATATGTCAATATTTTTTCCGAAGGTGGTAAGAATTCGCGAATATTAATGGAGATGAAAAATGAACACATGTAAAAGGAAAATAAACCATCGTACATAAGGCCACACCGATTTGAAAAATAGTTCTTCGGGAATATGAAATTAACAAGAGGCCCATGGGCCTTAACGGTCATCTGACTATTGGCACATACAACATAGTCGTTTAAAGATTTTAGTTATTTTGACCCCTGTGATCTTGAATGAAGATCAAGGTCATTTTTTTAAAAACACTGGGCCTTCTGGTTCTTGAGAATAAGTCGTTTAAAGATTTTAGCCTTTATGACCCCTGTGACCTTGAATGAAGATCAAGGTCATTCATTTGAACAAACTTGATAGCCCTTCATCCCAGCATGTCAGGGTCCCAATATCAGGTCTCTAGGCCTCTTAGTTATTCTCAAGCCTTCTGGTTCTTGTGAAGAAGTCGTATAAAAGATTTTATCCTTTTTGACCCCTGTGAACTTGAATGAATGTCAAGATCATTCATTTTAACACACTTGGTAGCCCTTCATCCCAGCATGCTACAGGTCAAATATCAGTGCCTTGTGCCTTTCGGTTATTAAGAAGAAGTCGTTAAGTTTACGCACGACAACGGTGCACGATGACGGACGGTGCATGATGACAATATGTTATCCTGACCCTTCAGGTCAGATGACCTAAAAAACAGAATTTGTTCGTCAAAATCCAGTACTCGGAAAACAGGAGCGGGATTGTTTTTTTTTTATATATATTTTTCTGAAATTTCTATATTAGGAGCGTGAATTCCCGATGAACTATTTTTCAAATTGGTGTGGCCTAACTAAAGTTGTATGTAATTATGAAATCCAATAATTGCTGACAAGAGTCGATGAAAGAAATAATATCCACAAACAAAGTTGGGCATACTAGCGAAATTTATTCACATATTTTTTTCCCTTCAACTCGCACTTCCTTACAGCTTGTTGAATGCAGCAATGTCCACACTTTGAACCTATAAGATACAAAATCATCTTCTTAAAAACATTTCAGCACTCAACGAAGACGCCGCTATATATATCAGTGGAATAGACTAGTAGAATGAAATTGCTGAACTAAAAAGTGCCCTGACTTCAAAGTTAAGGGCTTTTAATTTCTGAATTTTTTAAAATACAATAGAGCTTCGTATATTTGAGGTCATTTTAAAACTCGTAATTAACACATTATTTGAGTTAGATGTGCATAGATATGCATAGAACAATTTAGTTGGAACCCCATAATTACAAGACAGGATGTTCAAAGCCGTCCTATATTCAAAAAAATTTTTTAAAGACCCTTCAGCGCTGACAGCATAAACAATACTCATCATTTGAAAATATAATTGGTATTTAATTCTGTATGTATATGTCTAATAAACACAAAAATCATATAAAAAAAATCTTTTGCTTTTGGTGCATGCGCAGTCAAAAAATATTAAAATGTTTGCTTATGTTTTTGATAGAGAAAAACTTTTGGTAGAGAAAAACTACAATTTGTCGGCGGTGGAGCATCTTTGATTTGTTTCATGTCAAAAGCTCCAATTAACTGGAAACAAGAGGCCCAAGGGCCTTAACGGCTATCTGACTACCTTAGCAACAGTTGTATGTTACGAAATTAGATATGGTGTCATGGTAGCTTTAGGTTAAATGACCTAACAAATGTAGTAGAATCCCGTTTTTACGTTAGAATGTCTGCATGAAGCGTTTTAGTGACCCACCATATCTGAATTCTATCAAGGGAATGAACCAGCTTACCTGATCTTCATAATCCTCCAATATCTTTTCTGTTAAGTCATCCACAGACACTTTAGCGTCCTCAATAACTATGCCTATCTGTAGTTTCTGAATTCCATAAGCCATAGGAACTAGTTTCGCTGGAAAAGAACAATGCCAAGTTCTGAATTCAAGGTTATCATAATTGTTTGTTTGTTTGTTTGGTTGGTTAATTAACGTCCTATTAACAGCCAAGGTCATGTAAGGACTGCCTCCATACCTACATATACGCGGTGTGTAGGTGTGTGAAGTGCCAGGTGCATGTTTTGGGAGATTGTGGTATGTTGGTGTTGTGTCTTCTTATAGTGCTATATCACTGATGGATGCCGCCGGAGACACCAAGCAACCCACCCCGCTCGGTCACATTATATACTGATAACTGGCCAACCAGTCTTAGGGTCCATGTATGCAACTAGTACATCTGGTAAACCTGATATACATATCAGCCAATTTAACAATAAATACATCAGGTCTTTCACAAAATCATCATTTTTTCCTGCATACCAAAAGGTATTTAGAAGGTCACGTGTCGATCCTCAATTTAGTATTCACCAGAAGTTTTCTTCGAATGAGAAAGACAAAAATATCTATTGATAATCCAATCACATGGAAAAGCACCAATACTTCACACTCTTAATTTCCTGTAGTTTTTCATGACATCCAAACTATCTAGTATCGGAAATCGTTGCTGAATGTTATGTTATAGCCACTCCCAAATTTCTTTCTAAGAATTGCAACGGTGACAGAATGATCAGCCCTTCCATACGCCTGTGAATATCCATAAACTTGGATTGTTTTTGAGTTAGCGTTGTGCTCTATTCTTCCACCTCCTTCACATTCACAATATAATCCTTTTTTCTTCATCATCGACTCCACCGATTCATAAATATCGGCATGATACCAGGCAGTTGACAACCCACGAACAATGTGTTTATATTCCCCACACTTCCCCGGCGTTGGATCTTCTACTTTCACGAGAATGTATTTGAACCTGCCAATGTCTATTTCTACATCCGGTATGGTGTTAAGTAAGCAGTTATGAGCAGCACCAAGCGATGCTACAGGAGTATCCTCTCCTGCCATAATGGAATAAATGTGTTTTAAATTTTGGTCTTACAGCGTTAGCTGAAATCTACACAATGGTAGCTTTGGATAAAAGCGACACTATACATATTACTATCAACAAAAAGTCAAGCTAGATTCGACCCCGATATTGTTAGTATTTGTAGATTTGAAAGTAAGGTATATCAAAGAATGTTTATAATGATATTTTAATAACATTGGTACAGCAGTTGTTGAAAGTCAATACTTGTAAACTTGTTCTCATCTTAAACTGGTCGACATAGCAGTTAAATTGTTGCCAAGCGGAAGTCAGAAAGTTCTCTAAAGAGTATAGAAAGACGTTTTGTAGTTAGAGTAGTCACATGACATTCTCAGCAACGACATTACAATGTCTGCTAACTTTGGCTTGTTTGACAGAATGGGACCCAGCAAGCAATGTTCAATATTCATTTGATTTTAACAAAAGTTTCTGAATCATTATTGTTCATCTTGACTTCGATTTATTCCTGTCTCATTTACAACAGGTGTTTTCTTAATCATGAACAAAATAGGGGATACATATATTGGGAATTTAAACAGACAGCTGTACTTAATAGTAGCTTGGGACAATAGTAACACAGATGTAGGTTAGTGTATATATACTCTTCAGATGGATGTTATCATGATTGTGCTATTATGTATGGTTTGAGCCCTTTTTGACCCCCAAATTTGTCAATTTTTAAAAACTATAATGTAGTATTTAAATTTTTGAATTCAACATATTTGGTACATCCCTAATTTAATTGTAATGATAGTTTTCTAATTTTGCAATTTCAGTTGCCATGGTAACCACTCGAAATATTCATAAATGCATTTTTTACGAAATAACAGTTTTAAAAATTTGATGGTTTTGGGGGACAAAAAGGGCCCAAACCATAAAGTCCTTTTCACGACTTTTAAGTACATGTCACAAAACATTAACAAGTGAAAGCAAAATGACACTTCACAGCTAGATATTGCAAATATTTTAATAAAAATGAAATTTTCTATTATCAAATTTCAATTTGTTTTTGCTTATATAATTACTGCACAAAAAATATACATGTTTTAAATATTTGTGAATTCAATTGAATAAAGGGTGACACTATCCCTAAATTTCTTGCATGATAAAGCCATACTGCAAGTGAAATCAAATAATATTATCATCGTAATGAAAATTAGAATAATAGCAGCCCATGACAACTTCCACCTGTACGAAGCTATACAAAACACAGGCATTGCTATAGCTGTAATGGACTCACCTGTGCCCCAAACTAAGCCCTCCAATTCTATGGACTCACCTGCGCCCCAAACTAAGCCATCCATTTCTATTGAGTGGACTCACCTGCGCCCCAAACTAAACCATCCATTTCTATGGACTCACCTGCACCCCAAACTAAGCCATCCATTTCTATGGACTCACCTGCACCCCAAACTATCATACATCCATTTCTATGGACTCACCTGTGCCCCAAACTAAGCCATCCATTTCTATGGAGTGGACTCACCTGCGCCCCAAACTAAGCCATCCATTTCTATGGACTCACCTGCGCCCCAAACTAAGCCATCCATTTCTATACAGAACACATTGCTATAGTTGTAATGGACTCACCTGCGCCCCAAACTAAGCCATCCATTTCTATGGACTCACCTGCGCCCCAAACTAAGCCATCCATTTCTATACAGAACACATTGCTATAGCTGTAATGGACTCACCTGCGCCCAAAAATAAGCCATCCATTTCTATGGACTCACCTGCGCCCCAATCTAAGCCATCCATTTCTATACAGAACACATTGCTATAGCTGTAATGGACTCACCTGCACCCCAAACTAAGCCATCCATTTCTATGGACTCACCTGTGCCCCAAACTAAGCCATCCATTTCTATGGACTCACCTGCGCCCCAAAGCCCCAAACTAAGCCATCCATTTCTATGGACTCACCTGTACCCCAAACTAACCCATCTATTTCTATACAGAACACATTGCTATAGCTGTAAGGGACTCACCTGCGCCCCAAACTAAGCCATCCATTTCTATGGACCGTAGTAAAGTTTCCACCTCCTTCATATCTGTTTCGTCATCATAAGGCTTTACATCCATGATCACACTCGACTTGGCTATAACAGCTGGTTCTACAAAATGTAATTCATACAATGTGGTGTATTTTCATATTTTTATATACAGTAAAACTTTGCTATAAACAATCCCATGGGACCAGAAGAAATAATTTGTTATAACAGAAATTTGCTAAAGATTTTCTGATATAAGTTTATCAATGTCATATTAGGCCAATTGCACCCCAAATCAACATAGTTATCAAGATCACTAACAAATTCGGCAACAATATCTTCTTTGGCAGATTTAAAAAAATTTCTGTACCTAGCTAGTAGCATAAAAAAGACTAAAAGCTATAAATCAAGATTCTAAGATTTTAAAATTCAAATCCTTAAAGATTTCATTATATTTGTAGTTTTAATATGTTAAAACTTGAGATAAATACACTTACTTTTGGCTTTTTTCTCGTGGTATGCTTTCAGTCTTTCTTGTTTAATTCTTTCTTTTTCCTCTTTCTGAAAAATTCAATTCAAATTAAATTCAAATCAATATCAACTGATTTAAATCAAGGAACAGTATATATTGAACTGATATGAATCATCTGGCTATACAGTATCCACATTTAAACTATAAACAAAAACATAGGTATACATATACATATATACCAAGAAAAAAGTGTGCGTCCATGTAGAGTTGAATATAAAAAAAAATAATAGTCAACGACTTTCCTCTTGTATTTCACCATTTCATGATGAAGAGCCATCATGAAATGGTGAATGTACAAGAGGAAAGTCGTTCACTTTTATTTTTTTCATACATATATATGTATACCAAACATGCTTTTTCATACTTGCTCATTATCGGAGTGTTATCATAGTATAACTTACATGTGTTTCCTAAATATATATATTTAAATTATTTAATTTCAATATTGTCTGTAAAATTACATATATTCGTAATTATATGACTTTGAGATGTACATGTATAGCCTGTTGCCCAATTCCTATTAAATCAAATGATTTAATAAAAATCATTTGAAATGAAATAAAATGAACAAGAGATCCCAGAGGGATCTTGGCGCCCACCAAAGATTGATCTATGTCTGACAAATGAAAGAGGGATCTTTTCTCTGCTTTTCAAACTTACACTTCTTTTTTCTGCTTTTCAAACTTTAAACTATCAAAATCCAAGATGGCAGGGGTGTACAATTCCACTAGCCCGACGTCCGGGGCTAGTGAATTTCAGGTCAGGGCTAGTAGCTTCACGATCATTACTAGCCCGTGGGCTAGTGAAAATTTCTGTTAAAATCCTATATTCACATTGAAATTTCA
>SAYR01052160.1:1269034-1314968 GCA_004382745.1 Argopecten irradians irradians | reverse complement strand
TCCCCATCCTGAGCTAAAAAAGATGGACCGCTTTTTTGAAACAAAATTTCCCCAGCTGACTTACTTTTTCATTAACTTTTTTTAGGTACTTTTTACTGTTTTAGCAAATTTTCTCATATTTATCATCAACAGCTACTGCAATATTTATTATGATTAACTTTCAAATTTTCTCATTTTATTAGAGCCTAAAAATCTTGCTTTACTAAATTGTTGAAGTAATATAGTGTGTATTACAGTACTTTTTCATCAAAATGCATCATAATTTTGGACCAAAACTAAGAAGATTTCAAATCCTCCTATATTTTCGCCAAAACTTTCCCCTTATTTTGAAAAAGGGGAGTTTCCCCCAAAACATAGATTGATCCCTGCATGCTGGGACGAAATATGGTTTTAAGTTGATCTAGTTAAGTGGAGAAAAAATCAATTTTGAACTGAAATACAGGTTGCTATATATAAAGCTCAGGAGAAAACATGGGACCCCTAAGTAGGATGTTATAGATCCTGAGAGGAAATGGAGTGAAAATAAGGATTAAATAGAATTCTTACTTGGAAGGATCCAGTCCAAAAATGCATACAACCTTAAAGATGCGTCCACCGCTGACAAATGGTATTTTTACCACCCATCAAAAACCAGGTGCAGACGATTAAAAGTATTTCTTACAGTTAACAAAAGTTACTTACTTTACACCATTTACCAACCAGACAAAGTTTGCGAGCTTCTAAATTTTTCTTCAAGTAAAAAAAATATCGAAAATATAGCTAATTTGTCATTCCTCTATGAAAAAACATTTTCGTGTGCCACTTACATCCTATTATGGAGTGATATTATAATGAATGTGTTGCATGGCGCCCCAAGGCCGAAATATTTATTTTACTGTATTTTTTGTCGTTAATTGTAGGACATATATATTGTATAAACCGATAAACACCAATTATTGCATGCAAATTGATGAATATCTTTTTTGTCCCTCTGGTCGGCGTGGTAGGAGCATCTCTTAAGCCTAAATTAAAGAAGGAGTCTAAATATTACTACTTATGAGAAAAAAGCAGTTTTAAGAATTGTGTACAGAAGTACCGGACCCACGGACATTGAATGTTTGAATAAGGCCCCATTTGGCAACCCCTATAGCAGATTCTTGTCTGTAAGCTAAAGACGGCGTTACAAGAATTTGCTTATAGGAATGACCAACTTCACCAATAACCCTAAATTTTAAAAGGGACCACCCATGCACATGCATCCATAAGTATCTTTTGCCAGGCACCACAATCTGAAAAAAAAATTGTGAAAAATCCACATTGTATCATTGCATTAAACTTCAATTCCGGAGACGCGCAATCACAGCTTTAAACTTTTTTATAATTCATCCAAAGCAAACGGTAAAATATCAATCCGGTACTGAATCATACAAATATAGTTAAACATCACATGTGTGATTTCTCTTTGAAAGTGCCTTTCATGAATGATCTGTTTTTTTTTTTGCTTTTTCATGTTTTAAAGATGTTTAATAGTTTTCATTCTCATTTTAAATATGTGCGAACCCGTTAAATGTTGACTTCCTTTCAAAAACAATAGTCCAAAATGTTCAAAAAATAATTACAAAATCTATCCACAACTGTAGTTCCACTCAAGTCTTTGATAAACAATTGATGATTACAATATTTGGACCCCAAATAACGTCAACGCAGCCATTAATAAAAAAATATTTCACCAAAATGATTTACCTTAAAAAAGAACAGCAGTGGGAGCTTATTAGAATCATATTACAGTAGGTATTTAATCAGACATATCACCAGAAACAAGACCAGAATTTGGCATTGGAAAAAGTGTAGGATAATTAAAGGCAAGTGCCCATGTACAATATCCTAATAACCAACCCTGAAAAATTAAGATTTAAATAGTGTAAAAACAAATCCAAGTATCAGGCTTGCCCAGTTTAAAAGGAAATACAACTAGTGAATTATTATTTGTTATAGATATATACTATTATAAAGTGGTTATGGGACTCGAAAATAAAAATATGGACATAAATTTGCACATCTAGGTTTTTGACAAAGAATTATTTTACAGCCAGCATAGGAAAAAATATCCAAAAGAAAGAACACAACAAGAGGCCCATGGGCCTATAACGGTCATCTAAGCTACCTTGGCAATAAATCATTATAGGAAATTAATTGATATAGGTTCATGGTGCCATTCTTCCGATTGGGGATTCAACCAAGAAGGATGTAATCGAAACACTTTGTTGGGACCATGCAGCGCTCCTTTTCATTGCACAAGTTTTCAAGCCAAAATCGAACCGGATACGTTACTAATTAGAACTTGAGAAGAAGTTCTAAATGTGTTTATCATAGATGGCAGCTGCTGTGGCGGCCCATCTTGTGGCATTCGGAATTCCAACCCCGAAAAATAAAAACCACCTTTCGTCGGACCATTGTCAGGATCCATTTCATGTCAAGTTCCAGCCCAAACGCCACTTGTAGAACTTGGAAAGAAGTGTTCAAAATGTGTTTTCCAGATGTGGTGCATGTGATTGCGCAGTCCACCTTTCGAATTTTGGATCCGACACCGAAAAAATAAGAACACTTTGCTAGGGACCCATTCTGTCAGGATCATTTCATGCAAGTCTCAGGCCAAATACGCACCGGTGCGTTATTAACTTGAGAAATGAAGTTCAAAATTTTGTTTTTCAAAGATGGCGGCTTGTGTGCGGCCATCCTTGGATTCGGGATCGACCCAGAAAATAACAAACACTTTTTAGTCGGAACCATGTCAGGATCAGTTTACCTCGCAAGTTTCAGCCAAATCGCACACAAGTAGGGAACCTTGATGAAGAAGTTTCCAAGAGGTGTATGTTTTCAGATTGGGGCGGTGGCTGTGGCGGCCCCATCCTTGGATTTTCGGATCAAACCCGAAAATCATAAAATACACAACACTGATTTTGCGGATCTATTCAGGATCATTTTTCAATGCCAAGGTCACTTCAGCCCAAAATACAGCAACCGGAAAATGTAGAACTATTGAGAAGAAGTTTCAAAATGTGTCTTTCAAGTATGGCGGCTGTGGAAAGCCATCTTGGAATTTTCGGAATCGACCCCGTGAAAAAATAACACAAGCACTTTGTTCGCATACCCATGTCCAGGCAGATCATTTTCATGCAACGTTTCAGCCAAATCGCACTAGTACGAAACTTGAGCAAGAAGTTCAAAAATGTGTTTTTCAAGATGGCGGCTGCTTGCCAGCCATTCTTGGATTTCAGATCGAGACCCCAAAAATAACAACCACGTTGTCGGGACCATGTCAGGGACATTTCATGGCAAGTCTCAGCCCAAATCGCACTTCTCGCGTAGAACTTGAGAACGAAGTTCAAAATGTGTTTTCAAGATGGCGACTGTGGACGGCCATCCTTGGATTTCGGATCGCAACCCGAAAAACTCTAACAACACTTGTGTCGGGACCATCTAGTCAGGATCCATTTCATTTAATCGTTTCAGCTCAATCCCACATGGTTCAACACTTGAGAAGAAAGATTCGAAATGGTGAAACAGTTTACGGACGTGCCGATACGGCGACGAGCGGACGGCGGACGGCGGAAAGGCGGAAACGGCGAAGGCCACGGCTGCACGACAACTGGAACGAAGCCATGATGGACTACTAGTCATCCTGACCCTTCCGGGTCAGTGACTTAAACAAGCCCCCAGTTACAGCAGGTGTATACCTCCTTGTTCTTAATTTGTTGAGATCACTTAGCGTTTTACAGCTGTCTACATATAAATTTGACAAAGACAAAAGCCAAAGTAAAGATGAAAATGAGAAAAAATATAATATACATTAGAAATAAAGCAAAATAGGTACAAAAACTATCAAGCTCACAACAACATTATATATTCAAAGAGAAGAGACAATATTTACATTACAAAATGTAGTATAAGTATTTACTTAAAAACTACTTCACAGATTTCAAAACATTTTGTAGTGAGTGTTGTTCTGTTGCCCTGATGCATTTGTTGATAGAACTTCTGCCTGATGCTCCCGCCTACAAAATACAGAGCATACAATTCACTTGTCGAGATTCTTAGTCTGACAACTTGCGACACCTACCTGTAAAACAATAACAAAGGTGTACCCATATTGTTAATTGATTTGTGTACACACGGTCGTACACGCGGCCATAGTCTGTGTAGCTGATTACCTGTCAGTCGGCAGTTGAGCACCTTACGAAAACATGTGTCCCTATCAACAATTTGGCGATATTAACGAGGTCATTATAGTGTTATTTTAATCATTTGTTCCGCAAATGTGATGGCGGATGGCGGTAGGCGGGTTTGGCGGTATAACGGGTGTAGTTGTATGGAGGGAAATCCGTTCTGAATAAATTCATGGCGATAAGCGAGTTTGGCGGTAAAACGGGTGGCAATATAACGGGGTTTTACTGTATTTATAAACAATAGGTGGGTGTTGTTTTAGGAAACAATAGGAAGGCAATTATATACTGTTTCATATAAGCTGTCTTTGTTTTCACCTGTAAAGTCACCTGAGATTTACCTGTATTTCAATCAGTATTATAGGTAACATTTGTGGATTTTGGAAAATAATTCCTTCAATATATTCTGTACAATATACAATGTGAACTATTTATTAAAGATAATCGGTGCTTTAATATACATAAAATCATAAACATTGCAAATGCTAAGAATTAATAAGGAGCTACATGCGGATTATTAAGAACAATGCATTTTAAGTTCCAGGTGAAATATTTTTTTACAAAAACCGTATCTCAATTTTATCAGAAAAACAGGTTTCTTGATCAATGTATATTCTAATGTAATAGTATTCTGTATTGACATATATAGGAGTTCTCCAGGGCTACATTCTTAGCCAACTTTCATTTCTTGTGACCGTGCATAGTTGATTTCTTTTATCGCAGAGACATACACCTTTAAGTATTTGGTTTGAAAATGAGTGGAGAAAAACAATATCATAAAAGTTTAAATTAATTTTGTTGGAAATTTTGACCTGTTTATTATATAGTTTCAGTTGGTAATCTATTAAAGCCGACACAAACACACATATATGATGTTTTATAAACATTGGTAATAATATATCATTGCTATATGTATTTTAGATACAAAATATTTTTAGAAGTAACTTAATAAAAATACCAAATGAAATGAAATTGAAGACTGTTACTTAGGGTCTCAACCATATTCATTTTAATACACATTATTGATGTTAATATAATGTTGCAATACTGGCAAAATTATTTCAAGTCCATATGTTGCAGGTCTTGTAATTCTCAAAATGTTGCAAACTTTTAGTGCTCAGAATACCAAATTAACAGTTTTCTTATTTTTCTTCTATTTAAAGATTACAGTACATATACCAATTTGTATCTAGCAACAATGTTTGACCGAAAATCAACCATAGGAAAGAAATTTATAAATTATTTCTAACATGCACAAAAATATATAATATTACTTCACTGTTAACCGACAACAGTTTAATTATTGGGTGCTCTTATGCTATAATGACATACATTTACATTATAATGTAACATCACGCTGATCTAGACATACCATCTTAGGATAAGAAAGCAGGAAAATTATATAATTATGATAAATTATTCATCCTAATGCAACTTTCAAAATATATTGTATGTTCTGTTAACTTAAAAGGGTCAGTCAAGTACAAGTAATACATTTTTAAAGTTTTGAAATCATATTTGACATAAATTCACTTACTCTTTGGTAGGTAATTAACGCAGATGTTACATGTACTTTATATTATATAAGGTCACTTACTGCCGTTCTATCATAAGATTGCACGATTGTGTTACAGTACTAGTGTATCGACTCACTGTAGTAGATTACATCGCTACATGGTACAGGTGAAGTGTCTATGTAACACGCATTGTGATTGGCTGAAGTGTGTATATAAATAAACGTTACACAACCTAATTGTACATCCGCGGGAAAAACACCCAGTTTAAACATGACGCCCTATTTGTGCAATCGGGACGTTGTAGAGTACGTCGAAACAATTACAAAATGTTTTCCAAATAGATAAACATCTGAAAATTAATATTTGTAAAATAGAAGTATTACGCCGTAAAAAATAACGGCTGATATATAGGAATGTCGCGCTGCAATCATAGCATGACTGTGGGTATTTTTTCCGTAGGTCACCTAGCACATGTGACGAACTTGACTGACAGTTTCTGAAAATAGCTCTGTAAAATATATGATAGTATATATAATTTACTTTATACCTGAATAAAAAAGTGTGGAAGTACTAAAAATCGTCGATCGCCAAGCTGCAACGCGTGCATATAATAAGTTACCGGTACATGTGTGTTTGCACATCTGTAACGTTAGTTTACTATGTCTTATACTCTCGCTAAAATTGCCGCTAAAATTAGAAGCGTTTCAATCGATCACCAGCCAAACATTAGAAAGCAGTTTCAACCGATCATATGTCGAATGTCCAAAGCCACGAACCCATCTACAAGTACGCGAAAGGGTAAGTGAAAATGTACAATGATGTGTCCTATGGAAAATATATCTAAAGCGGCCGACGCTTTGTAAATCCACCTGTGGAAACATCGCAAGTTGTAGCGATGAACAGAGGTTCTCTTCTTACAACGTGTTTCGGCTACTCATGAACCAAACAAAGGTCGGGGGAGTGAAGAAGTTGTTAATATGTCGTCGAATAGTCAGAAGAAAATGTAAACACAGCATGCAGGCTTAAAAAATACCCGCTTTTATTGTGCACCACACGGTTTTCTTCTGTCTTATTTTTAGATCAACCCAGCCAATCAAAATGCGTGTTACAAGACACTTCACCCGTAACATGTAGCAGATGTAATCTACTAACAGTAGTCGATTACACTAGTCTGTAACACAATCGTGCAATCTTATGATAGAACAGCAAGTAACAGACAATATGGAAGACCTTGTTAAAAGATATCCATGTTTCAACTGGCAAAAGGTTATATTATTTCAAACTTTTAATCGGAATTGGGTGTAAACTAAGTTGAAATAGGATAATTCCCTTTTTGATTTTTTTCTTTCATATTTTATGAATGGGAAACGTTCTTCATGTGAAATAAGTTTCAAGTGAATTTTTGTCTTGATTTCTAGTATCAATCTTATTGAAATCTAATGAGATTGATTTACCAGAAGATTTTTAGATATATCAAGAAATCTTTAAAATTCTTGAAATATAAATCATGCGAATTTAATTCAATTTCCTTCATAGACTTTTATTGCTATAATTTTCATAGATATTAACAGAAAATATATTAGTAATATATGTACGTGATATTTAAGCTGAACACTTATTGAAGAAAAATTAATCAAATAATATACATTAAGATAGTGATCACAACAGGTAACTTTTTACAGGTAAATTTACCTTTCGGCATTGGGACTCTTTTTAGAAAAAAGACTATCAACCACATGTCACAACAAACTTACCCATACAGGTTAATCCAAAATGTTGGCGTTCAGAGATACACCCCTCTGCAGTATCTAGAGAAAAGCGACGCAGCAGTTAGTACTGGCAACTACCCACATAGGGATTTCAAACTCGTAAAGCAGAGTCCAACGGCTTGTGGGTAATGATGTTAATAATAACCACTCAGATATAGCGATTTTTTTGAAGTTTATAGATAGTATTGGTTATGTGCATGCTTTGGTTCAGTTTTTTTTGTGTTTTTAATTCTTCTTTTTCTTTTCTTTTTTTTTATTTGAGGAGGGGGGAACGGAGCGTGTGAGGTTAATTTTTATTCTGTTAGAATAAGTTGCATAGTAAGTAATCAGAAGTCTAATAGAAACAACGCAATTCATTGTCATGATATGACCAGTCCATGAAAGTTTTGTGACTTATAAAGCAATGTTATTCTCAAATAATATCGATGGAAAAGATATCTCGCAAAAGAAATCTGAATTAAACGAATAGTTTAACAAAATTATACAGAAAATCTATTCATAAATATAGCCTAAGTCCTGTCCACATACTCAATCTGGTGATAGGGAACAAATAGATTGCAAAGTGATGCAGAATTCCATTCCTGATTTAGTCATCTCAGTAAAGAGTCCAGGGATCAATCTAGCTCTGATTTATTAAGTTTTATGGGAAATCCCCTCAGGAATGAATTACCCTCTGGTCTAGAATTCCCCTGAAGAGATTTAAACAATTCCCCCTCTGAAGCTAAAAAAATGACCGTTTTTGAAAAACAGAATTTCCCCTGTGACTTATTTTTCATTAATTTTGGCGAGGGTCACCTCGCCCATTTGTGAATCGTTGGTTGCATAAATTCTTCATTACAGTCAATTTCCTCAATATCATTTGGCTTAGAAATTGCTCGCAGATACTAAGCGCTCCTAGCGCAGTGATTCAAACAACTTGATTTTTACCGGAATATTAAATAGCAAATTTTTGAATCATGAAAGTTACCGAATAAGCGATCTGTAACGTTGAAATAGGATATAATATATACGGCTTTTATATCCTTATTATATACACTTATCCAAAAGATTTCTGTTGAAAGATTTCACGCCTGAATTGTTTACAAAGTATCTGACTTTTCGTCCCAAAAATGGTGTTTACAATGATATGAAGACGTTTCGTCCCAAAAATGCTTCGCTCCGAAGGCTGGTTCCCCCCCAGTCGTTTACCCTATAGTGCAGTTATCCGCTAGGAAAAAAGGAAATCAATATTTCACCTCGAACATCAAAGACTGATACCTTAATGAATTTTTTGTAATTTGAACAAATTGTCTCGGAGCAAATATTTATCACGGCTGTGTTAGGCTATGGCCCAGGCCTTCCTCAGGAACTACAATGGAAAGAAAGACAACTCTAACAAAACGTTTGGACAGAACGTGGTCTACATGATAAAAAGTGCGGTGAACACGGGTGAACCATTTTGTAGATGTCCAGGTGGCGTAATCGTTAAAACTAACGGAAGTTAATTAAGAGTATGAATATTATTACCACATCCATATTTATCCGATAACTTATAAGCCATGTATAAATATCAATTATATCCATATACTAAAGTACGTTCAGAGATTACCACTAAACCATACTTTTATAACATTTTAGTTATTTTCAACACAGGAGCTGACGTCTGATCATAATACATTACAGCATTCATTAAAACTGGTGTAATACGAAGTAAAATTTTTTGGCCGAAGACATAAATCATGTATGGATGTTCATGCTAACTCGAAGTGGATATTTTTAGGAACTACTAGAATGACGAAAATGCCGATTTTCTTTTCATAATTCTTCCGTAAAACGCCACTCTAGAAGCTGTTATCAATCTGTAACAAATGTGAGAAAATTAAATGTGGAGATTGTTTAGCAATTAGCCTGAGGTTATATTTACCAACAAGCATAGAGATTAGCAGTTAAAAAGCTACATAAACATATTCCGATCTCACTTGCATTGTGTGATCCTCGAGCGGAACTAATCTCTACCACCTGGCACAGTCTTACAGAATTGCAATCGCAGCAAAAGCCACATGATCACTGTTTTTAGTGCGATTACACCTTAGGAGTGTGACAATGTCTAGTTTTTTAACTTTTCTTCTAACAAAATAGGACTTTACGCTTTCTTCATGATCAGCACTATGATTTCTGTATAAACTTATTATTACCACTTGTACCATGCATACGTGTGCAATTTAACTTCTTTGTGCACATTATATAACAAACTGCCTATAGGACTTATATTACAATCAATTTATGAAGGACAAAACTCTTTCATTTGAACAGGAGGACTGAAGACAGCGGGAATTAACTTCAATAATATTTCCTCTATCTGTATTCAAGTTATTATGATAAAATGTTAATTATATTGATAGATTATCCTTTTCAGTTAATTAAATCTGTTAACACATTAATTGTTTTTCCTTATGTTTTACAGATTTGTCAGCATGCTATGTATCATTTCAACTGGAAATAGTCTAGGAGAAGATTTGTTGTTAACAAAAAGAGTTAATTATTCAAACTGTTGAAACTTAAGTAATTGTAATCATTTCAATCCGGAAAAATTACTCATCATCATCTTCAAATTCCTTATTGTGAATTTACTGTAATATGATTAAGCATTATAACTGATATTGGTTTATATCACATGTATGACATGACATGCTTGAAATGAAATGAATAAATAAAAGATTATTTAAATTTGAATCACAATATGACATTAGCTGTTTATATTTTTTTCAAAACACATATTAGCCTTATCGGTTCCATAACACCACTAATCATCACCTTCGAGAAATTAATGAAGAATTTCAATTAAACATTAATTTGTGTATCACATCACACATATGTAGTTTTCGTTCTTAATGTTTCGGACGCCTTGACTATCAATATGTATTGGAGTTTTTTCCTTTTTTTCAGGTCACCACATAAACTGCCTTTAAAATCAATCACGACCAATGAACAGTCAATTCTACATGCATTCATTATATAACACTGTAAGGCAATTCTGCAAAGAATCAGCGAACACTTTGTGTGATTTACTTGTAATATCTACATGCACAGTAGTGTACCATATTTAACAGGAACGGAGAAAATGTAGCGAAGACCGGAATTGTCCGGGCTTCTCCGAACACTAGCTGGCTAGTGCTCTACGTGCTCTTCCTGGTCATCGATAATCGAACCAGTCCAGTCCGCTGCACTCCTCCTCCTCTTTGAATACATACGAAACCTTTCAAACACCACAACCGTTGGTTATTTAGTTGCGGTGTGCATTCTGTACAGGAAGAGAAGAAGAATGTAGTCTTCCGACTGAGCTACCTGATACCCGATAATCAACCCAGTCGATCCCGCTAACATATTTATCTGGTTATTTATCTCCCTTCCTATTTTCATCTACCTTTTACTTCGAATCTTACCTGGTGGAAAAGAAATATTTTGTCTTACAAATCTCGACAAAATTATGCCACACTGTGATTTTGCGAGCTAAACACGTACTCCCGCTAGCTGATTACTGGTTGATTGTTAATGATCTCAAACACTACTTAGATTACCTTTGTGCCGATGTAAAATAATTCTACCTTTTCAAAATTTCCGATTACTATTTCATGTGTAATATCTCAAAACATTTGACATTGTGCACTGAGTACGGCGGACCAGACAGCCGATTTTTGGACATCTCCTAGATTTCAGTTCAGGTGTACGTGGTCCAATAAAAGAAAACAAACACGAATGCGTGTTCATATTATTGTCTTCTAATACAACACTTTTTGTGCAAGTTGTCAAAGCATTTACGGGAATATTTGCATTGAAATTGTCCCGGCAACATCGTTTTGGGTACTCCCTTGGACATTGTATTTCCCCATTTTTTGATGCGCAAAATATACCTGATAAGTAAGATTTTTTAGCATTTTTAGCCTAAAAGTACCTGCGCAATTTACATTTTACGGTATATGATATTGGAATGTAATCCCAAACTTTTATCATAATTATGTTGCCAATAACACTGTTATGATATCAGAAAAATATATTGAATGGTCTACAACAAATGTTACATGAATTTTAAACAATATTGCATAAACATGGAAATAGAACTTAATATGAGAAGATAAAGATTGTGAATATTCTCAAGACGTAAAAACGGACAAACCAACATCATTTGATGTTATGGAATACAGAAATTAGATTTATAAGAATTGTTTACATATCTAGATAGAGAAATAATGTTTAATGTTAGCGTTTTTAAGAAAGGGAAAAAAAACCTGCTGAAAAACAATTGAAATCGGTGTTTGCTATTTATAGAAATAAAGAATGTATCTCTTCCTGTGCCATCTTAAAATGAAAAATATTTGATTCCTTTGTAATGACAGTTCTTAGTATACTCATCAGAAGGTATCGGGATGTTGAAAATAAAAAATGTTGTATGAAAAATTCCAGTTTGTAAGTTGGAAACAACATCCTGAAGTTTAAGAAGTGTACAAACAATTATTGTTACTGCTGAGCTAAACAAGGTTAATCCCCCGGTTTGAATTGAATTCGGATACAATGAAATTATCAATCAACTTGCGTTTTACAAAAGGAATAATTAACAAAACTTGTATAATAAGTAGACCAATTTATTAAAAAATCAGTGGTGATATTGATTAAGTCTTCTAGAGGACAGAACATATTTATATTTGTGCAAAACTAACAGTAGGTATTCGAGCTTAAGAATATATATTCGCTCCTATCATCAAGCCGAGCCATTTAGTACTTTCGTACTTTTATTAAAGCTTTTGTTTGCAAATTTCTTCATATTTATCATACCATTATTAGCTTAAAATCTTGCTTTACTAAATGTAGATAATGAATTAGTGTATTACAGTTACTTTTTTCATCAAAAATGCATATAATTTTGGACAAAATAAGTAGATTTAAAAATTCTCTATATTTCGCCCAACTTTCCCCTATTCGAAAAAGGGGAGTTTCCCACCAAAACATAGATTGATCCCTGCATGCTGGGACGAAATATGGTTTTCAGTTGATCTAGTTAAGTGGAGAAAATCAATTTGAACTGAAATACAGGTTGTATATAAAGGTCAGGAGAACATGACCCCTAATGGGATGTTGTTAGATCCGCGATGAAATGGAGTGAAAATAAGGATTTATATAGATTCTTATTGAAGGATCAGTCCAAAAATGCATACAACTTAAAGATGCTCCACCGCTGACAAATGGTATTTTTTCACCATCAAAAACAGGTGCAGACGATTTAGTATTTTTCTTCAGTTACAAAAGTTACTTACTTTACACCATTACCACCATTAAAAAATGTTGAGCTTCTTATTTGTCTTCAAGTTAAAAATATGAAAAATTGCTAATTTGCATTCCTGAAAAATTTTCGTGCACTCCATCTATATGGAATAGAAAATAATGGATTGTGCATGCACCCAAATGGCGAAATAAATTATTTTGTGTTATTTTTTCTGTTAATTAGCATTATGTATGTTAAACGATTAAACACCAATTATTGTTCAAATAATGAATTATCATTTTATGCCTCTGTCGCGCGTGGAGCATCTTTTAAGCTAAAATAAAGAGGAGTCTAAATATCACTACTTATGAGAAAAAGCAGTTAAAGAATTGTGATACAGAAGTACGGATCCACGGACATGATTTGTGAATAGCCATTGGCCCTATTAGCAGATCTTGTTGCAAGCTAAAAAAAGGTAAAGATTGCTTATTAGAAGGACCACTTCACAATAACCAAATTTTAAACAAGACACCCATGCGCATGCAATCATATATTTTGCCAGGCACAACAAGCAAAAAAATGGAAAAATGCACATTGTTAACATACATAAACAGATATTAATTAATTCCGAACGATCACAGTAACTTCTTTATAAAATTCTCCAACGGTATAAATATCATGAGTACTGAAGTCATACAAAATTATAGTTAACATCATGCTGTGATTCTTCTTGAAAGTTGGCCTTCATGAATAATCTGTTTATTTTTTTTTTTTTTTTTTTTAAAGATGTTTTTAGAAGTTGTTCATTCTCATTTAAATATTAACCCTGTAAATGTTTGATTTCTGTCAAACAAATAGTCAAAAAGCAAAAAAATGAAATTATCAACAACTGTAGTCCACTAAGTCTGATACAAAGACTGATTACTATATTTGACCAAATTAATCGTCCAACAGATTAAAAAAAACTACTTTACAAATATGATTTACGCTTTAAAAAGAAGCAGTGGGAGCTATATTGGATCATTACAGTAGTATTTAACAACATATCACAGAAACATGACACAGTTTGGCCATGAAAAATGCAGATAATAAAGCAGTGCCAATTTACGGATTCAATAAACAACTGAAAATTTTAAGATTTAAATAGTGTAAAAAAATTCAATATAGCTGCAGTTAAAGGAACAACTTAGAAAAATTATTTGTTATAGATTATATACTATTATAAAGATGATTACGGGTCTGAAAATCAAAGTATGGGAATAAATTGGCACATCTAGCTTTTGCAAAGAATTTTAACAAGCCAGCAAGAGAAAATATATCCAAAAAAAGAACAAAAGAGCAATAGTTACAGCAGGGGATTTTTTCTCTTTTTGTTCTAATTGTGTGATCACTTTAGTTTTAGCAGGTCTACAATATAAATTGACATAGACAAAGCCTAAGTTAAAGATTGAAAAATGTAAAAAAATAAAGTACATAAAAAAAAAAAGATACAAAACTATCAGCCACAACACTTATATATAAAAGTTAGAAGAGAAATATTTACATACAAAATGTATAAATATACTCAAAAACTACTCTACAGATTCAAAAACATTTTGTATTGTTGCTCGTGCCTGACGATTTTGTTTTGATAGAACTGGTTTTCTGCCTGATGCTCCGCCTTCACAATACAGAGCAATACAATTCACTGTCGACGATTTCTGTCTGACGGTCAATAGCCAAACTAATGTTACTGTAGATATGTCTAATTTTGATGCGTCAATAGCAAACTAATTACTGTGATATTCTAATTTATGGTCACATAAGCAAAACTAATTATGGTGAATATTCTAATATTGTATGGGTCAAAAGCAAACTATTTACTTGGTGGATATTCTAATTTGATGGTCAATAAGCAACTTATACTGTTGATATTCTAATTTGATGGTCAATAAGCAAACTCATTTAACTGGTTTGATATTCCTAATTGATTGTATATTTATTTGAATATAAGCGAATAATCTACTGTCTGGTTTTCATGTGTAGATGTGAAATAGCAAAAGTTTTTCTGCCAGTCTTCTAGAGTTCAATAGGGAAATCAAAGCAAAACAATTTTACTGTCATATTTTCTTGTAAAGATGGTCAAATAGAGCAAACAATTACTGTCAATGTGTAGTTCCATGCGAAATAAAGTAAAACAATTTTCTGTCTATGTTCTAGTCCAAGCGGAAATAAGTTTAACAATTACTGTCTATGCTCTATTCAATGGGAAAAATCAACAAATTTACTAACTCGATTTCTAAGTTTAATGGAAAATAAGACATCCAGTAGAAATGTACCAAAATTAGTTCCTCCCATATTGAAAGATGTCTCATATCTTGCTTACAAATTCTAAATTTTGTACTTCAAAAATGAAAAAAAAAATATCCTGGAATCAAATTTAATCATCAACTCAAAAATGTTATACTGCATGGACCTACTATTGTTCAAGCATTTAAACTAGAACGAATATACGTACCCGGCCTACTATACCTTTCGGCCGGGTACGAATTGGTCCCTATGTGTCGTAGTGGAGCACTGCCTCCGAAAATCACTCGGGCATAGTTTTCTATACTTTTTTGTAGGTTTCTAATTATTTTATGCGTATACATGCATTTACAAATTATTTTTGTCCAAAACAAACATAACTACCATTCTTAATATCTACCGTACCGCTCACAAGACGTCAAATTCACAATTTGTGGACTTGTCGTATAAATTCCTTTCAGAAAGACCTTCATATGTATTATGTAAAACAATAATGCCTCGATGAGAATTTTTTAATTTATGTGGTTCAGTTTTATTGCCTAGTAGGTAAGCAATATCAAACAAGTACGATAAAATGCAAACAAACGTTTAATAATGGTTTGCATAATCATTACTTTGCTCCATTAGCAGTAATATAGACACCAATTGTAGCTCTAAAGACGACACCATTTTCTGTCTAAAAGTCTTTTGAGCTACATTTATATTGCAGCTAGCATGTAACTCATTCACCCTTAAGACACATTTTTAATTCTTCCAATTTGAATGATGGAACAATTCGTTGTGCTTTCAGCGGTGAATGGATTCATAGTGTGAACAGTGACAGAACAAAATCATTGTACCCTTATGAGCTACCATAAAACAATTGATTTTGCCTTTTAATTTTTAATTTGCAGACATCGCGAAATTTGACGGTCCGACGGACATGTCCGGCAAAATTTGACTCGGACCACCTATTTTAAAATCTGGTCAGAACCGACCGTCCGGCAATTATTGAGTACTGAAAGTCAGTAGAAATGGTGTCTCTGAAGTATTATGCTGGTGCTGAACCTGGCAAATATGTAAACTGCATAAGATAAATTAGATAATCATAAAACAGCTGCCTGGATACTTATAGCAGAAAGTTATGTTTACTTCAAAAATTCGCATTAATGTTCGGTCCCGCAAAATCTTGTTCGGTCCGACTTACTCACAGTCCTTGTTTGTCCGAATGTCCAGCTTTTTTTTTTAACTTTCGCGATGTCTGAATTTGTATAAAGAAATAAAAAACAGGCCATCAAGAAACACCAGCAATTGATATCATTTCCACCACCAGCAATAATTTCCCAAAAACACCACAGCAAAGTCTTCAGTTGACCCTTAAGATCCAAATAGATTCAGTATTACTTCATTTAAAAATATTTTGAAGTTTGATCACCATTTAGAATTTATATTTATAAATCAAGATCAAGTATATATGCATGATCTATTTTTTTTCATTTGTATCCTACGGGTCAAAGTGAAGATCTTGTCATTACCACAAGAAAATTGTCTTAGCACTCGGACAAGGTTAGATATGCCAACAGCAATGTGATTAACAAGTAACCAAAGCATGGCAATATCCCCCGCAGTCATTTTTAAAATAATCGGTCATTTTTGCGTATCAAAATTATGATGATTGGGACAAAAACGAGAAAATAAAATAGCGGTTTAGAAATTTTGCAATTTCACTTTAAGGGTATGTATATTTTTTAGCGATCATATCAGTGTACCAAAACAGTATCCCCTCAAATGTGTTTTTAGTAATTAATAAAGAAAAGTCCACAGCAAAATTTGTTAAGGGGAGACAAACCATTAATAATCAAAGCGTTATGTCGTTTTAAATCATTCACCCCTGAAATTCATAATGGACTGGTCCAGTTTTTCATTTAGAAGAGCATAAATGTGTCTTCAGGAGTGAATGCTTAAGTTCAATACACATGTTTTGTACAAAATAATTTTTTTCAACTTTTTTACAGCATTAGATAACTAAAAATTATATATATATGTATATGACGATTTAGATTTTTTTTAATGAACTTGAATGTAATATGTCATTGCTATTTATACCCATGTAAAATCGCTTCAAAAATAAAAAAAATATTGTTTTTATTTTTTTGTTACATTTTTGCTGCTGAAATAAGTGATGCTATGGTATATGTTTCTTGTTAATTTGATACTTGATGCTATCTACCGTTAGTTACCGGGTAATATAATATCATGAAGCATGTTAAGGTTATTTAAATGAATAAATACAATAATGTCCCAATATACATGTATCTATATATAAGTGAAACAACACTTTTAAATCTATCTGAAACAAAATTATGGCAAATACATATTGTGGTACATTTGAATTGAAACATTTTCAATTTTGTTTCTAATGCAATTGACTTGACTAGAAAGAAATGAAAACAATTTTCCATGGGGCAATTTTTGAGTGTAAATTAAAGTCTAGATTTTATGTGATCTTCTGAGGAATTCACATCCAGTCTAGAGATTTTTTCCCCAGTTCTATTCCAGTCCATTAAAGCTCATTACATTTTTATTGTATTATTTATTCCATAAATTTTTGTTCAGGGTAATGCCCTTAATATTGCATGTTTTTCTCTCAACTGAAAACCTTCATTCTTAAATGATCACCATTCAATTCAAAGTGATCAAATAGATTAGTGATTACACTTTGTTAGTATGGGAACTTTAATTGTGGGTCGCAGATCGGGAATACAGACATTTATTAAGTATTTTGGGAAGACCAATATCTTTAAGTTATGGACAGAATTCAGTTAGTATTGGGAGTGACAGAAACCTGAAAACAATGCCTCTGCGGCTTTAACTCAGGTGCAACTTTACCTAACTACAGAAAACTCAGAAATCAGTTCTGCCTTTTCTATTTTAGAGTGTGATTAGGACAAAAAACAATATGTCTGTTTAGGGTAACATTGCAAAAAAAAAAGGGTTCGGTAGGTTGGGATTTTTTTTTTAATTAGGGTCATGGTTAAAAAATTAGGGTTGGTCGGGTAACTCTAAACAGACTTTTATTTTTGCCTTATAAATGTACAGTTGACAGACATGAAAACTTTCTGAATTTTGTATGTCATAACACATTTAATTCAATTCACCCCTGAAATTTCATAGTGAACTCAAGTCTTGTGGGTTTTTTTTTAAAAGAGCCTTAATGTATATATAGAGGTAAATAAATTAACTCCCCATGGGTCACTCCTGGTAACCCCTGTTCTAAAAATATACAGCGAATGGCATACTTTCCCTAACCGGTTTTATAAATACATGTACTCCTGATTATATATAATCCCAGGTTCTTCCTCTAAGATGTCAGTGTATTTCATTTGTGATAAGGCAGCAAAAAGTTTGATAACAGTTTGATGATAAATGCAGTTTCCACTAATATCTTATGATTTTATTTTAAATGATATATATAGCGGGTGATACCAGTATATGAATACCCTGCTTACAGCGCCACGATTTCAGATATTTAATTCGATAATTACATAGCAATTTAGTCAATTGGTTTGACGGCAGCATCAGAATTAATTATGAATTAGTTTAAACCTGACCACCAATGCATAACAAATTCAATAAATTGAAAATATCTCGGGATGATACATGAATATAAAAATATAACATGGTCTTGACCTGTCTCGGCTGACTGGCTCCTGCATTCTGTGTCCCAGCCTGGACTCTCTGGTAAAATGCCTCAGCATCTTCAAACTTTCCTTGCTGAAGCCAAACGGAATCTTGCATGTATGGAGACGCCATTCTAAACACAAAAGGAAAGGAAAGTTACATGTAGCTCAGTTAACTCATTAAGTTATTCACCCCTAAAAATTCATAATGAACTGTTCCAGTATTTGAAATGAAGGAGTTCAAAACTTCAAATGTGTCATCAAGAATGTATAATTTATGAAAAAAGTGTGACTATACGCGTAAAAATACAGAAGTTAATTAATATATATATATATTCTTATAATGAGGAGTTCTTGTCTACAGTATAGGTGTGTGTTAGTGATGCAAGATCTCTATTGTTTGTTGTTAGTATCTTTTATTGTTTATGAAAGTACATATGTTGCGGAGTTGTTTATGGGTTTTTATTAGTCGAACATCCATTTCTGTATGACTGTACAATCCGTTTTTTCCATTCCAAGTAGTATTATTATTTTTCCAATGTATGTGGTTGAAATCTCCATGGAGTATAGTTTTGACCCATTCTGTTGAGACTTTGAGATGATCTAGTGTCTTGATGGTGGTTTGTAGTACTGTAAATGTACCTAAAGTAATTTTGTGTGGATTTGCCATAGTGATGTATATTTAGGCTAACTTTACCTTCTGTGTCTGTAGTATGTGATGTTTACCCCTATATAGCTATGGGTAATTATACAAGAGTCCCATAGACCTTAACGGTCATCTGATTATTGGCACAATACAACTCCTCAAAGAACTCTTTTAATAGAAGCTCAGGTTCTGATATATTTGATAAATTAGACCTTGAATGAAAGTCAAGGTCATTCATTTTATTAAACACATGCATGGTGTAATTCATGCCAACATGCTACAGGTCCAATATCAAAGTCTCTCGGGCTCTCAGCTATATGAAAGAAGTTCTTTAAAGGTTTTACCCATTTTGATCCCTGTGACCTTGAATGTAGGTCAAAGTGTCATTCATTTTTTTTGGCTGCCAGTTTGTTTCTTTTGAACAAACTGGCAGCCTTTCAACCCAGTATGCTTCAGGCCAAATATCAATACCTTGGGCTTTTGGTTATAGAGATAAGTAGTTTGAATGAAAATTTTATGCACGCCACATCAATGACAGCGTACGTTGTCTAATCAATTAGGTCATCATGATCCTTCCTTTTAAGGAAAGATGTCATGGAACTAGAATCTTCCTTTTTAAGACATGGAAGGAACTTCCACATATAGAAGAGTTACCAATCGAGTGACCAGAAGTTATATTCAATAAGTAGAAGAGGTCAAATTGAGTTAATCTAGCTCTGATGATTTAACCACCAGGGATCGTCAGAAAATTTGGATTAAGACAGGGGTGCCCAGTCTGACAGTCGTGTTCAGCTGATATCCCGTTAAGCCGTGGAAATTTGATAGAAAGTGACTTAAGAATTTTTGTTCAAGGTTTCGTTTAAAGAATTATGGAGAAAATTGCTTGGTGGTTCAAAAGCTAGTCTTTGATTTAGACAAATCAACTGCTTACACTGCAAAATTATGTACCTGCGGTAGAAAAGCCGGTGCGGTGTCGTCGGTCGAGCTAAAAAAGGAAGTCACACATGGAAAATTTCTCCGAAGTTGTTGACTTCCACCGTCCTGATTGGACAAAATATTTGTGAAAATAATACTTAAAATCAATTTTGATTGAAGTATTACGTTTTCGTTAGCTCTACTTTGAAAAATAAATATACGTACAAGTTTATTTATTTTATATTAAATTATCTTACTTTTTTTTTATTCCGTATCTACTTCCGAGTGCGATGGCGGACAAAGACGAAAAAAGCTCATTGCCGCTTTCAAGAATCCGAACAATAATGAAAAGTTCGCCCGACGTTTCAAGCATCAGTCATGAAGCTTTGTTTCTCACCGGAAAAGCAACGGTATCTCAACTTTTAGTTTGTCTGAATGAGCTGTCTAGATGAGGAACGTCCACACAGTTCTGTTTTTTGTTATTTGGGGATATCTGTTGCACCAAGTGTATCAGAGTTACTTCCCTTTACCCATTATACACGTAGATGAAGTGCATTGTGTATTCACATGACATTGGAAAGTACAGCAAAATTTCTCAATACGAAGGGACCTTCATTTTGACTCTTAAGCACCAAAAAAGACACTAAAAAATTAATATAACTTTTAAACGTGAATATTGTTTTATTTTTTCTGGGTTTTTTTCATTGTTGATCCAGTAGGACTTTTCTCCAGAATTCCAATTCGATCAGAAAAAATAATTATTCTGCTGCAAAGATTAACATATTTGGGGCTATGTACCAGTGTAATCATTCGGATACTATGGATAAAAAAATCATATAAATATTTAGCATCGCTAGGTTGGTCCCATTTAGTCAAACAAGCCAAAGTTAGGCGACATTCTAACTTGCCGAAAAAGTCATGTGACTACTGTATCTACGTAACATCTGACCAAACTCTTCTGAGAACGGGTCATGAACTGACTGTGACTGATTTTGCTTTGATATCGGCCGACAACCTTTGATGTAGCTTGTGGGTGCAAGGGTTACCGTCTTACTTTTTAAAGCGAGCAGTCATTATAAAATTTCAACATTTCTTCTAAATCTTCTGTCCTTAAAGCAAGGATTAGATGTCGTGAAATTTATCAAGCTTTACATTGGTGTTTCATTTCACTCAATAAGACAAGTATTTGTTTTATTTATTCCCGGTTCATAGGCATCTCATGTATTATATGTTGTGTAAAGAGACAGTGACGATAAATCCTTGGTTGTCAGAAGTGAATATCTTTTCTGCTTCAACAGTAACTAATGGAGAAGTTAAAGTAGTGAAGGTCATTTTTTGTCGTGTGAACATTAAACATTATTTTCAAAGTAGGATAAAAATAATAAGAAATATGAATTTCGTATTTTGTCTTTTACAGGAACTTTTTGTACAAAACCTTGCGCAGGTGTCTCTAGACCGAAGTAAAGATAAGAAACAGCTACAGTATGGAGACTTATCAGAAGTCGTCAACACCAATGATGTATTACAGTTTTTACAAGGTAAAAAAACAGTATTGCAAAGATAATATTACCTTACTGTATTTAGTTATTTTAATAGTTGATGATGATGATGATGCTTCTGATGATGATTTGTGATGATGATGAATTGATGATAGTGGTGATTATGATGATGATTTGTGATGCTGATGATGGTGATATAATGATGATGATTTGTGATGATGATGATGATGATGATGATGATAATGATGGTGATGATTTTTGATGATGATGATGTTGATGATGAAGGATGATGGTGATGATGATAGTGGTGGTGATGATGATTTGTAATGATCAAATTGAATAAGAATGAAATGAAAGTCTATATTGGTTGATGATTAATATAATATATCAATTTTTGATAATATTTTAGATATCATTCCAAGGAAAATTAAAGCTCAGGAATACCTAGATATGATAGAAGACGATGAAGAGGAAACTTGAGAGAGGAACACAGATCAATTAGGATACTTATCTGTCGCAGACATGAACAAATAGCTAGTACAACTTCTTTGTGAGAACTAAAAGGCCACACAGTCAAGTGCTGATAATGCGAATAGTTAAATGAATAATATTTATTCATATGCACAAAATAAACTATTGTGGTTTTGCTTAACTCAATATCATTCACCTCTGATAGACTGGTCATTTCTTTGATTCCAGTCAGAAGAGTCTAAATGTGTCTTCAGGCTGGATGAGCTAATTACTTCAGATGGTTGATTGTTAGTGCACTGATATGAACGGTGCGTGAGGCCATATAACTTTTAAAATTTCTTTTTAAAAATTCTGCTTACTGTACGTAAAACACTTTATTTTCACAAATACAATATATTATACATTTTCGTAAATTTCAAATAATTATGAATACAGAAAATAGTGATGAATGCTTCTTACTGACGATCAGGCATTTATATATAGGATTTTACATTTGAGCTCTCTGGAAATTATGTTAAAATTTAATTTGATTCTCACAAAAAAATGGTTTGCAGATGTTTATGATACAATGAATGAGATCCGTTTTGTTAAAACAAAGATATGGCAAAATATTAATTATGTTTTCTAGAGCATATTCAGAATAGAGAAATACTGAAATACTGAGTTTAATTTTATGAGATCGTTTCTGCAATTACATAGTTATCTCCCCTGCAGTAAGGTATTGATTGTGACGTCCTTATTTTGTGAGAACTCCTACCGTTTTCTCTTTAAAAATGTGACGTTACACTAGCAAACATATGACATCACAAATTCACAATCATTGCCTTCTCACAAGGGCAGGTAACTCTTATAATGGATGATGTGATTCTTCAGAATTTCAATCAAATGAACTTTCCATGTTTGTTGACTGTAATCATCTTTATTGTCTTGGGTATTACACAATGTCATGTAATGTTTTATACAACGGCCTGTGTAGCTGTTCAGGCTGGCTGAGGTTTACATGTTGTATGATTTCAAAGAAAAACACTTGCTGTCTTGCAAAAGTAATGCCATATTTGTTGGATTTGATCTATAACTACCTTTTGTATACTTTCTGCTGTTTTGAGACTGACCTGTATATAAGATGGCGATCAGGCAGCCATCTTGGATTCGGAAAGTGTGATACCACTACTTCTCATAAAGTCCTGATCAGAATCTGTTTAATTCCCCCCCCCCCTCCCCTTAGAGCATAATTGTGCATATTGCACTTAAGACCGATTGGACAGTTAGGTGGCCTGACTGGTTGATATTTGAAAATTTCTTACCACATATTTCTCAGAAAGTAGTAAAGGAAGATTTATGAAATCTGAAGTAAGATGCGGCTATTTTGCAATTTTGAAATTAGGTTTGTTTTCGACATGTAATTTCAGTTTTAAAATTGATTAGAATTGCAAAATTCTTGATATTTGGTCATCTTGAAATTCGACAATCAAAACATTTATAGATTTCACAGGGAAGAGATGAGAAACTGCACGGTATGCACACAATGGACTTAACGGCGACACAGTCCTTAAAATCGGGAAAATATAAGTTCCGATATGCATTCATAGTACAAAGTACACACCATTAGAATTAAAACAGACAGATCAGATCAATAGAGAAATGTAGAAAATTGAGAATGTATATATTGGAAACTCACAATGTTTATTGAGATCTGTTTACATTACATGACAAATGTATAACATTGTTTTGTTATCTAAGCATTTGTATTTGTTTATATATTTTGAATGATAAATAAATAAATAAAAAAGTGAAGAAATAGTATGTGTTTGTTTCATTAACTAGTTTTCTCTTCTGTTTTCTGATGCACATGGAATAAACAGATTGTCTTTAGTTTTAAACATAAACTAGAATAACCAATGAGTGAAAATTAATTCCATTTAATTTTTCGTGGACCATTGGTTTGCTTCAAAATGTTAATGAAAAACCTGCTTTAGACATATAATGCAAGATTTATTTATGAAACCTTGTGGAGCCGATGAAAAGCCAAGGTCAAAAATGGCCAATGTATTTGCCTTTGTAAAGTCAAATGAAACGCTGGTAGTATCTGATATGGTTATTTGGTGGCAGAATATGTTCCGAACCTAGTGGACTTTTTTTGCCGGAAATGTACATTTTTCACATATTTATATGTTGAAACGGAATGATTACTGTTATCTTTTACGTCATAATAACAGTCACCGTTAAAAAATTAATAAATGAACTAAATCAAAATTGAAAAAATAACATTGAAAGCGAAAACCAGGTTACGATGAACCGTAGGGTGTTGTACAGACTGCGACGTCATATGTTTGTGGTCGTTACGTCATAGAAAACGATTTTTCCCCACTCAAACCATGGTGTAACTAGCAATACATTCCCTCATGCTCTTATCTATATATTTAATACTTTGGTTTGGTTTGTTTATTTTTACGTCCTATTAACAGCCAGGGTCATGTAAGGACGTGCCAGGTTTGTTGGTGGAGGAAAGCCGGAGTACCCGGAGAAAAACCACCGACCAGCGGTCAGTACCTGGCAACTGCCCCACATGGGATTCGAACCCGCATCCCAGAGGTGGAGGGCTTGTGGTAATATGTCGAGACATCTTAACCACTCGGCCACCGCGGCCCCTTATATATTTAATACAGAAATATTCATTGGATTTAGAGAAAACTGATGTCTCATCAGTCCAACATCATTGGAAAACCATATTTGGCTATATGGTAATATTTACATAAATGGTTAAAATTTATACGCGTGATTGCGTTAGCATATGTATATATAATAGTATTCCTAGTGTCTAGTAAGATATATATATATATATATTATATCAGTAGTTGCACTAGCTATATATAGGTTGATGGTTGGAATTTTATGACGTGGTTCTTCCAGTGGTTGTTCAGTCTGTGCTTAAAGATATTAATGTTTTCTGCGTTGACCACCTCTCTGGGAAGGGAATTCCAGGACTCAATGATTCTGTTACTAAAACAAACTTTGATGTGTTAAGACGGAAGGGTTTCTCGAACAGCTGTTGTCAAATTATAAATCAAACATAAATGAAAACAGAAAACTTTTCAGTAGTTTTATTTATTATGGCTCAAGAATGCACCAGTTTTAACTTGATATGAATTACAGACATGGATCAGGTTGATATTTACATTTGTGCCCCTTTTTATGTGTGTAATGTGAATTCTGGCGTTTTGGTAATTACAGAATATCATATTTAGAATTGCACTGGAAATGAAGCCATTTATGTGGTCCGTCATAAGTTTTGTACTAAAATGAATTCACTTAAATTGCAAAGGTGAACATCTCCCAAACTTCATCATTTTTAAACAGAATTTGACACTGTTTCAGTACAACTTTTTTTCATGAAATCTTCGGCTGACAATTGAATTTATTCTCAAGACTTTTTTAAAACATGCTCATCATTTGAACAATAATTGTTCATGGGAATCTATATAATGCATAATTAACACAAACATTATGACAAAAAGAAATGATTTTTGTTTTGTTAGACGCGCAATCAATACTTTATTCCATATGGGATTTTTTTTCGGGAAGAAAATTATTTCAAATTTATTTTCTTATTGAAGTAAAATAAGAACCTCAAACATTTCAATGGTGGTAATGATGCAATGTAAGTAGCTTTTGTAAGTCAAGAAAAATACTGATTCGTCTGTTTCTGTTTTTGATACAGTAAAGATGCCATTTGTCAGCGATCTAACCTCTTTAATAGAAACATTGTTATAACTTAAGTGAACCGTTATATCAATTGTAAGCTGGTCTTTAGTGGAAACAGTTTTTAGATAAAAATGGATGACGCTCAATAAAAGCAGAATTAATATAATCAGCGACAAACTTATTTTAAACAGCATTCCACGAAAAAAAATCTAGTGAAAATCGAAAATAAAATATTGTTAATGTTGAAGTTTTATTCTGTACGAAATAATGACATTTGTCAAAAGTGCTTAATTGAATGATAATTTCAAAAATACACAAAAAGGATTATATAATTGAGATTAACACAAAAACAAATACTTCAGAACTCACCTTTATATTTTTTTAAATGTGTACAAGAATGGATGGCACATTTCATGAATTCATAAGAATAAATGACATTCTCCCGAAAGATTAAATGAATGTTGAAAAACTAGTCTTTACGTTAAATGTATAGACTAGACCCATGTGTGTATTACTTAGACTGGTCACCAGTCATACGAATATTAAACATGACCATTACTGTGATTTTCAAACATTTTTTTTCTTGCTAACGTCTGATTCTCTAAGTTTCAGACTAGGCGAAGATTATTGACTCTTTCATATATAGATATGAAAGATGGGGATATTCTACCCTTGGGATCACAAAATGTTGTAAAACCGGAGGCTTGCCGAGGGTTTTACAATATTTTGTGAGCCCGAGATAGAATATCCCTATCCTTCATATCCCCTTATGAAAGAGTATTTTCCTCTCATATATCGACGCTTAATTGCAACTTTACTACTACGACTTTTCACCGTTTTGAAATGAATTCGGAAAAAAACAGTGAATACAAATTATTTTTCCATGCATGATAATTGCGTGATATTTTCAACGCAGATTATATTGTTTGTATCATTTAAAATAAATGAAACATAGTGTCTGAAAAACTGTTAAAAGTGTACCGAGAAATTAGTAATTTTGTTGACGCTGTGTCGTCACGAGACTTTATTGCATGAGCCAGTTTTACATGTGTAGGTATGAGAAAGTCTACATGTAGTATTAGAATTCTGCTAAGAAAATCTTACCACTTACTTAGTGTCTAGCGGCCAGTCTAGTTTCATTATGTGATCTCAGCTTTAAACTTTGCAGTGTGCTTGATATGACATACTTTAATTAAGACAATACACACTTACTTTAATATGCTCTAATTTTGAACAGTACTTCTGTGGATATTTAGTGATAGTGACATGATTTAGAAATATCAGTAAGAGAGATAGTAGTTTATCTTCAATAATGTTTGAAAAGTGAATTCAAATATAAATTGACATTCGAAATAAATAACACAATAAACAATCAGAATAAATATACAAAGCATATCTTAAAACCGTGTTTCAATCAGTCAAAATGATGATATGATTAAAATTGAAACACAGGGACCTGGCACGAATTTCGGACCATCGGTATATATTAGATACGTTGGTTAAGAAATTCGTGCTAAGTCCCTGCGTCTTTAAATAAATAATAGTGGGCATACAAATGTACATCATTCATGAATTATTTGGCATCGATTGGACATTTACAATACCTCCCATACATTAAATGATAAACATAAATCGGACATAATATTTATGTTGATCACGTGACAATGTGATAAATTTTAATCAACATGTAAATATCAATCTATTGGCAAAGCAAACGAAATACTGTAAACCAACTTATATTCGCGGAGATTTCATTTCGCGTTTTCACGTCAATCTTTTCACAGCGGTTTAGAGACACATAGTCATCTCTCATAAGGTTCTAAGAACATTTTCGTGGTTATTCTCTTTCGTGATTTGTTATCGCTCGCCAAATTGATACGCACAGGGACCTGGCACGATTTTTTAAAAATATGTATATCATAGTATAATATATAAATGCATACTGTTGAAAATTCGTGCCAGGTCCCTGTGCAATTATGCGAAATTTAATCGCACAAGAAACCAAGTTGGCTTATTTCGCGATTTCCATTTCAATACAACTTCGTGTTCTAATATTTTTTTTCGCAGATTCAAAAATTAAATGGACAATCAATATCAGTATTGTTTACTGCAATTAGCAGAAATGAACATTCGCGAATTTTACTTGGATCGCTAAGTTCGCGAAAAAATGTTCGCGAAAGAAAGTTGGTTTACAGAAACAGCTAATAATATTAACACAATGTGACCTCCAACCTTCGCATAACCCTAGGTGATTACGCGAAAGAGAGACAATACCTTTCTTTTTAAAAGACAAATTCAACAAGACGGAATCTCGTTGATGTGTCCAGCTAGACTATGACGATTGTAATTGTAACGTTGATATGCTCTATATTTAAAACCGAAGACTGCGACTTAAACTGTATGACTGTTTTTGTTAGTTTGAGTTTTACGGCCCATTGACAACCAAGGTCATTTAGGGCCAAAACAAAAACTGTATGATGATGCGAATTCCATAAAAGAAATCAAGAATATTAAAGGTTATGAATGCATTATTTGCAAAAATAGGGTTCCAATCTTTGCATTTTCGTCTTTGCATACCGAGTTACACCCCTTGCGGGTAGGTACATGAATGTATTCTGACGTCATTAATTTGTGAGCGAAATATTCACGTTGTTTTCTCCAGAAATTATGACGTTACGCTCGCATACATATGACATCAAAATACATACTTACCGGCAAGGCAGATAACTCTGTAATATTTAATACAGAATATATTGATCACTAATAAGACACGATTCCACACGTTTTACTTTTTTAAACCAAATATTGCATAATTTCAATATCTGATGGTATTTTCCAAACAGGTGACATAGCTTCGATGACATAACTCTGAACGACGGACGGAAAGATTTCTGACAGATGGTTGTCGTCAGAATGTAGTGGAGGAAGGTTATGATAATTCGTTCTACTGGTGGCAATGTGTAGACTGTCACCATGGAAGAGTAGTACATTGTAAATCACCTGTATACACCATTGTTAAAAAACACTAAAACGTATTAAATATCTAAGAATATCCCAGACTTAGAAGATTTTCTCAATATCTGCCATGAGGTCTTCTTCTGTTTTATCATAGACTGGCGTTTGTCTGAAATGAAAATAAAGATAGATAAAATATCTTATAAGCATTCTTGTTTAAAAAAAAATCCAAAATTTCGCAATTTTATTTTTATTTTATTAGTGAATACATTTCAGGTAATCAGTTAGTTTGCCTCTAATTTGGCTTTTATTGTACAGTCAAACCTGTCTTAAGCGACACTAAAGTTCAACATAGAATTTTTGTTTTATTGAGCAGACCGTTAACTGACCTCTTATTTATGGTGACCGTTACTTAAGGCAGGTATGTCTGTAGATTTTTTGGCCAAATAATGTAAGTGATATGATAACCAGAATCTCATGGATTGAAAGCAATTTATACAATGTACTTCAATAACGGTACTCTTGAGAGTAAATACACATTGAGCAATCACTTTTGTGTAGACTCTATGGAAGTATATTTTTGTCCATTTGGCCTCTTGTATCTACATTAGTACATATGTATATGAAAAACCACATAATCCTACATCAATTCATTAATCGATGTCAGGTGGCAGTCGTTCATTTTAGCCCATTCGGCCTTTTGCAATTTTCAAAATCTAGAGATTTTTCCTTAAATGATTGTGCCTGAATACCAAAGCAAGGCTTATAATTCTATATCCAGACTGAAACCGAAATCACAGTTGTGAAAAGTAAAAGCATATCACAACTTTCAAAATACCTTAACCTAGTACATTTGGCCCATTGGGCCTCTCGACATTCTCAAATTATCCGCTTTTAAATTGTTGTGCTTATTCATCACAACAATTATCATTCACGGTTTATTTTCGAACATACCTTGGCACGGTTTGACGATTTTGATCATAGTATGAATCCGGGTCATGCATGTCGTCATATCCGTGCCGTGACGTATAAGGATCTGTATGACGATAAAGAATCACATTTAAAATAAGATACACAATATCACATACTTTCAGGATGCGCTTTCCGTCAACCAGTAAACAATACTAGGCCAATTCCATATTAAAATAGAAAGATGTAAGAAATTTACAATTTCATATTAAAAGAGAAAGATGTAAGAAATTTGCGAGGAATTAAAAATAAGGTTTAAAGGGGTAACAAGAAATCCTTTTTATTGGGTCTTTATGACTGATGAAATATCTCACAATATCATAGCATTTAATCTGAGAACTGAGTGGGTGTCGCCAACAATGGCAAAGCTAGTACACAAGGCATTGTTTGTGAATAAAATTAAATACTATGTTTTTATTTAACTTCTATGGCAAAAAGTTATCCCAGATAAGTATCTTAAAGATGCTCTTCCGCTGAGAAATTTTCTCTTTCAAAAAGAGGAGCTGACGAATTAGCTTTTATTCTTCAGTTACAAAAGTAACTTACTTTACATCATTACCATCATTGAGAAACGTCTGATTTAACTTCAAGCTAAAATATTAAAAATAATTGTTTGCGTCCCGAAAAAAAAATCCACGACAATATGCCCTATAGGGAATGAAGAACTGATTGTGCCAAAAGCAAAATGAATTATTATTTATGTGTATTTTTGTATTAATTAAACACATATATGCTCTGTCGGTGGCAGAGTATCTGTCAAACAGTCTTATAGAAAAAGGTATGCTTAATATTATGACCAAGATATGTATCTTACATGTACATGTAAATATGATTTATGACACTTTAATAAACAAAATTGTTGCTGTTATTGTTGTTGTTATATATGCTAACATTCCTGTTATTGATTTGACAGAACTCTTTGCAAGAGTCTGACTGTACCGATGTCAGTATTGATTTGGTGTATTATTGATGAGGCCATTGCGGTTACACAGTTATAACTAGCTATACTGACTCGGCTTCCGGTGTGAGCGTTGATTACAAGTAAATAACTCTGTACAGTATCACTATCTGGGTCTCTCGCTTGCCGAAGGGGTTATTGCGTGAAACTTTATTATGTTTGTTCCTTTTGTCTTCTTGTATTGTCTATTGCTTATTCTATGTCATATTGGTTCTACCTGTGAGTGCTGATTACAGGTAAATAATTATCTAAGGTATTCAAATCAAGACCGATGGTCTTTTAGTCTGAAAGCAGCATTCACGCGATATACTGTTATATGTAATATAGGGAGCTATCAACTAAATGAAAAATTACCCCTGTGTGAAGAAGATTAAGCCCAGGATAGTTACGTCTCATATAACTTTAATCAAGGACATCTTCACATGCATGTGTGCAATGTGTTGCGTGTCTGTAGGTTTGAGAGGCTGCGGTATATTGGTGTTGTGTCTCCTTGTAATAGCGGAACACCATGTTAGATACAACTTCTAGTAATAATGTAAAACAATGACTTACCTGGGGTCATGTCAAATATATCTCTACGTTGTGGCTGTAAAGGTGAATAATAAAAATAAAATCAATAATTCATATATTAAACAGTATTCAAAATATCATAAATGCCTTACTTCCCATAAATAAAGCGACATGTTTGATTCTTTTTGAAAATTCTAATCTTTCTGTTTTATAATTCAAACATGCATCATCTACTGTAAATATGGAAATTTTGTTAATCGTAAAACCCCCCCCCCCCCACCAAACGCCATATTTTACAAATTGTATGAATTCATAAACAGTGTAGTTTAAAGTATAAAGGTATATCAATCGCAAAAATAACATCATCGCGAACGTTTTATGCTTGCAAATCGCAAAATTAAGCACTTGCAAAAATATATATTTAACCAAAATACACAACAATTTACGGGTCAACATAAATACTTCATGGTAACCCCGATGATAACACAACATGGTTCTGTTCAACCGTACCAAAGTATCGAGTTAACGGCGAACAAAATAAGCAAGGGTTACCACATTCACCCCTGAATATTCATAATGGACTACTCTAGTCTTTTATTTAGAAGAGTCTAAATGTGTCGTCGGGGGGTGAATGAGTATACGTACCCGGCCTACTATACCTTTCGGCCGGCGACATAATTTTCTGTCTAAAAGTCTTTTGAGCTACAATATTGCAGCTACTTCAGTTGACGCTTTTGACCGGTTAGCTGGCATAAAGAGTTTTCTTTTATTGTAAATCAAACATTACCGAGTATTTGAGCAGATTTTTGTTTGCAACTTATAACTGAGCAAATATAATTTGTAGGTTTGTGGATTGCATATTGACCATAGCGAGTAGTCAGAACAATACATTTATAGGTCAATATTATGCCTAATATGTATTTTATCGACTATATTTTATCACATCGAGGTATGCAGCACTATAAAAGTGAAGACAAAGTACGATTATTTGTTCTAACATGTACAATGTTTATATGGATGTTTATTTAACAATTATTAATTAAAAATAAATAAACAAAATCATTAATTAAGATGATTAATCAAAGCATTAAACTTGAAGGTCTGATTGCTATGACGTCTCCTGACTATTGACATTAAGACTAGGTAAGGAAAATATTGTTTTTAAGGGAGAAACAATTTAAACTTGCCGGAGCCGTCTTGTTAGCTGCTCTAAATTTAGAAACGTCAAATTCCCCTGCCTCATTCTGAAACAAAACAAAAACCAAAATATGAGATCGAATAATACTAGCAGAAACAATGAATAATACTTCAAATGATATCATATCACTTTTATTTTATTTTAGGGATGAATCATTACAATTTTCGCGGAAAGTTGATTTTGCGTTTTTATGTCCATCGATATATTTAGTTTCGCGGTTTATATGTTAAGCGCTCTGTTTATTTTGTAGTCGGATATTATTTGTGGTGACTATTTTTATGAATTCAAATCCCCCGAGAAACGCGAAAATAAGCTGGTCTACACCATTTTATTTTTAGTGGAATTTTCTGCTGATTTTTGCGTGCGATCATTAACTTTCACGTGAGTAGCGGACAAATAGTAATCGCAAAAATTAACGATTGCAAAATAATTCCAACACATGGAAAATACAATGTTTGTAGATCCGCGTGAAAAGTCGGTTAGGAAAAAATATAACGCGAAATTAAGTCGTCCCGAAAATAACTGGGTTACCAGGAGATATTAATAAATTAAGGTAAAGCATTATTTTAATGTCAGGAAGTCGAAGTGGTTTCGCCTGTAAGAATGACTACCTCCATCAATATTGGTATAGACAAACTGTGGACTCATTCGCAGCCTTTTAAATAAACTGGCCTATAGTACAGGGGTTTGTAGCAGGGTAAATTGTCCATTGTCAATCTGTTGTGGGTGTCGTAATTTAAACCCTGTAGTGTAATAACAGAATGTATTGATAGCATAGCTTAACCTTATTGATCAATAAGGAAGATGTTTGTCATATTTATATGCCTATTTGTTGGGACAGCATGCTTAGAGTATGAAGGTAAGCAAGATATTTGTCCAACGTATAGGCCTTCTTGTTTGGACAGCATACTTATGGTATGAAGAACAGAAAGATATTTCTCCAACATATAAGCATATTTGTTGGAGCAACATGCATAGGGTATGAGGTGAAAGGAATTTCTTTGGATAATTTTTTCGTGACTATTAATTTTCGCGATTTCCAATTCAAATAACTTCGCAAAGATTGACATTTTGACATTTACGGATTTTAAAATTAAATGAAAAGTCTAATCAAAACAAATTATGTAGAATCAATTCCAGAAGATAAACATTTTTTTATTCGCGAAATTCGCGAAAGTAAATCGCACGAGAAAGAAAGTTGGTTTACAGTAGAAGACCTGTTTCAAAAGTTCGTCATTCTACGAAATATCTGTATAATGAACACGATACATAATACAAGGTAGTTTGCCAAATATAAATACATAATATAACTAGTCCACATTTTAGATAACATATATAGATGATATAATTCACTGTTTACAAGGGTACACGTGTAATAGATCACCACCGACTAAGTTCATTAAATTAGAACGATTAAAGTTTCGGCGTATAAATTTCACGGGAATTAAATTTCGAGATTTCTGCTAAGAAAATTTCCTGGGGTTAATTTCCTCAATAAGATTAATACATAATAAATAGATATCATATCGATATCGTCATTGACGAGATCTAATATGTAAAATCACGAATTTCCCGAGACATTAATTTTCACGATGACTTTAGATGAATCCGTGAATTAAGTGAAATCATAAAAGCGAATATGAGCAGCTACACATTGAACACTTTGCATTCACCTTTCGAATGCAATGAATTGTAAACACCAGCGAAATATTAATCAATGCATACCAATAAACAATACGTTTTTTTTAAATAATCATAGAATTAGCGAAGTTTAACCTCCTTAATGAACCATGAAATACTGACCCCTCGAATTTAAAGCAGTATTTCCAAATCTTGTGTACTAAATCCCTCTTACCATTTACAATCAAGAAACATTACCAGTCTGAAAATATATAAATCTCTTAACATTTACGATCAAGAAACATTAAAGTCTTGAAATATATTTGATTACGTATTCAAATATGTAACCGTCGTTTGTTTAACGTGGCATTGTAGCCAATTTGTCACGTAATTTGAGTTTTAACAAAACTATAGTCTGAATTTGATGTCCTATAAATTCACTCTCCGAGTTAGGCTTTAAATCCATATCACTCGGCCAGTATTACAGTTGTTCAAATACAGCAGATCCTACAAAAATAGATATTGGGCTTATGAGGTGTTAGGCGGTAAGACCGCTAGATTCAAAATAAATCTATTTACCATATATCGCATGAATCATTTCGACTGTGTAAACCTTTCATGATATGGGGGGGGGAAATGTAAGCACAAATAATATATTCAGTTATTTTCTATCATTTATAGTTCATCTATTTAGTTTTTTTCGTGAAAGTTCGGTTGTTGTATTTTTCAATTTTTAACTGATCACAAAACGTATATTAAAAGATGTCACCTCGTTCGATGCCCGTTCGAGGATGCTTGAAGGTACAAAAATAACCTATCTGTCATAGCTACTTGAGAATTAGTTTATCGTCTTTATTCTCAACTTACAGGGAATGCCATAAAATGATTTGTATTCATATACCGTTTTAATTGTGACCAGTTCTCCATTATGTACTCTTATTATCATTATCTTCAAATGGATAATGGTATACCTGCCTTTAGGGCCATGTACTTTTTTCGTCATCAGTTTGTGTGGTTAACGTCACTTTAAGAGACAATGATATTAACTTTCTCTCGAAAACTAATGACGTCAGATATATGTTTGAATGACAGGATTTCTGGTGATAACAATATTACAAAGAACATCCATATTAACAATAAACTGTGAAGGTGCGATAATATAAATAGAAATGTGTACTAGTAGTCAATGCTATATTTAGATGCATGTACATGTGTGAGTGAGAAAAAAATGCATAATGCATACACCACATATTGTGTTTACACATCAATAAATTTAAAGACATTTTATTTATAAACCGATATCATCGTTTATTATTATTGATTTTTGGATGGAAAAAAAATAAATCTCAAAAATATATATCATCATACAGTAACCTTATAAAGGCTAGTGTTAATTGTGATCAAATATGATAATCATTTCTGGTGACCCATATTTCTGATTTTACTACAGAAACAGGTAATGGAAACCTTAGATAAAAATATCATCAGAGAGGCATCTCTTTCCTAAGAATTGACTATGATGTCCTCCCGAAAAGTAATGACTTTTCTTGTACACAAAAATTAACATGAAATTAATACATGTTTAAAGATACACATTGGTAACGAATTCCTAATGAACTAGGATGCCTCATGTTGTACCACAATGATAATAACTCTCTTATGAAAGTTGTCACGTAATCAAATGACGTAAATGGTTCGTACATGGATACGCTACAACTGAGTCTATTCGCTGTACAGAAAATCACTTGTAAGGCCATAGTTGTGTTTTATGCGTTTTGCGTCTTTATTATTTTCTACAACCTACCAACCACCCAGCAAGGCGGGGATACACACACAATAAAATAAACACAAAATTTTCCTTAAGAACTAATGTTTTTCAGACGTTCAAATATGACATTTTTCTCATGTGATAAACCATTTCATTGAATTTGATCAAAATTTGATAAAAAAATGTTTTTGTACTTTTTACATCTTTAAAGATAGAAGGAACCTTTTTTCTGTTTCGTTTAGGGCAAAGCTCCTGAATATTTGTGTTTGTTTTTTCACAAATAGGACCAAAACCCCCACCAGCAAAACATAAAACAAAAATAACACAACTACGGTCTAGGTCGGTTGACCATGTTGCCATTCCTTTTGAAAATGACGACATTGATTTTTGAACAAATATTAGAATAAATCGCATTTTAACACAAATGACGAATTCAAAGAGGGGACATTTCTATAAAGCAAATAGGCTCGCTGAACATCATAGTGTAAGTGATTTTCAAATGAAGAAAAATGACTAAATTGAATATTTCACATGTTAAATTACATTTATGACACAGATATACAGTCAAAGTTCGTCATTTCTGAAAATTACAGACACAATATCTCGAAAATCTGCCAACTCGAAATAAAGATTCATTCACGTTTTATTCAAGGTTCACAACTATTTTGATTTTTTTGAGTGTACAAATGTCCTTTTATTTATTTAATGTGATCAAAACAACGAATTTTGACTGGTTATGATAAATGAGAATGGAATTGTATGGTACCTCTAGGTCTGTGAGTTCCGCATTCTGAATTGAATAAAAATAACATAACAGTTGCAATCAGACTTAAATACAGACTTCCACAACTAATCATATAGGATCTGACAACATCTTAATCGGGTTTATTTTCTGTTGACCTTTCAAATTGACCGATTAAGTAACTATACCTCCATTTTTATGGAGACGAAATACACTGTAGTTTTGAAGGAGTTTTAAGAATCATTTCGTGTTTATAGTCACTTCGGCTAAAGAGCACAATAAAGCTACATGTATTTGCATCATTTGAGGAAATGTCGTTTTCTTTTGCTGTAAGCAGGACAAAATCTATTTCAATTGAAGTAGTGCGAGTATAAATTAAAGGTCATCAGATTATATTAATACGACCCCGGATGTGATGTGGTCGGATCCTCTATTAAGCGTGGTAATAAGCATGTATTTTAATCGGATTGATTACAGTTCAATACGTCAAATAAAGCTCATGTATATGAATATGACCGAGATAGCTAAATCATGAAGTGATGTCGTATATCAATTAACATTATTTAACATCATCACCAAAGAAGATTATGAGTGAATGACGTCACAGAAATAGGACGAAGAACCATTATGAATCCACTTACAGAATTGCATGAGTTGTTTACTGTAAACGAGGATTTCTCGCGATGTTATTATTTTCACGATAAATACACAAGTTGATGCTTTATGAAGAAAATTTCGTTGTTACCTTGGTTACAATGAAAATAAAATGCCCATAGCGTACTTAACATAAATTTCCGTACGCGTAAAAGATCACGTGTACAGTAAGTGAGATTGAGAAACTTTCGTTGTTGCCGTGGTTACAATGGAACGAATATAAAAACAACGAAATTTGGTTTATGTAATGGTAATAATTGTAAGGTCAATAGGTCAATCACGAATATTTCTACCCACAAATTAATTCCAATTTTACAGATCACGAAAGAAAGTACCAAAGAATATTCCATGTTATACAGTATTCAACGAATATTACGCTCGATTGAAATTTTGCTTAAATGTCCATCACGTAGTTAGCGTAAATTTCCCACTCGCGTAAAATTCCACGTTTGCAGTAAGTGAAGTATTTACTGAAGAACATAGATATGAAAAATTGTGGTCTACCTGCTTCTCCTCCGGTGGCTACGATGAAATGAAAAAAATAGCATGATTAGTTATTAATAACAGCAAGATAATGGTCAAATCAGGAAGGAACAAAATATTACATAAATGTTGTATGTAATACTGTATAGCCGGTTATTTTTGAGCGTTTGTTATTTTCGCGTGTTTGCTATTTTTGCGCGTTTGTTACTTTCCCGTGTTTGCTATTTTTGCGCGTTTGTTATTTTCGCGCGTTTGCTATTTTTGCGCGTTTGTTATTTTCCCGTGTTTGCTATTTTTGCGCGTTTGTTATTTTCGCGCGTTTGCTATTTTTGCACCTTTGTTATTTTCCCGTGTTCGCTTTTTTTGCGCGTTTGTTATTTTCGCGCGTTTGCTATTTTTGTACGTTTGTTATTTTCGCGGTTTTGCGGGATATTGCTTTGATCCCAAATTGATATTCGAAACGTTATTATAATACTTAAATTCTTACAGCCAAATCGTGAAATTTTAAAACCGCTAAAATTCATTTTTCTCGTTTTAAGTGGAAATCGCGAAAATTTTGACCAACAAAAATAACCGGTTATGCTATAATCACAAATAACTAATAATAATAGCATGCTTCATGATTCAAATGGCTATAGTGATGTCGTTATAAACAAATCATAATTCGTGCAATCAGAGTTGACCAAATGATTTTCATGCAAATGGCTAAAGTCATGGCATTTACATATGAGTTGATTTGTATACAAATTTGATACTAAAAACTATGCTACTGTTTAATTTAGGAAACAAAATTATGTCCATACAAACTAATACTGAAACATAATTATCAAAGACAGCATTATTTATATGAAACATCAATACCACATACTAAAAACACATTTCTTTTCAAAGTAAATTATTCTGTCAAAGTGAAATTGCTGAGTGAGTTTTATTTTGACAGGGTAATTTACTTTGAAAGATTATTTTGTATACATGTATATGGTATTCTTATAATAATTTCAATATTGAATTGTGTAAATGATATTCGATTATAGATGGCAGCGAAAGATCGCGGGTATTATTTCTGATGTGATGACGTGATGATTTGTCTCATGTTATGCTAAGATATATACTCGTGGGTGGGGGTGGGGGTAGTGGGAGGACCCTAAAACAGTGATAATCTCAATAACTTCAAAATTGACAGCATATCAGATAGAGAAATATATGCACATCAGTTCCTATGTCCTACATTATGTAATGTATAACATGAGCTTACTTTCAAAAGATATCAATACCGATATAGATCGCATATCACCTCTTGCAGTCAAATCAAAATTCCGTCAATATTTCAAAACTGTTATAACTATTAACCCGTGTTATAAGATTGACCTTTGACCTCGGTTCCCTATACAGGTGTGTCTGTATACACCTTTGTTGATCCTCGATAACTTTTCACTTGTCTTGATCCCCATACTATGGTCGACCATCTTATTGAACCCCTAACAGAGAATCACGAATATAAATTTGACGACGGAATTGACCCTTGAAAGTGTCAGTCTGCACGTTACACAAGCAAATATTTTGATGTATACGTGGTAAACAATATCGTGAGTTTGGAAAACATTTACAGAAATCTATCAAAATAGTTACCAGGAACGTTTTGGAAGTATAATTATTTACATACATGCCTGTCTATCAATTTTAATGTTAGCCGATAGATCTGTGTGTAATTCCCAACCGAAAAAAAAAAGAAAAAAAAATATTAAGAAAATATACTTAAAAATTTCTATAATGATAATTTATTAACATCTGACTACTAGCAGAAGAATGGTGAAATATATTTGTTTAGCGTATTTTGTTTTACAGGGAAAAGTTATCAAATGTAAAGGAATAAAGAAATTGTTGTATTACATTGTGTAACCCTTATAAACTTTCGAAATCTGAAACATATTATACATGTATAATTATTTTATTATTTCAACCAATCTTATTGACAATTATCAACAGACTAACCATATATAAGCCCTCACCTAACAAATTATATAATTTTATGATTACCTTATCACTTATAATTTGTCATAACATGACTCTCGTTAGAATTCCTGTATGATTGACAGATATATAGGGTCAATTTAACATTGATCAAGAAGATAATTAGTACAGGTAAGAGTGTTTACAAGGTGTGCCTGGGTCTAGTTAGCAATGTATATACACCCCAGACTCTGGCCTCAAATATAGATGTTGCCTTGGAATGTGTACTTTACATGGGATCCATACTGAAGACTGTCCCATTTAGACGAGGGACCAACGCTAGGCTTTCTATTCAAGGTTTTTGTTTGCCTTTCTGAGCACATCTGTCAGATATTACCATATCCTTAATGTTTATCAGCCCATGGTCCATTTTATATTATTTAATCATAAAGGATATGATTTATCATCTCAAACAGGACAAATGTATTATACCGGAATACGGATTTTGTAAATATATAACTTATCTTTATTTATTGGATACTATACAAAGTAAATTACAGAAAATATTAATATGAGTATGATGATGAGGATGAGGAAACTTTCCTTAGAATGTTTCTATAATGTAAGAATACTTTTAAAATATAAAGAAATGAAGTATCTGTAAATGTATACCTTAAACATCATATTTCAATTTTTGATAAATAATAAGTACTACTTTCTCGACAATAGTAAGTGAATACATTAATATGTATATAGAACCAACTAATTAGACGTTTTGGTTTGGTTTCTTCGTATAATACAGTGCTGATAGATAGGAGTTTGTTTATTATTGTTGGTTTTTTTTGGGGTTTTTTTTAATTTTTTTTTTTGCCAGTTTGTTTGCTTGCTTGTTTATTTGTTTGTTTGTTATTGTTAGGTGGGTTTTTTTTTATTTTTTTTTTGTTTTTTTTTTGTTGTTGTTGTTATTTTAGATCAAGCATACTAATTAACTGAAAACAAAAGATCTATTCTATCGTGATAAAAAACTATTTTGCATTTGCATGTTACTGACAAAAAAGTAAGGTGGTGGACTTTGATCTCTTGTTACCACTTCCGAACTTCTCACGTCTTCAAATAATCATAAAACAGTATTAGTGTAGTGGAGAAACAGACACAGCTCGACGGAAGTAATAGCACAGATTGACGTCTGCCTCCATAGTAGCATCAAGTGTTTACACTTGTACGTCATAGGCCTTATAAGGATATAAACTTCAATGAATAATGAAAGTGGGTTTGTCACGTGATCTACGTGACCGTTAAGTAGACTTTTTCGTCAAAGATTTGTTAGCATACTGCGTAAATCGATAAACATCATAATACGATCTAGATGTACTACAGGATATTTGTTTTAGCAAAAAGAGGTATTTTAATTGATAATTAGTATGTGGATTATGCATTTCATGTATAGGTATATCACAAGACCATCGTAGTGTCCTAATTCCTACTAACTTAGAAAAATTTGAAAGGTAAACGATGCAGAATAGTATAATAATGTTTTGAATTTGATTTGTTTATATGGATAGATTTTAATTTCATTTCATTTTAAATTATTTTCATTTAAACTAACAAAAACACTGTCAATAAGTAAAACTCTATTTCTATTTGGAATTGTCTCCCTCCCGAGTTGGCAAACTTGAAGAATTGAAGAGTTAAAATCACAATAAAGTAACTTTTCTACAGAAGCCTTTCACAAACTCCGCTGTTGAAGTAGGAAGGTATATGGTATAACTAGATCTATATCATGATACTTAGCATTCATCATATTTATATGTTGCCACTTCAATAATGTTTTTTTTAAACTGTCACCACGTTTAATTTAATGCATCTGTTGTAGGGTCAACAATACTGTTACAGAACAGTACATCGATTTTAGTGTGATTCCTATCACCGTACCCAGGTAAAATCATTCTCTTTCGGATTCCATACACAACCACATCTTTATTCAGCCGTTATGCAATCAACCAGTATCACAGTGTGTTGTACGTAATTTTATATAATATCCGTGAATGTGATGATTATGAAAATTCCTTTTAGGACAAACAAGGCATTTATATATGTGTTAAACAAATTTAGAAACAACTCTTATCTATCGAATCTCAATCTCGCCACACCCAACCGATAATATAGATGGTAGTGTTTAAAAATTTTGTCTCGCCACAATCCCAAAATGATTTATTAATAATATTGGTTTTATATGTATCTGACCAAAACTATGAGTTACAAAAGGCTTTCTTAAAACAGAATATAAAAACTTGAACAATTTTGATATATCCTCTGTAATTCTAACGATTAGATTAAAGTAAAATTATGAATTACACTTTACTCTGAAAATCTAAAATGATATATTATATTAACAATGAAGTTCCCAGATATAATCTACCGAACTACGACCAATGCATGTATTTTAACTATCGAACATTGCACAGTACATTTACACCTGTAGTCGAATGCATAGAGGGTCTCCGATGACACTCCGCATCTAGGCGTAGTGGAAAAAATGTTTAATATGATGCCTACCCCTTAAAACATTCATGTATATTCAGTTCAAGTAGTTGAATGTCAATCAACGTCGTCCTGCGATGTTTATCTACTAGTAGTAACACGTCCTCAAATGACCCTGAGTGCGAAAAGGGCGTGAATTGGATTGAAATTTATCGAATACTACTAAATATGATTGTATAAATCTCACGTTTGTGCTTAATACAAATATTCCATTTTGGAAATGCATAGGCAATTAAGGTCAACAGTTCAACACTCACTTGAATCAAAAACAAGGAACAATGGTCTCGTGAACTTGTGCGGTTCACTCCTGTTGAAATATGTATCGTAACACCATGGTGTGTATAATCTTATTTGTGGTCAGGTATTTTTTGTTTCTTTACAATGGTATTTCTTTATTCGTTATTGTACTGTTGATGGTGTATTGTTACCTATACAATAAAACTATCTTAACGTGACGTCACACAAATATAATACACGCACGCAATGGTTAAAGTCCCATTATGTTTTGACCGCATTAATGAATGTTCTACAAATTAAACATCGATGTTCCTAGTGAATTTATCTTCACTTAGTTTGGTTAAAATAGTCAGAGTTTCGACAGAAATGCATATTAAATATGATATATATAATAGACACGCCAATGTGTTTGTATGACAATATCACATATGGCCGGATAGTCACGATATAAATTTAACCAAAACAAGAAGAAATTTTCAAAAATGTCCTAAAATTACAGATTCTATATTCCAAAATAAAAATGTACTAATTGTTTCTTTAGTAAAAGTATTTACTTCAATATTACGACTTTTGTACGCCCAAATTGTAAAGTATCGATACGTAAAGAAAACTTCTTTTTTTAAACACAAAAACATTTAATACCCCATAGACATTTATCGCAAAACAAAAACATCACAAGTAGAGAAAACTTAGAACCTCAACGAGCACGTGCACGTTTTAAAATATAACAAACTATCAATGGGACTTTAAATATGTAGGTTCTGTCTAAGTCAAATATGTAGAATATGCAAAGTATACATTTATAGTATGTATATACAGATAGGCAAAAATAAGTAATATCAACGGTTGTGGTCACGAATATAGTTTAGATCTTTCCCATTGTTGTTTTGTAGGATACGAATAACTTAAAAAGGCAAATATGGGGCAAACATTTTTGTTCTATATGTACATATAAACCTAATTGCATGTAGACTATTTGTACAGTCAAATTAAGCTTGATCATTGTATCATTGAATATTGCATATTTTTATTTAAATTGGAGCAAAATATGTAAACGAAGGTAGTAGCTAGTGTGAAATTACAAAATGTATTGCAAAAAAACACTTTGATCATAAAAAATGACATCATTATGTTGAGGATATGAAACGTCTGTGTTGTCAATCTATGTCTAACTTACAGACAGTCTCTTATGCATATTGTGAATGTTGTTTCTTCTCTGTTGTATCTCCTTGTGATAGCTTGATATGGGTTTTACGTATTGGAAATCTTCACTGAAGCATATACTAAAGCATCCATGTTTATGTAACCCTTAAGACAAAAAAAGTCTCTTGTGCAAGTTTTGATTGTTGTTCCTCCTTTGGAAGTCTTAATTGCGTCTCCTTGTACCGTGGGGTACTGTGCCTACGTCATTGTGCGACAAATCCACTGAAGCATGCTGATAAAGATACCGAGCAGGACACCCCCTCCATCCCCTCCAAGCCATACTGTCAATTATTCCACTCAATGACTAGAAACTGTCATTATGAATTGATAATGAGTCTTAGATAGGGAATACCTAAAGGATGTTAAACTGAGTGCAAACGGCTAATCTCAAGTATATTGAAGCTGTCTTAGACTTAATGTTTTTGTAATTCTTTGTAACGTCATCGGTGATTGGTTAAGTCTGTACTTAGGGCTGGTTTAGATGCTGAGGTGATGCTGGTTTCAAGGAGATTTAAAAACCCACCTTAATTGGCCCAGTTACATAGTCGGGGGTAAAATGAAGCTGTATAGATTTACGTAAATAGCTACAGTGAAATAATACACCTAATGAACTGAATTGAAGGTTATGTAAATAGATTCAAGGTCTGAATAAACTCTATTATTACCGTCATCGATTATTTGTTTCTGTGGGAAGAAAAATACATTATGTTCTACATTTCACTCAGCATGTTGTATGCATAATAAAAAATCTAAAATCTAGACGATACATTCCGCTTTAACGATCACATTATTTAGTTCCTGCTACTGTAATAATTAATATTTAACGGAACTATTGTCTGTCCTGGGAAAACTGTGTTATATATTCCATTTCACCTTCGATACTCCAGGGGATACTTTCACTAACGTTATATTCATCGCTGAACTATCTCCTAGTTACACTGGAGGCGGTTCAAGAAAACAATCTGACAAATAAAAAAAAGTCACAGGCCCGCAGAGACTTCCTTTGAAAATAACAGAAAGAGCGACGCCGAGCTTCAAAGCCACACAGTCAACCAAGGTGCACCTACACTACACAGTTCTTTTGGTGTACACCAAAGGATCAAATTGCATGTGTCTTCTATTGCCTTTTGTTTTACTATGAAATAGTCCAGGGGTGGATATAACGTCAGTGATAGTAACCCCTGGAGTATCGAGGATCATTCCCTTTATGCATTCATTAAACCTTCACACTTCAGACTGGAGGTTAGGTTGACTTCACTAGTTGTTTCTATCCATTTCTATCATTACGTATTCTGTTACGCAATAAACAATTTACGTATCTCTATAGAAAAATGATAAATCTATCAATATGACGTATTTTAGTGTTTATAAGGGCCGATTGGGGATGATTTACTATCTACTTTCATCTGTTTATTTTTTATCAGTTAACCAAGTATGGCAACTACATATTCATCCGACGAAAGCTTTATGAATTGAATTCAATTAGACTAGGCAAATAAGTTGAATACAGAATTTATATAGTACATCGATTTCTATGCTTAAATCATTTTTTTAAGGTACCTAATGATATATCTGAATGAATTGTTATTTTCAAACTTCTTCCTTTTCTTCGTTGCACTTTTAAATTTTTAAGCCAATCGGAATGCTCGTTACAAGCAAAATTGAATTTTGTTCTCGATTGAATTGTTTTAGTTCAAACCAAGCAGGTAAATGTGTTAATATATATTTATATATGTACATATGTCTATGCTAAAATCGATTAACTTATATAAGATATATAATGCTATATCTAACTAAATTGGTACTTTTTCATTTCTGTTTTTCTTTTCGTATTTTTACAATTGAAAACAACCTATTTATCTGTGCTGATTTTGGTGTTCCCTTGAGGATTCTGCTTATTGTTTAATTTTCATTCAGAGGGCTATTTCCCCTTTTTAGACACTTTTTTTCCACCACTTTCCTTTAACAATCCATGTTTTAATGTCTTTCGACAAATATGTCACTTCAAAGAAGTTATATCAACAGTTTTTTTCAGATAACAATGGATCCTTACAAACGTAATATCTGTAGGATACAAACTACTTGGAGCAGTAAATATGGTGCAAAAAAGAAATATAACGAGTCATTGTGGATATATACATTGTCAATTCCTCTGCATCATTATATAACATAGGTGGATAGATATATATATGTCCCTTCTGATAGCTCCAAAACATCTAGTAGGTAAAAATACATCAAGACCAA
>SAYR01052160.1:1193012-1269024 GCA_004382745.1 Argopecten irradians irradians | reverse complement strand
CTTAACTTCAAAGAATTCTTTAAAGATGCTCCACCGCCGAGAGAGCATAAATGATATTCATCATTTGAACAATAATGGGTGTTAAATCGTGTGTATATATATGCCTAGTCCGCTAAACCTGCCTATATTATTAGGCTTTTTTTTTTTTGCCTATATATTAGGCAAAAAAAAAATTAAAAAAGCCTAATAATATAGGCAGGTTTAGCGGACTAATATATGCCTAATTAACCCCCCAAAAAAATTATTTCGCCTTTGGTGCATGCGCTATCAGTATTTCATTCCATATATGGTATAGTGACACAGATTTTTTTCGGGATGCAATTAATTGTTTTGCATATGTTTAACTTGAAGTAAAATTAGAAGCTCAAACTTTTCAATGGTGGTAATGGTGTAAAGTAAGTAACTTTTGTAACTGAAGAAAAATACTAAATCGTCTGCTCCTGTTTTTGATAGTGAAAAAATACCATTTGTCAGCGGTGGAGCATCATACATAAAATATGACAGATTTAAGAGGAATTCCTCAAAGTTAAGAAATATTCCTGTAAATGGGTCCATGGTTATGTGTACTTATTAAATATATATATAGGATTTTCTACAACTTTTTTTCTGTGGTTTGTTAAAAATTTATCCTGTTTTTCTTCTTGTTGTTCCCAATTTTTTAAATCCCTGCATTACAGATTTGAAGTAACCAGAGGCTCATAACTTTCTGTGTCAGTAATGTTTGATTGTTAGTGCAATTGAGGTAAGTAAATGATATTCATCATTTGAACAATAATGGGTGTTAAATCGTGTGTATATATATGCCTAGTCCGCTAAACCTGCCTATATTATTAGGCTTTTTTTTTTTTGCCTATATATTAGGCAAAAAAAAAATTAAAAAAGCCTAATAATATAGGCAGGTTTAGCGGACTAATATATGCCTAATTAACCCCCCAAAAAAATTATTTCGCCTTTGGTGCATGCGCTATCAGTATTTCATTCCATATATGGTATAGTGACACAGATTTTTTTCGGGATGCAATTAATTGTTTTGCATATGTTTAACTTGAAGTAAAATTAGAAGCTCAAACTTTTCAATGGTGGTAATGGTGTAAAGTAAGTAACTTTTGTAACTGAAGAAAAATACTAAATCGTCTGCTCCTGTTTTTGATAGTGAAAAAATACCATTTGTCAGCGGTGGAGCATCATAGATAAAATATGACAGATTTAAGAAGGAATTCCTCAAAGTTAAGAAATATTCCTGTAAATGGGTCCATGGTTATGTGTACTTATTATATATATATAGGATTTTCTACACTTTTCTGTGTATGTTAAATACTGTTTTTATTCTCTTGTTCCCAATCTTTTAAATCCCTGCATTACAGATTTGAAGTAACCAGAGGCTACATAACTTCTGTGTCAGTAATGTTTGATATGAGGAATTTGAGGTTAAGAATTCCTGAAAGGAATGTTTCTGACACTGGTATTTCTGTGTATTTGCTAATATTCATTTATGTGGTACTCTGTTTGTTTTATACTCTTTTCTCCTATGGTTTCCAATCCCTGTATTAAAAATTTTAAGTGAGGCTGCTTAACATAAGATTTTACCGTATCTTCTCTAACATTTTCTAAGGGGAATTATAAGTTAGGGAATTCCTAAGATGATGAATGTTCAAGAAACTGGGCCCTAGATTTTATTTCACCTATGTGAAATTTTAAGCTAAGAAATTCCTTTAGGTTAAGGAATGTCCCTGAAACTGGGCCCATAATAGCATAATATTTCTGTGTACCTGTCTAATACATATATATATAATTTTCCTTATAGATAAGATTTCCTCTAGCATTGTATTAGTCACCTGTCGATATGATTGTCTCTATGTTTAATACCTTTTTCTCCTCTGGTTCCCAATCTTTCGGATCCCTGTATATCGTCTTCTGTCTAAGAAGGTCGTGCCGTTTATATTGTTCCCTGGCATTTCGCTGAGCGTAAGTTTCCGGATACTCTTCTGTCACTGTATTGTTTATCTGTCTATTATAAGCATTTCGGTCGTCCTCCCGCCGACCCCGATCTGACGACACCGGGTATACATCCTTCCTTGTGTTTTTAGACGTCCATTCGGAATCTAGATTCAAAACATCGTCAACATCACCTCTTTTATTCCTCTGGGACGAAGGAGAGGATTTATCTATATTATTATTTTGAAATGTCTGATTATTATCAAACTGTGTTCTATTATTATTTGGATATTGGATTTCGTTCACAGATTTCTGTTTTTGTAACGATGAGTTTCTATTATCGTTTTCATTTTTTGTCGTTGACGTTCTCACTGGTGACGTTTTTGTTGTCGTTGTTGTTTGTTTATTTTCCTTTTCTTTACTTCCACCCGTTCCCATCCTGTCTATCCGTCTGTCGATCCAACTTAATAGTTCACACCATTCCAGAAAATAAACTCAACGTAATATACTATTACACGTACACTCAATCAAATCACATTTGTAAAATCCACTGAATAGAGAACTAGAATAGAGAGCTCCTTCCCAACGCACTTTCCAACATGTATAAGAACAACATTGAATATCACTCGCGTTGTGTCGCAAAAGCCATAAAATAAAATTATATTTGTACACAACTATGGTTATATTACCAATCTAACTCGGCTAATATTGTGACTCCAAGCACGAAATCGATTAAAAATCAGACTACACCGATGAACACTTAACATTAAGTACACGTTCTAGAAGTGCATGGGTTTATATATTATATATGTACATTATCCACCTCCTACATCGACTGTATACGTCACAAGGTTCTCTTGGTTTTCGATAGAGACGAAGTCATGACATTCATGTAACACTCCGCCATATATCCCGCCGGCTGGCCAAAGGCATATCGGATTTTATATCCTAAATCCGATCTTATACATAGCTCTGAGTTGTACACAAAACACGTTTCAAAATATTAATGGTTCAGAATATACCAGGTAGCTGTACAGTGGTTAACACCTGTGTATTCAGGTAGGCTTAAGTCTACAAATATACATTTAAATACGCGATTAAACCCCAGGACGATTCCATTACCTGGTTTTAGGTAATTACGGGTGTGTATTGAACTCCTTAGCTTTAAAACCCCCAGTCGAATCCATTACGTGATAACGCCAAGCGCGGTGAGTTCCGATCGGGTATATCTATCTATACGTTGCATTGGACTCCGCGGACTTTACTGCTACCAGTTCAAAGGAAAACCCATTGATCGTGTATCGGTATAAAATGTCGACAGGATATTGTATTTCTATATGGCTTTTGAAAAATTGACCTGAAGCTTTCACGTGGAATAATTTAAAATGTAGCGTAAATGGCGCATGCGAGATATATCAGTATTACGGATGTCCGAGTTTTATCTAGGCGACCACGTGTAACTACAAGTCGAAGTACATATATGTATCATTAATGTGGTTGGGTAGATATGCAAACGATCACTTCGATATATCACTTTAAAGGTCAACAGGTCAGTTAACCTCGATACCCAAGGGGTTACTATCACTGTCGTTATATCAACTCTTGGACCATTCACCATACTCCATGGGTTATTATCACTATAGTTATATCAACCCCTGGACTATCTCATAGAAAAACTGAAAGCAATTTACTTCACCATATGACTTTATCGCTCAGTCATTCTCGATACCCCAGGAGTTACTACCACTGACGTTAAATCCACCCCTGGAACTCTCACTGTAAAACTGAAGGCATTTTACTGCAATATATCACTTTATCGGTTAAAACTGAAGGCAGTTACTGCATTATTATATGACTGGTGTTTTTGCTGTGTTTTGATTGACCGATACGTTTCTCAGAAGTATTCATTAACTGCGATATCAACCCCGAAATCGGCGGCGAATAGCACGCGAGGTTACTGGACTCAGTTCAGATACCTTTCGTGAGTCCAGTAACCCGTGTCAAAATAGATCGAGGGAAACATCCTTTAGATGTGACATCATAATCACTTTTGACGTCAGGTCGTACCCAAATATATCGTAACGCGAGTTTCCTAATTCAATGACGTCGGGATAATAATTGTGATGTCATTATTGTAGTCTGCAACATATATGGCAGAAGGCAGCAAGTTTAATGCGATCAACGGTGATCAACTGCAGACTTCAATTTATGGAAAACTTTCAAAAATGATAGACGAGCAGTTGATCCATCGACAAATTATTCCTGTTCTACCAGTCTAAAACATCAGCAAGAAGCATTTGGATATTTATCATATACAACATGTAATGGATGTAAAAAGAACATTTGGAAATAACATCCTGCTTATAGTAGTAAAGTCGTTTTGAAGAGCTAGGTTAATATCTCGTAAATGTCATATAATAAAACAGTTATCGACCTATTTTCAGGTGGATACGGTGAGTTATCAACCCTCGAAAATGATATAACCCTCGGCCTCCGGCCTCGGGATATATCACTTACTCGGGTTGATAACTCACTGTATCCACTTGAAGATAGGTCGATAACTGTATAAAATATCACTTTATCGGTTAAGAGATGATCATAGGCATCTTCGATACTCCAGGCGTTCCTTTTACCGCCGTTATAGCCACCTTTGGACTATCTCAAAATAAAACTGAAAGTAGTTCGGACGAAAAACAATCTGAATATTACAAAGACCGACGCCCAACTTCATAGCCACAATGTTAACCACAATATACCGTTATTCGATTATTTTGATGTACATCAAATAAAGGCCAAAATAACTGTTCATCAATCATCGCAGACAGAACCTTCAGTTTTACTATATAATATAGTCTAGAGATGGATAATACGACAGTGATAGTAACCCCTGGAATGTCGAGGATGCTGAGTAGCCTCAGTAGTGAATCTTTCTTCGCGACTTTGAAAGGTCAATAATACTCGGACATCGCTGTGTTGGTTACATTTTATTGTATGTTACCTCCAATAAAATTGACTCACAGCTTGCAGTAAACAGTTTTCTTTGCGAAATTTCGCGAAAAAATTCGAACGCGAATTTAAATGTTTCGCAAATATGTCAAAAATTTAAAAAATGCGCAAAATATTATAACGCGGAAATAAAGTGATTTACAGTAATTTTCTACTACTGTAGTATGTCGCAGCGATATTGATAATGAGTATTGTTTGAAGGGGAGCATGGTTTGGGTCGATCTGTTTTACAAATTATCGTTAATCTGTAGCAAAAAATGTTTCTCTTTGTTTTTTCTTAGAACTTATCTCTAATTTCAACACATTATAAAATCGAAGACATTGTGTTCTCGTTGTGACAAATTTTGTTTTCAAATTGAATTAAGATAATTTCTTAACGCAAAATAAGACAAGAAATGTGCGTTGAAGTGGCTTAGAAAATCGATACAGATTTCACGTGATTTATATTCATTTGCGATGCGATTACTCTAAATGCTTATGGTAGAATGAAATTTCATTCTGTATTTTTCAAATATTATAAGCAAGAAGGTAAAATCTGACGACCGCTAACATACTTCAAACGTCTAATTCTGTTGTTTATTGCTCATTTCAATTATTATTGTAAGACTTATTTTTCTAATGTTGTCATTGATTTTATTATTGTGTGTAATGATTGTCAGTCCATACAAGTATGAGAAAACATTGCCTGTAGGGCTCTTTTCATTCCATTGTGACCTCAGTCAGCTCATCAATAATTGTCTTTATGTTGTTTGTGTAATAGACTACCATTAACACATTTGTTTACATACTATGTTATAGATATCTAAATGACAGATGATAAAAGTGTTCTATCATTAGGTGACGCTTTTAAATTTGTATTTGTTATTTTCCATCTGAATGTAACTTTATACATGTGCTACTCTTCAACTGTGAATAATAATAATCGCAAACAGGAGAAATTTCGAATCACTTAATTAGTTTTCAAAGAATTGTCCTCTTGAGGAAGAAAAAAAACATATAATTTAAACAGTACAAATGTCTCATTTTTGACAAATGTTCGGACTCTTGGCCGTCCTCAGGTACATGGGAAAAAAGGCTATGTAAAAAAAATTTTGAACTTCTTCATATCAAGAAGTTCAAGATGGATTTCACAGTTTAGTTTATATCATTAAGCTTTTTTCTATTATAAATATTAGGCAAACAATTGTTTTAAGCCTAATAATATAAGTTGGTTCAGCGGACTAGATTTTACATAACTGTTTTTTAAGAGGCCGAAAATTTGTAAACGAAGAAATATTTGCACTGTTTAAATCACTTGATTAGTTGATCCGAAAATTTCAGAGGGAGGCAACAGATTTCAAGGTCGGTGTCTGTATAGATATTTCATATGAAATATGTATAAGTGTAAATTCCCCTACTTCCACGTCTGTGCCAACCTACCAGGTAGTCATGAATAATCGAATTAAGATAAAATATTGATACAGTGTACATGTACATGGATGTGTAATTAACTTTGCTACAGATGTAGATGTATTACATGTGGTTTACCTTGACATTGACATATATTGGCATTCCGAGCTAACATGGGCAAGCAAGACACCTTCAAATGGCGAGATCTTGAAGAAAGAGTTGTGATGCACAAGGCTTTGCGGTAGCCAGCTAAACCTGCCTAAAGTTTAGGCGTTTTTACTTTCCTAATATATTAGGCAAAATAAATAAAATAAAAAAATGCTAATAATACAGACAAGTTTAGCTGGCTAGCTTTGTGTGTTAGAGCCATGTTTTTTATCGTTACGAATCCTTAGATAAAAGGAAACCAGCACTGAATTGTATTGTTCGATTTCAATATTCAACAACTTTTATTTCATACAAAATATGAAAAGGGATCAAACAACAGGCTAAGCCTATACAGGTTCTCTCCCAGAATTATATTGCTGTAACCAGTGTTTTGTAATTTACACTTAAAGTGAATAGTCGGGCAAAGAAAACCAGTCTAAATGCGTTCATTGGCCTTCCAAAAGTTCTCACATATTAATACGACGGTCAAGTTCTGCTTAGTTTCCCAGTTCTGACCATTAAAGTAAAGAAAAGTTGAAAGCATTGAAAGCGAGGCTGCGTGGAAATGTAACCACGGACATAGTGAGCCGGGAGGACGTTTTAGAATTTCCATACTTTAAATTAATTTCTTCGTACGCAGACGAGATTTTGACGAGAGATTTTTTTTTTTTTTCATTTCATAAGAAAGTATACTGGATACATTCACACCATTTTTACTGACTTTAGCCATCCTTGCCCGACTGTTCACTTTAAGCGTTTGTCCAGAATCATATCCAACAATATATAGCAGATTCTGGTTACCATTTATGTTTACAATACTATGCTCTTTGAGTTTGAAATGTAAAAATTATACCACGAAAAAATACATCATTATGGGGGCGTTCTAGTTTGATACCAATGCATCTAATCACAATTATTATGGCATCTGAGTGCTGGGGAAGGGTTAAAGAAAAAAGTTAAATGTTTGATTTTAAGAACATGTTTCTTCGGTTCATGTTCAGCCTTCCTACATGCCACATTCGCATCATATAGTTTAAAAAGGCCATTTGCATGAAAAGTTCGAAGAGGACTCGAAGTGTATGTTTTGTAAATTCCTGTTAAACCACAGGTTTACGACGCGCAAAAAGAAAATACTAAAATACAATTTTTTTCCGCGCGTCGTAAACCTGTGGTTAAACCAACGCTTCATGAACCTGCTGCAGACATAAGAAAACATAACATCATGGCTATTTGGTGACAGAAATATGTACCATTTATTAAGGACATTTTCGCATATTTGGTCAAAATTGACAAGCTACATAACAATTTACGAGTCAACAGTAATACCTAATGTCAGTCCTTATGTATACACACTTTTGATTAACTAAGGTATGTTCAAATACACCTTATAACTGATACATAACCGTACAAAATAGCACTAGTTTAAACACTGACGTGATATTTTCCAATAGCAATATATTTTTAAACATTATAATGGTCTTTTATTGTGTTAAATAAAGAATTTAAATGTGTTGAATTATGAAAGCTTCTCATCCTATAAATATATTGTTTAATAATAATAATACATGTAATTTCATTATCAACCCTATTTAAAGGTGGATGATTTTCAGAGATCATTGAATTATATTATTTGAAAATATCTTATGAAAAGGGGAGATTATACAACCTTACAATACAGTACCAACTACATTGTAGATTTAATTGACAAAAAAAATATACCAATTTTGTAACATGGCTGTAAAGTATTTTGATTTAGTATTATTATTACTATGAATGTAAATGAAAGAGTTCATTTGAAATTTTCCTTCGTCTTTTAAAAATCCTCTATTCCAAATGTTATGGCACAGTATGGAGAACTTGGCAGACATCCGTTAGATATTGAAATAAAAACACGAATGATAAACATTTGAGCTAATTCCACAGCCATAAAATTAGTAAAAATAAGTCACTTATTATATCAAATTAGAAAGTGAAAGAAAGAAAGAACTGTCTGCTTTCAAATTGAATTTCAAGACACATTGTAATCTCCATAAAACAAGTCATGATGTTAAAAAATCCATTCGCTAAAAATACGCATTGATCAAAATAATCAATCATGACTGTTCCTTTTGAATACCTTAATACTAAAACATGTTATTAAGTAAATTCCTAGCATTCATATAACTGATATTTCCATCCGTGTGACTTTTAAACATGTAAATTCCGCAACTTGGCGAAAATGTTGACATGTTATTTTTTCTTCATTAATCTGTTAAAACCGTAGAGTTCGATGAATCAAGCTGTTAGAATCATTCAAATGTTAGGGTTTATAAAACGTTAGTTATAACACAGAAATTTTGTACTGTAAATCTGGTTTTTTTTTTAATTTTTTTATGTATGTTTAAATGGAAACTTACCTGCAGAAATCACTTTACAATTACTATAAAAATGTTAAATAAATAGCAACACATTCTACTCCTAAATGTCCCTAAATTTAGAAGATCAAAATACCCTATTTTTCATCATGTTTTACGATTTAATTCTTCATATATTTGCACAAAAAGTTCCATAAAGAAAAAAAAAAGCTCTTTCTACGATATGTATGGAAATATTGGGGTCAGTGTGTTCATCCATTGTGCAATATGAATTATTTTTTCAGCATGATTTATTATTTTCATGCAACAGATTTGACTCCACAAAGATGCAAAACTTAATAGCCAATAGGTTCTAATTACATAATTACATAATTGAAATTGTAAGTAGCTTTATTACAGCGAACCCTTCACAAATTAATGTTGATGAAACTGGTAATTCACCTTTGACTGTAAGAGTTACTTCCCTTGTAACGCTAAAATTTTATAAATTGTGTAAAATGAATTAGCATGTAGAAATTGTCATTCGATTAAATCATGTTTCAATTATTGATTAATAAATTAATTTCCTTATCAACTACTTTGAACTATAAAATGACTTTGGTATTTTACGGTAATATTCGTTTCGTTTGTTTTTACCGGAAGTTGTATTTACCCAGTGCACCACGTGATCGGTCTCTTTCTCGACTGGTAATCGTAGGGTGAGCACGTTGTTCTTTAGCTCGAGGGGATTGCTGACTTACGACTCTTATTTGATATTTATTTATCAATAATTTGCAAATATGACAAAGAAATGAAATTTCGACATTTCAGTTTCATAGTTATACTTATTAAATTGTAATTTCATTGTTACATTACTAAGAGTTTGACGAACACCCAACTGTATCAGAATGTTGTGGCGGCCATTTTGTCTGCCGCACGTGTGTATGCCTAATGCTAAAGTAGGCCCAAATTAATCTGTATAGTAAACGGAGCTTACGCTCTGTCTTGAGTTATGAAATGTCAAATCCATATATAACGACATAAAATGAGCACCAGAAATTCGAGACCAACCTCTCTAAAAGCAGGATATCGGTCCCATAACTGAGCAAAGCCTAAAGGGTGATTTTCAACTCGTCTCTTTTTAAAACACTGTTGTTCCAATTAACATTTTGAAAAGATGGTTTTCAGGGATGCATCACGGTTTCCTCTTGCCGTGTAGCCATGAACAAATTATAATGCAAATATCTAATACTTGTGTTCCAATCATGATGGGCATGTGAACCACGTCCAATTATTGTTAGTTTATGGTTTTCTTGGCCTGAAGCAGCAAACATTTATGATATTATAGTTCGTCGAACAATCCATACAAATGTTAATTCCAAAGCTACATGGTCACTTTATTATGTATTTTAGTAATGACATGTTTGTTTTACAACCAGTGAATGATTCAGTGACTAGTGCACTATTACTGCCACTTTCAGCACTTCTCACCACAAATGAAACATTTACTGGTTGTGTAACAAATGTCATGATTAGTGACATTACATAACATTTAACCATATTTCTGTAGGTCAGACACATGTGAATGTATTGCTATTGTAGCGATATATATATAGTTATACAAAACGAGCAAAAAACAACATTTCTGGAAATAAAAATGCTTGCGCTCAAAACCAACTCGTGAAACTTGCAGAGAATGTGTATCCTAAGGATTATTTGAACACTATGCAACCACTTTTCGCTCGAAGCAATAGAGCAGTAATTAAATTAATTAGCTTAATTATACCTCATCAGAACTGCTTTCAATATGTTTGAATGATCGTTATAAACAACCACTGCAAGTTTCAGGAGTCGGTTTTGAGCGGAAGCCTTTTTATCTTCAAAAATGTTGTGTACCGTCCGTTTCATATAGGTATAAATAGCTATATATCGCTATATATTTAGCAATAAATTAACATGTGCCCAACCTGACCTGAAGAAGACACATCCAAAGTCAACTTAAAAAGTTACTTCAGAACTGGTTTTGATACTTTTGTTTTTTCTTTGCAGTGCTTATCTTTAAACAGCAGATCGGCTATCCCTGAACCACTGTCAAGATGGTCAAGGAAGATAAGTCAACATGGAAGTCCAACTACTTCCTTAAAATCGCTGTAAGTATATAAACAAGCTATTCTCAAGAAAGTCATAGTTATTTATGTGGATTATAATTAATTATGCTTCGTCTGACAAGATGGAATGCTCCATTTAAATGAGTGGTGCCAATGAGGAATATCGTCTGTTTTGAGCCTCGGCCTGTTGAGCCGGTAATTTTACCTGGCTCCAGTCCCATGGAAACAATGATGCCAAAATTTACCGTTCTTTCTGACTGAGGCATTTATTTTACCATTTTTGATGAGACCATTTGAACATTGGCATCGATTGATTCCAGATATCTATATCTGACTAGTACTCCTTATAAAAAAAATGTCATTATTATGATATTATCCCAATTCAAAAGGCCCTTCACCCCATTTTCAAACTGGAGAATAGGCGCTGCCCACAGGGACTTGTAATGTAGGTTGTGAGAAAGTCTGCTGTGTATACGTGTGTACTATATACTACATTATATAAAAGGACAAGGGAACCAACGGCTCGCTTGGAAGAGGTACACCTGTCTCTACAAAAGTCGCTCGTATTCCGTCAAACATTGATAAATATGTACATATTTAATACCAATATATTCTTAAATAAATTTTCGACTTGGAAAACACAACTTCAAACACGAAATAATATATTAACATACCTTTATTTCACTATGAACGTGGAAAATGCAGTCAGATATCACCGATGTCGTTTTGCCTGTCCACTGAAATCTAGGTTAAACACGTTTGTGTGGATATTGTGTACCCCATACCCGGACCCGGACTGGAAACACCATATACCCGGTGTCTGTACACTAAACGCTACAATATCAATGTGGTAACGGTCAAGTACAACATTAGAGTCTCCATTTAAGTTAGATTCTTCAATTAATGATATATGCATCTCAAATAAAGGTTCTTCTAAGAACCTAAACCGTGAAACTTAATTTATACAAAGTCTGAGTACAGAATTTCAGTGTAGTATCGGGTAAGGGCGAGTACACCAAAAAGGCACCCATCATCAATTACAATATGGCGGATTATACGAACAAGAGTCGAGTGCTGGATAAAAAAAGTGTGATTCCTCGCTTAGCTGTTGGATTGGATTAATGAAAGAGTTATCAGAGATAGCCTATTTGTATTTGCAATGGGAAAATATCACCAGAAAGTGAAATGAATGCATACAAAATTTGTTACAAGGGAATATGAGTGCTTTTGACCTAGATTTTACTGGACAGGCAAAACGACATCGGTGATATCTGACTGCATTTTCCACGTTTATAGTGAAATAAAGGTATGTTAATATATTATTTTGTGTTTAAAGTTGTGTTTTCCATGTCGAAAATTTATGTAAGAATATATTGGTATTGAATAGGTACATATTTATCAATGTTTGACGGAATACGGGCGACTTTTGTAGAGGCAGGTGTACCTCTTCCAAGCGAGCCGTTGGTTCCCTTGTCCTTTTATATAGTATATCGTACACATGTATACACAGCAGACTTTCTCACAACCTACGTTACAAGTCCCTGTGGCGCTGCCTACCTAAATTACGTAATATTTATGGCTTTGAGCCCATAACTATTTCAATTTAAATCTGGATATGTATACCTATTACCTAGTCATATGTACAAGTTAACAGCATGTTGTTTTGTAGAACTTTGCAGTGTTTTTGCCAGCTATTTTGGGAAAAGGACCCTAAGCAAAAATTGAGAAAATATCAGTGTTTTAAAAAAAAAAAAAAAAATAATAATACCGATTTTATTTTCAATTTTGAAAAGTTCTGGAAAATATATACGATCTTTGCGAAATGTTTTCAACATTTACAAGATATTTATATTATTATTGTAGCTTTTCACATCATTTGGGGGTTTTAATTAATTTTACCACAATTGGGAAAATGTTGACTTGCAGTGCAATTTTTCAATTGGGATTGGGTCCTTTTACCGGACCCTACAAAGGCCTGGCAAAAACCCTGCTTTGTCATAACTCATAAAAGCATTTTTTTGGTAGATTGAATGTATGAATAGCAAAACTGGGCTTGTGATGATCAGAATCAATTTCGTTTGCCCTAACAGTTAAAGTTTGACTGTGATGCCGACATTTGTATGACCTGAAGCCCTTCACAATTAAGTTTTGAAGAAAAGAAACAAATCAGGCTTTTGATCTAGCTTGAATATTTTTTTACATAAAATAAAATAATTACTATGTCTGCTATAGATATTTGGAGGAAATAAGCACATTGAACATGGAATGTGGGTGAAAGATAGAAAGAATAGGTTTTATCAGAAATCATTGAATTAATGATAATTTTGCATGCTTTCTAGGGGTGTGATTTGTCGTCAGTTAGGTTCTAACAAAATTTTCCAAACATTTACCATTGTACTAGCTTCAGTGATTGAATGGTAGCAATCATATAGCCTTATTACATACATAGTGGCATCTATTCCATAATCAAATTAATCCTTAATTAAAAGAAATACTCATGCCAGTGAAGAAAGCCGTCCGTTCTGAGACCGTGGTCCTGTTGAGCCAATCTTTGGTTCCAGTCCATGTTAGCAGTGATCACTCTTCTCGTCACTCATTTATATCTGAGGCAATTCTTACAAACTGTGCTTTCTGTGTTTCTTTATGTTTTATAGATGATAGACAGTGTTTTTCCTGCCTATATATTTGGGACCGAAATAAGGCCCCATTCCCAATTGTATTTCTTGTTATTTTTTCCCAAATCTATATCTAAATTTCCCAAATCAGTGAGTTGACGCCTATTTTGTGCGACGGAACAAAAAAAATCCAGAAATCACAAGTCTGAACGTCATATTATAGTATACATTCTTATAATTAATTCTTAGAGAAGGATAATTGTTAATTTCTACCTTTTCCAAAATTTCCATAAACACTGTTATAATTTTTCATTTCATTCTTTTATCGCACAAAATTTCCCAATTTTCACCAAGTGGCAATTTCCCAAAATACCCAGGAAAAACACTGATAGAATGTTGTAATTGTCATACAGGTAAAAAAATACCCATTGAAATCTTTCAATTACCCCTAAAAATTGTATGAACATGTACTAATTACTCATACAATATTTGTAAATACGCAACCAAATTATTATGAGCGCTTGCACTCAGGAAAAAAATTAGAAGAAAAGTAAGTAGTTGGTATACAATTTAAGAGTTGATAAAACAAATTGATAACACAAACAAGATCTAATGTCAGTAATGAAACTTTCTTCTCTGATTTCAGCAACTGTTGGACGAGTACCCAAAGTGTTTCATCGTCAACGCTGACAATGTGGGATCCAAGCAAATGCAGCAGATCCGTCAAGCCCTCCGAGGCAAAGCTGGTACGTAATTACTTTTTTGAACCATTTCAAAATTATAATTATTAAATTTGTAAATTGCTGTGATGATGAAAGTCTCTTTTAAAGTTGCGAGCTTCCTGATCCCAGTTTTGGAGCCAGAAATGGCCGAACCCACCAAAGCTGCAGGAACTGAGACCAAAACTTAGCCATTAGGCTGTCTGAACAGTGTTAAAAAAATCAATGGTATTATAGTTATATGTATTATATTGATAAACCAATTGGCAGTGGGAAAGTTTTAGTTCAAGACTCTCGTTCTCATGTCTCTCTTTCAAGAGATTTTAAGTCGACCACGACTCAACCTAGATAATTGCTTTTACAATTGGGGGCATCGTTCATGTTACCAGGTATACTTGGGGGGGGGGGGTTGAGTAAAATCAGATCATAATAATTATTAAATAACATGTTTGCACTGGTGCTTAGAATTCCCAAAAATAAATTGCAGCAAAAAAGCTTAAGTAGTTTCTTAGTGAAACAACATTATTTAATCTATGAATTGGAAAAAATAACTTGTAGTGACAACAAGTTGGTTTACAGCATATTCATTAAAATGGGAAGAAGGATAGCTCATAGTTTGAAATAGAATATATAAAACATGAAAACTTGATGAAAGCTTAAAAGTAAGTATATCAAATATAAAAATGCATGCATCTAGTAAAATTTGTGTCAGTTCCCATCTATAATGGCTTGTCAAAATTGCATTCTTATGTATCCTAATGTTTATGGCGTTCCTGTGATGATGAAAGCCTCTTCAACGTTGCGAGCTTCCTGATCCCAGTTTTGGAGCCAGAAATGGCCGAACCCACCAGAACTGCAGGAACTGAGACCAAAACTTAGCCAGCAGGCTGTCTGAACAGGACTTCAATGATTCTTAAGTTTATAATCGGCTGCTTTATTGGGATAATGATACAATTTATTAGTATCCATGGTTGGTTATATTACCCCCGTGACGTAGTTTATTTTGTTTCCCAACAGTCATCCTTATGGGTAAGAATACCATGATGAGGAAAGCCATCCGTGGACAGCTTGAGAAGAACCCAGACTTGGAAAGGTAAGAATTTCAATAGAATTTTTCATTGCCTCTAGATCTTTGGCTTTTGTGGATATCTTCTATCAATCGAAGGGTGTGAACCATAACGTATACAGTGTCAATTAAAGATTCACTGTATCATCATGTCTTGCAAAGTTTACTTTAATATGGGTATTAAGGGCCTGCTTCCATGACAATATTAACTCATTCACCCTTGATTTCATAATAGACTGGTCTAGTCTTTGATTTAAAAGAGTGATTTGTTGAATACTTTCAGACTGCTCAGCTCTATTCGATTCAATGTTGGTATGGTGTTCCTGAAGGGAGATCTCGTGGAAGTGCGCGACACCCTCCTGGCCAACAAGGTAGGTAGAGATCAGACAAACTGGTCTAGACTTCAGCTCATAAATATTCACAGAATTTGAATATTACCGCTGATAAAAGAACACATTCAAGTCAAATTCCTATTGTACAATATTTTCCAATAAAATGTTCTGAAATGAAAATATATTTAACTAGATTGGAAGTGTTTAGGTAAGAAACTTTGTAAATTGATAAAAAAAAACAAAAAACTCCTGTGATGATGAAATTTCGAAAAGTTGTGAGCTTCCTGATCCCAGTTTTGGAGCCAGAAATGGCCGAACCCACCAGAACTGCAGGAACTGAGACCAAAATTTAGCCAGCGGGCTGTCTGAACAGGAATACATTAATGACAAAATAAATAAGTGTAGAGATCTCACAGAAGACAACAATGTCATAGAAGTACTAATTTTTGCCTTTGGTACCTTCCAGGTACAAGCTCCTGCTCGTGCTGGCGCCTACGCCCCCCTGGACGTCAACGTTCCTGCCCAGACCACCACTCTCGGTCCAGAAAAGACCTCTTTCTTCCAGGCTCTGCAGATTCCAACCAAGATTACCAAGGGATGCATTGAAATCTTGGTAAGAGTGCAAGTTTTGGAAAATGTGTAGTTCATTCAACTGGTCTCTGTACTAAATGTTGTGAATGTAATTGTTTTAGCACAGTCAAATTTTAACGCTAAATTGTAAATTATGATTACTTTTTGCGACTATAAATTTTTGCGATTCTGTTAAAGCTTCAAAGGCGGTGCAAAAATCCTAACATAGAAATACTGCTAAAATAAGTATTTTTGCAGTTTTATTCATGGTGTATAACGTGGACTTACTCAACATTGTTATCCTTCCATGATTATTTTATAGCTGAAAATTGTCATTCTTGTCTAGTGAAAATTTTTGGATATTTCCCTGTCATACAAGTAATACTGAGGAACTACATTTTCTATTTAGTTTGGTGAAATTCATTAGATAAAAATCTTGCTAACACACAAAACATAGAGGAACTACCTTTTGTCTAGTAAAATTTATAGAAAGAAAAATATCTCGCTTTCAGGAAATAATAATATCCAGTTTTGAATTTTGTATTGTGCATTAATGTTATGCCATTCTTTGTGAAATTTGCATCGTGTATTTGTTTGTTTGCATTAAATGTTTAAATGATGTGTTTCTGTTGTGCAGAACGAAGTGAACTTGATCAAGGAGGGTGGACGTGTAGGTTCCTCCGAGTCAACTCTCTTGAACATGTTGAACATCTCACCCTTCTCGTATGGTCTCGTCATCGAACAAGTATACGATTCTGGTACCCTGTTCAGCCCCAGCATCCTCGACATCACCGATGACGATCTCCGCAGCAAGTTCATGATTGTAAATATATTATTTACTGTAGATTATATAGAGCATCAATGTTGAACCCTTGTGTGAGGGGGCGGGTGTTCTGAATGCCAGTTGGATCTCATTTTACAATATGTTTAAAGGGACAATTCACTCAGGCTAATTCTTTTACATAACCAAGAAGCAAAATATGGCATAAATGTATTGTTCTACATTTCTTATGAAACATATAACGTAAAACATTGACAAATTCCACGACATTGTTAAGTATTTTAATTAATATCGTTGAAATAACAAAACGTTGATCAATGCGATTAAGCAGGTACAATATGGACGCTGTACCCATACCCGAGCCAAAGTCACGCATGTTAAACAAATAAACTACATAACCACTGAGAAGGGTATAAAATGATTTTAGGCAAGACAATTCCCCTGATAAGGTAAAAACACTACTGTCAAACCGATTTGAGCAGTTCTAGATAAAAATTGCATTACTCGACAAGCAAGGGTCAGGGTTTGGCATACAAGAAGTTCGACCACAATGTGTAATGACGGACAGCGAGCGAGTTCGAACATCTTCACACATGTCACAACCATGGGCTTTTCAGGCATATCACAGTAAAACCGACGAATCTAATTTCCATTAGAGCTGGGTTTTTTCAATATATAATGTTCTCTTATACTGAATTGTCCCTTTAAATGTACAAAATATAAGGTCTGTGTAAGTAATGTTAATAGTACAGACAAATAATTTATCAACTTCTCGAGGTGATCTGCCATTTTATCATTAAAAAAAAAAGGATATCATTGATTTCATGATGCAGTGTATATATTGTGTGTAGCATAAGACAACAAATAAATCTTCCATTTCTGTAAAATAACATGTGGTAGTATGTTTTAAAATTTATTGATCGTTTTTTGTCCAATATGGAATACATATTTCTAAACTTGACTTTTACAGGGAGTGAAGAACATCGCCGCCCTGTCCCTGGCCATCGGATACCCAACTGCCGCCTCTGCTCCTCACAGTTTGGTTAATGGATTCAAGCGTCTGCTGGCTATCTCTGTGGAGACGGATTATACCTTCAAGGAGGCCGAGAGGGTAAGTCACTAATGTGTACATTCATTCTTATTATATCATATTGTACTACAAATTAATACTTTGTAAACATGATAAGCTTAGACAAATATTTGTGCTGTACCAAACTTGAGCCTGCTAAGTACCGTTGCAAGCACAAAAAATGGAAAAATGGAAGAATCCTTTACAATTGAGCAATTTAAAGGAGATAAATTCAAAGGAAAATTAGTTTCATTATATCCAGAAGATGTGTGGTCTTCATACAGAACCTACAAAAAAGCTTCAAGCGCGTCATTTGAAATATCTGAAACAAATGCAGTTTACACACAAGTAAACGACAAACAATAACATTTGTTATATTATCATTTCAACCGTGACATCTTGCTTGTCCATATTAAATAGGATACAAATAGTCCCATTATAGAACATGCATGCAATAAGTAAGTATTACTATTGTCATTTCTACCCCTGTAGAGAACTGCATATTGGTAGAACATACATCACATAACTCTAATAATTGTTCTCTCTATGACAGACCAAGGAATACCTTGCTGATCCCTCTAAGTTTGCTGCTGCTGCTCCAGCAGCCGCTTCTGCTGAACCCGCAGGTGGTGCCAAGAAGGAGGAGGCCAAGAAAGTGGAGTCTGAAGAGGAATCTGATGACGATATGGGATTCGGACTCTTCGATTAAAACTAGGATTCCAAGTACTGAAAAAGAAACAAAAATGTCAATTCGAAGATCCTCGCATTTGTCAAGAAGCAATACTTGTAAGATCACGCTGAGAGAACACAAGAAATATCCACGCCGGAGCCTTTAGTGGTTCTATATGGCATTGGATTTCAATAATAAATTATTCAGCAAGAAAGAACATTTGTTTGTGATTTTTGATTTCAATATTGAATAGCATGAAATGTTTGTCTGTAAAACCTTTATATTGTGTTTGTGGTTGTTGTAAAACCGACAAATATTTCTATTTACAAAATTATATCAAAGCTCTTAGAAGAAAAGTAGATACAAATATTTTGTGTTATACATTTCGCAGTTTTAAACTCACTATCATCAAATAGTACAATAATAAACACTGGTCTGTAGTTATGTGAATTTGAATTTCTAACATTGATCGGGTGAGCGACTATCTTTTGTTTTCGGTTCTTTTATCACTATTTATCTATTATGGCCTGATTGAGAGGGCACTTTTGCCTCATAGTAATGTCGAGGGATGGAGTAGTGCCCAAGCCGAAGGCGAGGGCACTATCCCATCAAGAGACAATACTATGAGGCAATGGTGCCCTCTCAACCAGGCCATAATGGGTTTAGTACATCACCCTCACATGAGACCCGTTTTCATATCATCGTAACAGAAGCACGTCAAGGGACACCTCACAACGCTACCTCCATTTCCACACCACGTTACATTAAAAGTACAACATATGAATTGTTGCAAAATCTGTGTTTCTATAAAACGGGATTCAGCTTCATGAAGATTAAAAGTAGATTAATATAGAACATGAGTGAACTGTCTTCTGTAGATCCAAAGAAACTATTGCTTCCATCCCCGCACACAACAGTCTGTCCGCCATTTTTACGTCTTGGTCGAAGCGCAACGTTATACTGACGTCATGTAATGGTGTCGTCACAATACATTCACGTTCAATTTCGCGCCACTTCAATAGTGCCTGCTTTCCCGGGCACTATTGCAAATAATACTCGTGTATGTAGCCAATCAGAATCCAGCGTTCTGTCACGTGATGTACTAATTCTTTTTAGCCCACCATCATCAGATGGTGGGCTATTCAAATCGCCTGTCGTCCGTTCATCCTTTAACAATTCTTGTTACCGCTATTTGTCAGAAAGTGCTAAAGGGATCTTTTTCAAATTTCATATGTAGGTTCCCCTAGGACCCTAGTTGTGCATATTGCATTTTGGGACCGATCGGTGAACAAGATGGCCGACAGGCGGCCATCTTGGATTTTGATAGTTAAAGATTGTTACCGCTATTTCTCAAAAAGTGCTGAAGGGATCTTTCTCAAATTTCATATACAGGTTTCCCTAGGGCCCTAGTTGTGCATATTGCATTTTGGGACCGATCGATGAACAAGATGGCCGACAGGTGGCCATCTTGGATTTTGATAGTTAAAGTTTGTTATCGCTATTTCTCAGAAAGTACTGAAGGGATCTTTCTCACATTCCATGCATAGGTTCCCCTTGTACCCTAGTTGTGCATAGTACCTTTTAGGACTGATGCATAATGCCTTTCGGGACTGATCGGTAAACAAGATAGGCAACCGGCCGCCATCTTAGATTTCATTGTTGAAGTTTGTTACCACTATTTCTTAGAAAGTACTATAGCGATCTGTCTCAATTTTTTTATGTAGTGTGTTTGAAAAAGTTTGAAAAGCAAGGAAAAGATCCCTCTTTCCATTGTCAGACATTGATCATTCTTTGGTGGGCGCCAAGATCTCTCTGGGATCTCTTGTTTTTTTAAAAGTACTCTTAAGGGACTTTTTGCATTTAGGGGGAACTGTTTCCCCCTTGGTTCCTAGTTATAAAATTATGGAAAACGTGTTGAATATTAAAATTCTGATGTCTGTCTTGATGTTCGGATTTGTTCCAAAATAAATATGCACCACTGAAGGACTAATTTCAAGCAGGCTCTACAAAATCCATTTGAGGAAGACTTCTTTAAAGTACTTTATGAGAAAGTGTCAAAATCCATGCAGACTTGTTATCAGCAATGTTTGACTGGGGAGAACGTTGATCTGAATAGCCTATCATCATTATTAGTAAATATGTAGCTATTGGCCTGATAAACATTTTTATGCAAAGTTCTTACAAATAATCGACTTAGCCAAGCTGAAGGGAGGTCTGGGCAGTAATTGACTTCAAAACGCCCAATATCATTAATGTGACATGGTAATGTCAAACTGGCGGTGAATTATGAAAGTCTGCAAATCTCTGGCATGTATATGGACCAGATTCCACAAAAAAAAATTCTGTTAAATTGCACACATTCTGTTATCACGCCTTTGGTATAATATCAATGGGGACAACCTACGTCATCGGAAGTGATATCGGACACACAAAAACAATGAAAAAACGCCCGCTTCAAGATGAAAATCGGCTGAAATTATGACATAACAGCAATGCATATTCTAAAACTATCGCGCGTCAAAGACAGTATATTGTTAGAGATTCTATGAAGCTATTAAATATCGTCAAACTAGCTCAGATAATGCAAACACCTCGACACAATATTTTTCGACAGCAGGGATATCGGTCACATTTTATTCAATAAACTGTTAAGAGTTGTAAATAAATAAATGTTGCTGTCACAAAACCGTCCCGTTTACTAATATGTAATAAATGACTGTCGAAAGAAAATATTTCCTTCATCATATCTGCTAGTGGAGAAACATAGACGGTGCTTAATCAGAAATTATGAAAGTGATATCGGTCACACTTAGAACTATAGGGGTAACGGTCACATCCAAAGTTACGAAAACTGAATATTACAGCATTATACATGTAGTCGTTATTTACGCATTCATGCAACTCCAGTGGATACCCCGTCAAAATACTTTTATTCAATTGATCTTTTTAACCCACCATCAGCAAATGGTTGGCGAGCTATGAAAATAGCCTTCCCCCATTGCTCGTCATCCGTCCGTCTTTAATTTCTGTTATTTCTCTGAAAGTACTGAAATCGATTTATTTCGATACCGCTACATGTATTTACCAGAGAGTATTCAGGATCTTTTTTTAATTTCATGTTTAGAAAGTCATCTTTCTTGATTCTACTAGATGGACTTGTTGCTATGGTTCAAATTCAACATGTGAGCTTAATACTTAATGAACCTTTCTGGAATTTTATAAGTACTACATGTATCTCTCTCTTTACTCTTGTTGTGCATAATGCACCAAAGGGAAAACGCGGTAATCGACAACTTGAAGTTCGTTACCATGTAGACATACAATTATCAAATATTTTGTTCGATATAGATATTTTGATAATCATTTTCAACATAGGATTGTATTTATTAATGCTCATTTTTGAGACAGATAAGATTACAAAATAATGAATATTTGGCTATCTTGAAATTATTTGACTACCACGATGCTTTATAGCATTCATATACATATATTTACTTTTTCACTGCAACCCTAATATGTATACTTACCAAGCGCATTTGACATTCAGGGGTGCATGATCTGCTATTAGCTTATTTTTATGTGATGTCATAATTTTTGTGCCATCGATCACAGAAAATGGCTGTTTCGTCCTTGACGATATTGATTTTTTTCATTATAGATACACATATCTTGGGATGTTATTATACAAGTGTTATCAAATGAAAATATATTCATTAAATTGCATTCAGTTGACAATTAGGGGAGTATGAATGCCAACTGGACATCTCTTAATTGAAGATGAAGCGCTAAAGATATTGGACCAACATGTTAAATTGACCGATTTGTAAATCCAATGGTAAACGTCACGATATCTCTTGGCCCTCTCGTTATCAACTGATTTGCTTTCATAATTTGTTTGCATATGACCATTTGTGCTATTGTTGTTAAGATATATTCTAAGTACCTTTTCAATCGTTATTGTGTGTTAAATCTGTGGAGAAATTAGTGAACTGACATGTAGAACTGTACTAACGCTATCAGCTAAAAACCCTCAGTGATAATGTATTCACGTATTTCTGTAGCTTATAGATCAGTGTGGTTTTCCTTTTGTTCACATCGGATGCCTTTACATCTTTAAGTTTTATGTAGTGTCTTCTATATTGTCACTGCGAAGTTTTTAAATTATACGCAAAGACAATGCAAGAACAAAGGGTGTGTACAAATACATGTATAGACAAAAACTAAACAATATATGTAGTGTACGAATAACCAAAGTATTCAGCAAAAAATAGTTACGATAATAGTTCATGATGTATCATGTATCTCGGAAGTATTTCCTCTTTACCTGAACGATTAGTTAGGGAAAACAACGCTGCAATATTTCAGCAATCTTTACGAAGCGACAAAGCATTTCAAAATATTTGGATGTGACCGTTACCCTGTGAACGACATCCTTTTTTAAAAACGCCAACTAGGTTATACATGTATTGTCACTTTTGTAGCGGATAAAATGAGCTATAGCTACTATTTGAAAAATAAGGTATTTCATATCAATAAATAACAGTAAAGTTAAAAAAATTACACTTGACATATTTTCGGTGAATAAAATGTGACCAATAGCCACGCTGTGAAAAAAAAAGACACGGATGATGAGAAATAGACGAAAAGCGATTTCAATAGCTCGTTAACCATTTGCTGATATGGGGTTCAAAAGTCGTCTTTCAAGATCAGATAAATTCAATAAAAGTATTTTGGCGTCTTATCCACAGTTTTCGTAACTTTGGATGTGACCGTCATCCCTAAAGTTCTAAGTGTGACCGATATCACTTTCATAACTTCTAATTAAGTACTGCATATGATTCTCCACTAGCAGATAATATGAATGAAATATTTTCTTCCAACAGCCATATATTACATATTAGTAAACGGGACAGTTTTGTGGCAGCAAAATTTATTTATTTGCAATTTATAACGTTTTAGTGAATATAATGTGACCGATATCCCTGCTGTCGAAAAATATTGTGTCGAGGTGTTTGCATTATCTGAGCTAGTTTGACGAAATCTAATAATTTCACAGAGTCTCTAACAATACACTGTCTTTGACGCGCGATAGGTTTAGAATATGCATTGCTTTTATGTCATAATTTCAGCCGATTTTCATCTTGAAGCGGGCGTTTTTTCATTGTTTTTGTGTGTCCGATATCACTTCCGGTGACGTAGGTTGTCCCCATTGAATATGCATGGTGTTGGGTTTCTGGTTCTGATGACAATTGGCTTTTTTTCTAGAGAAAGTGGGTGTATCTATAATTCGATGATATCTTCAATAATTAGTCGTTAAAATGTACATATAATTAGTATTCAAAAAGTTAATACATGTACACGCGTATCAAGTTTTCGCGAATCAACAAATGATTGTATTTTCTCCGTAAGCAACCTTAATGCTCTATGAATTGCCACTGATCGCTATTGAGCGAACTAATTGGCGAGTTGGGTGTCCCATAGCAGATATTTCAACTGCAATTGCCGCTCTGTCCTATGTGGTTAAGGAATTGTATGCGGTTGAAGGACTCCACATAAGCCAGGTACGGGAAGCCGGTGTAGCAGGGACAGACCTGAAGTAGTTAGCTGGTGTCACCATTATCGGCAAAGATAACGGCAATATTGGAGCTTCCTGACATGAGCTAACTACATTAACAGTGGTTAGAGCAGATGAGAAATTGGTACAATAGCGCACAAGTAGAGCAGTTATATTACATGTAGGCCATCAAGGAACATGACTCAGTTGAATCATTCGAGAAAGTATGTTTACAGGCAGGAACCGCGAGGATCTCCTTCATTCTTCAATCAGTATTTGACGCATTGCCCTTTTCACAAGCGGCAGACGGACGCTAGTTCAAATATTCTATCTGGCGGCAGGGTAGGTAACGTTGGCGACACGATCAGATTCTAGCTGCCATGGACAACATTTTGAAGAAAGAGCGAAGCCAGAAGAGACCAGTAACAGAACAGAGGAAACCCACCAACAGAGTTTGAGACTGTCGTAAAAGTCAACCAACTACTAATACATGTCTCTCAAACATCTGCACAGTCAAACACCAACATTGGAGATGAGAGCAGACCTTAACAACTGTCTTTTTCGTTTCGGATGTACTGCATATCACACCAAGATCAGATATAGTGATATGGTTGCAACGTGACCAGGCAGTCATCTTCTTGGAGTTGAATGTGCCATGTAAGAAAGGATGCACATTAAAGTAACTGCCAAGTGCCAAGAGTTCATGGGGCAGTGTACAGCGAAGGGATAGAGCACTTGGTTGATTCTGATCGAGAATGGTGTCAGAAAGTTTCCTACACAGTCAACGTGACGATTGTTGAAGAATGGCGGCCTGCATGGAGCAAGGAAGGAGTTTTATGAAGACCTCACCAAAGAATACTGGTTGTGATGCAGCAGAGATGATTTATTAGTTTTACGTCCTGTTAAAACCCAGGGTCATTTAAGGACGTGCCAGGTGTGTTGGTGGAGGAAAGCTGGAATACCCGGAGAAAAACCACCGACCAGCGGTCAGTACCTGGAACAGCCCAACATGGGATTTGAACTCGCGACCAGAGATGAGCAGCGGTTTATATCAAGTAAGTGTCTAATGATATCCAAATGTAATTTGATCTCAGGAAATACAGGTTATTTTTTCGAGAAAAATTGAGAAGTGTCTGAATTATATTTAATCATATAACCAAATAGCGATATTTCAAAACCGCTAAAATGTTATTTTATCTTTCTTAGTCCAAATCACGAAAATAACCGACTATGTATTAATTATAAAATGATATGGCGATAACAATATCATATATTACATTATTTTTACCACAACCGTCCGATAATACAAAATCTTAGAACACTTTGTGCTTTCTGGGAAGCTTAGATAATCAAATCTCGCCAATCGAAATTTTGGAAACATATTCCTAGGGGCATTTTACCGCACTAATGGTTTTACGAGCTGTAGATTGTCACAAGAATGATACTTTCAAAGGCTACCGATATAATTCGGGAAAATAAACCCGCGCGAATACGTTCCAAACAGCAAATTACAAAATTCCTCCTCATCTTCGCATGATGGTAAAAGGCGACTAAATTTATAATCTTATTTTTTCTCTTCTTTCTAACTGACTTTCTTCTTCCTGACGTCTCCCATGACACCGCCTCAATTTTGATCTTTGGTTGCTCTAGGTTAATGTCACCTGGCTGTCACACACCAAAGCTTATAGCTGCTAAATGCTAAATTCTGTTTATATTCACGCTCAGCATAAGAGAGTGGAACAAGTGATGATGGGTTCCCTATTTAACAGCCTCCAAAACATGCACCTCGATGAACAGGAACCATAACTGCTGTTGACCAATCTTCAGGGAAGTGTGTAAAGGCTGTAGAAGCATATCACTGGTTACGATAAAATATTCGTTTAAAAGTCCATCAATATCGTGGGCCTTATTCCGTTTCAGACGTTTTTATAGCTCTCATGATTTCTTCTGGAGATATGTCACGATCAAGTTCTTCAAAAACTGGGTCCATTTCATCATGTGAAACTGTACGATCATAGTCTGACTGGACAGGACCTGAAATTAGGTCCTTAAAATGATTAAGTCACTCAAAAAAGTGATACAACATATTGTATTAGCCAGGGATCATACATATTTTTATATAACAAATTATTTTAACTGAAGTTCTTTATATCACAGATCGTTTGAGCCAGGGATCTTTATAAATCATATTGTTCTAGCTGGAGATCTTTATACAACAGATTGTTTTAGCTGGAGATCTTTATATATCTGATTGTTTTAGCCAGAGATCTTTGTATAACACATTGTTTTAGCCAGCTGTATTCATATAACAGATTGTTTCAGCTGGAGATCTTTATATAACAAGAGATCTTTACGGTTGTTTAAGCCAGAAATCTTCATATAACAAATTATTTTACCCAGAGATCTTTATTCAACAGATTAATTTAGCTGGATATCTTAATGTAACACATTGTTTTAGCCAGAGAACTTTATATAACAGATTGTTTTAGCTGGAGATCTTTATATAACAGATTATTCTAACTGGAGATCTTTATATGACATATTATTTTAGCTCGAGATCTTTATATAACAGTTTGCTTTAGGTGGAGATCTTTATATAACATTATTTTAGCTATATATCTTTATATAACAGATTGTTTTAGCCAGAGAAATTTATATAACAGATTGCTTTAGCTGGAAATATTTATATAACATATTGTTTAAGCAGGAGATCTTTATATAACAGATTGTGTGAGCCAGAGATCTTTATATAACAGTTTATTTAAGCTGGAGATCTTTATATAACAGATTGGTTTAGCCAGAAATCTTTATATAACAGACTTTTTAGCTGGAGATCTTGATATAACAGATTTTTAGCTTGAGATTTTTTATATAACAAATTCTTTTAGCGATAGATCTTTATATAACTGATTGTTTTAGCCAGATATCCTTATATAACAGTTTATTTAAGCTGGAGATCTTTTTATAACAGATTGTTTTAGCCAGAAATCTTTATATAACAGACTTTTTAGCTGGAGATCTTGATATAACAGATTGTTTTGGCTGGAGATATTTATATAACAAATTATTTTAGCGAGAGATCTTTATATAACTTATTGTTTTAGACACAAATCTTTATATAACAGACTGTTTTATCTGAAGATCTTTATATAACAGATTGTTTTAGCTGGAGATATTTATATAACAAATTGTTTTAGCGAGAGATCTTTATATAACTTATTGTTTTAGCCAGATATCCTTATATAACAGATTATTTTAGCTGGAGATCTATATATAACATAATATTTTAGCTGGAGATCTTGAAATAACAGATTTTTAGCTTGAGATTTTTTATATAACAAATTCTTTTAGCGATAGATCTGTATATAACTGATTGTTTTAGCCAGAGATCTTTATATAACTGATTGTTTTAGTCAGAGATCTTTATATAACTGATTGTTTTAGCCAGAGATCTTTATATAACTGATTGTTTTAGCCAGAGATCTTTATTTAACATTAATTTTAGCTTGATAACTTTATGTAACACATTGCTTTAGCCAGAGAACTTTATATTACAGATTGTTTTAGCTGGAGATCTTTTTATAACAGATTATTTTAGCTCGAGATCTTTACATAACAGATTATTTTAGCTGGAGATCTTTATATACCAGAGTGTTTTAGCTAGAAATTTTATTTAACAGATTATTCTTATATAACATATTATTTTAGCTGGAGATCTATATATAACATAATATTTTAGCTAGAGATCTTGATATAACAGATTTTTAGCTTGAGATTTTTTATATAACAAATTCTTTTAGCGATAGATCTTTATATAACTGATTGTTTTAGCCAGAGATCTTTATATAACCGATTGTTTTAGCCAGGGATCTTTATATAACTGATTGTTTTAGCCAGAGATCTTTATATAACTGATTGTTTTAGCCAGGAATCTTTATATAACTGATTGTTTTAGCCAGAGATCTGCATATAACAGATTATTTTAACTGGAGATCTATATATTAGTGATTGTTTTATCTACAGATTTTTATATAAAATTGCAGTAAAAGAAAAACAGGAAGTGAAGTCACATGAAAATAAGTCTTTCATCTGTATACAGTTAACCACTTTATTTCCGCGAGAAATAAATATTCGCGTAATTTCGCGAGTATGCTCAAACACTAATTATAATGTTTCGCAAAAAAAAAACTTATGAATGCGCGATTAGTAAGATTCCATGATCGCTAATGTATGTATTCGCGATTTTTGTTGCAAATAAAGAAAACACTGAAAATAATGGATACGCGAAAATACGTTGTTCCAGTATATTTATAATATTTCATCAATTTAATAATATACCATGAAAATCAGTCATGTACGTCCACAAGGTTATGAATCTACTGCCTTAAACCTCGCATTGTAACGGTATATTTAAACCACTGTGCGGATTTTATTTTCTAATTATCTACGCTTAGCTATAGAATTTGTAAAACTTTAACAATCCTAAATTTGTAATCTTCTTTTCTCAATACTGAATCCCGACTACCGATAACAACAAATAGTTCAACTAATAAGACATATGCGAGTATCTATCAACAAATGTGTCAGTTTTAGCTGTCTAAATTCTGTAACCGTTTTGGATACCTTCACAAAGTAATTTTCATGTTTTACAACTTGCAGAGGAAATGGTGTCTACGCATGTACCATGTAAGTAAAACACGGTATGTATTGGATATAATTTAAATGAAAAGTGTATGTTTTCCCATTCATTTGATATTTTTATTTTAAGACAATTTGTTATGTAACTTTTCCCTCATACGTCGAGTAGAGTTTATCATTGTTTGAAGACTTTCACTTATGTTATGGTTTTATTTTGCCCTGTTCTTGAAAATACATATTGCCACTTTAGATTTTAGATAATTACATGATAAGGAAATGTGCAGAATAAATAGATGTCATGATGTCATCTGGTTAAAACCACAGCTTTGATCCCTCTTTTCACCCCGATTCCATGATGACTTCGCCACATGTACACCATTTTATTATCATTGATAACTTTAAATACATATACAAACATGTTATTCATTTATCCAGTAAGCATCACGGTGATCATTCCATTTGTTAACTCAATATTTTGAGTAAATAACGCGCAAATAATGCGTGGAAACATGTATTATGTAAATTCTTTCAGGTGCCCGAAATTCCACTTCAAGGTTTTGAAAGTGCTCTTTCGATATGATAGTACAATCCAACACTTTTACCATATGTGACCATTATGTTAATTGGTTGTCATATTATTTACTTTATCAGTCCATTAAGAAAACATGACGTTGTTGTTTGTAACGTCTCTTCTGGTTGGCTGATACATCGGCGTAATGATATATCATAGAAAAAATAGTCCCTCAATGAATATTGATATTATCTTTAGTAGATTGAATTACAGGGATTAGATTGAATATATTTTGTTTCCAGGTTTATTTAGAATACATTCAGGGTGTTGTATTATTATGAATAGCTCCTTAACGTAAAACCAATCCTTTTAAAATTTTCATGATTTTTTTCCAGATAATCAGATGTGACAAAAATAACAGCAAGAAAACACAGACGCAATTGTATGTGTAATAAAAAAAAAGAAGAAAAGAAAGCAAAAGTGAAGAAAAAAATTAGGTGATAACGACGTTGATGTACTTATGGCAAAAGAACAATAAAACATACTATGAACATATGAAGAGGACAATTGGTTGACATGTAGCAAACAGTCGCATATGCAATGCAGTATCTGATAAATTTGGTGATGGTGAACTAGAATTCATTTTCGAAATTTAATGACGTCATGAGTTCACAGGACAAATTAGAGGACATTAATGCCGAAACGGTCAACATTCTTCTCCCGGCAATTATAATAATTTTCATCTTAATGTTTGTCGGTACAATTGGAAATGTACTAGTGATATATTTCTACGCGATCACACTGAAACCAACTGCATCGTACATATTCATCACAACTCTTGCAATCTTTGACCTCATGTCGTGTCTTATTTCAATGCCATTGGAAATTGTGGACCTTCTTCATTTTTTCGTATTTGAAAGTTCTGGGGCATGTCGAGTACTCCGTTTCATCAATTACTTCGCTCATATTGCTTCCGGTGTGACTCTTATTGCCATTGCTGTGGATAGGTTTCGAAAACTTTGCAAACCTTTTGAAAGGCAAATTTCTAACCGGTTATCAAAGACAATTGTTTTCTCTGTTATTTTATTCGCGATCCTGTCTGCCTGGCCAAGTGTTGTGTTTAATAAAGTGGAAGCCGTAAATATAACTATATCCGGCCAAAATTTAGTTGGTTACGACTGCTCGACAGTGCGAGACGAGGCCTATCTGGATTATATCAAAATATACAACGGATATTTGTTTTTTCTCTTCATATCCGCAATTATAGTGCTTCTGGTTCTGTATGTGATGGTGGGTCGACAATTATACGCTCTTAGGAGTTTCCGGTTTTATTCAACCGGAAATAAAGTTCCGGCATCCCGTCCAATGAGTACTATGACCATTGCTAGTGATGTGAACTCTATTGCTGGGACCGTTGTCAACGAAATGTCAGTAGCGGAAACGATTCTTGAAGAAGAGGACGACGAAGAAGATGCTGCAATCGTTGAAGCATTTGAAGCTGAATTACGACGAGGAAATCTTACACCTATTGAAGAAAATGAGGATGACGAAGATGATGATGAATTCGAAGAGGACATGGACGATTTTGATGAATACATTGAGGATAGATGTAGACCAACATCTGCCAGCTCGATGAAAATTTCATCGAAAGTGATGATGATGCTTTCAAATAAAGTAGCGCCAGAACCAGAGCGAACCGAAATAAAAGAAATTCCGATTTTGAAACCAATACGGCAGTGTCGCAGTTTTAGTGAGAACAGCCGACGCGTAAGTGTACACCACGGTCCAAGGAGAACAAAATCGGAACTTTCACTATCCAATCGCCTTCGTCACAAACACGCTTTGTCTGGATCAATCTCGCGCATGACACTTATGACGGATCTTGGTAACAATCATGGTCACGAGAGCTCTTTAACAGACGTGGAAACAAGAGTATCTCGTTGTGCATCTGTTGATATTGATGAATCCAAGATGCGTGCGCAGAACATCAATACTAAAAAGTTTACTGTGATAACTGTATGTATAAGTATAGCATTCATCATAAGTTTTCTGCCTTACTTGATATTGGCAACTATGTCAACATTTAACACAGACCACGAGGCGAACTACTTGTCGAGTTCCGAACTGGTGACCTACCAGATATTTGTGCGGTCGTTTTTATTCAATAGTGTATGTAACCCTCTGATATATGGGCTACTGAACACAGAGTTTAAGAAGATGGTGATAAGAGGGTTAAGAAAAATGTTTTGCTACTTCTGTGATATGTGGAGGATCAATAATAAGATTTCACCGGAATCTGCACGCTGACGCACTCAAGACATGGAAAATTAGTTTCATGATCTACTGTCAAAATACATCCTCGATACTCTATGGATAACTTTCACTGCAGTGATATCCACTCTTAGGCTATAACTGAAGACAATTCAGGAAGAACAAACTGACCAATCAAAGACCTGCAGATTAGCAGGTAGTTAGATCCTTGAATGTACATCAAAATAATCTAATAACGGTTCACTGTTGATGACAGTGCTGTTTTGAAGTTGAACGTCACCCTCCATGTAACCTTCAAGGGAAATCTTTGCAGGTCTGTGATTGGTTCAGACTTTTTCTCCTGAACTGCCTTCAGTTTTACTGCGAAATAGTTCATTGGTGGATACATGTATAATGACAGTGATAGTAACCACTGGAGTATCGAGGATGGTTAAAGTGATGATCTACCTAATCGTGTACATTTCGACAAGAAGGGATACTTCTTGTTTTGTCCATGTATTGACTACCTAACGGGTTGTTTTGAAGTAGATTTTGTAATGAATAAGTTATCGTACGTCTTTGTCTTATTTTGGGATGACTTATTGGTTTTATCCGTTTCTTATCATTATTAACTTATTCCCCCGAAATATTGCTCGACATATTCCTCGAAAACTACTGCATGGAACTTTATGAATCTCGAAAAACATGTCGCCATCGTGAACAGGAAGTGTGCACAATAGATATTTTTGTCAGAATCGGCAGACATGCCCACCCCGGGTTCTGATTGGTAGAAGTTTAATAAATATTGTCTTATTTCATTGAAAATTTGCAAGTATGGATGTGACGAATATCGAATACTATGGTATCACTTTCGAAAACAACTGCTACCATGGTGACAAAATAATGGCTTCTGATTTATGTGTTGTTTGGTTGGCTGATACGATTAACGTCCTAACAGCAACCATGGTCATGTATGGACGGCCGCTCGTGAACGCGAGGATGGGCGTGAACAGTTTGTTCGTGTTGTTACTCTTTGTGATAGTGGAGCACTTGCCCTTTTTATATTTGCCCTCTTTATAGTGCTATATCTCACTGAAGCATGCCACCAAAGGCAAAGAACAAATACGACCTACTCGGTCACAATATAACCAGTCGTCCCACTCCGTTTATGTTGAACGCTTAAGCGGAAGTAGAAACTATCATTTAGGTGTATGCCAGCCGCTGTCAGGGGACAGAACCCAGATCATTGATTACAATGTGAACTCAATTTCATTTATTTATTTAATTTCATTTTGATACATTAATGTATCATCAGATTTAAGTGAAATGGGTATATAAGGGTTTTGAGATGTGCTTGATTATATAGAGCGCTATTAGCTATTGTTATGTTCCCGTAACGACGGAATTATCCATCTGTAGGTATGATTGCCGTCTCCAAGTCTTGTTCGGCCAACTCCTCCTAACCACAGGGACCTGGCACAAAAAGTTTAACCAACAGTATGCATATATACATATTATAGTATCAATAATATATATATATATACTGATAGTTAAAAAAATGTGCCAATGTCCCTGTGCTTCTAACCTACAGGGCCAATTTCAATGAAACTTCACAGCAATACACGGGAGTTGCATTTTCCTAAAAGGTTTGGATGCCATAGTAATCAGGTCACTTTATATCCAGGTTTTTATAAAAATGGCTAATAACTCGTAAGTTTGTTTTACCAATCTTGTTTTTACTTGATCAAGTGATGTATCATTTCAATTATGTCACATATTATATGATTTAATAACAGTTACCATGGAAACAAAGCGAACAATGTCGATTGGTCGAAATTTAGATATTTTCTGAATCAGCTGAAAATGGTTTTTGAGGCACCAAATTTTAGTTTGTTTGTCGTAGTTACATGAAACGTCAAAATGAACGCAGACGAAATGAGCGTATGAATGAGCATATTTAGTCCTGTTCTCGAAAACTATATGTAAATTGGTTGCCACGGCCCCAAATGAGGAGTTATGATATCGATATCACTGGATATCAAAAGGATTATGTGATAAAATGATTAAAATGTTATAAATCGTCGATTTTATATTTTTAACTTAAAGGCCCACTATCTTTCCGAAACGGCTTTTAATTTTTAAAATGGGAATGTAAAACAAGATCGATAATTTTGTAGAGTCTTAAAAATTATTAACTTACCGTTAATACTACATTTATCATCACCTTCTGAACGATTTGATTAAAATAAATAAATTGTTTATTTTCATAACGCGGGTCGTATTATGTTTCCCGCCGTCGTCCTAAATACCGCGCGGTAGTTGACTATCACTGCGCCAGACGGCAAAACAGCGATTTGACTCTCCACTGTTTTCATATATTACGCAGGCAATTTTGCATATGTTTGGTGTCGTAACCTTCATGCATTTTCTGGTGTTATTAATGTTTTTTAAGAAACCTTTATATTTTGCTCCGGAAAGGTAATGGGCCTTTAACTTGATAATAAAATGGTAGCAGTAACGTAAACGTTTATGACTAAGTTGAACAAGATTAAATAAATGCATACATACATGTACTTACCCAACTTACCAACCAATATTATTTTAGATAAAAAAAACAAGTTTAGATTGAAGCAATTGTTTTTGATACTAGGCGTAGCACTCGGTTTCATAAGCAAATCATGCCATCTTACATCATGTAGCAAGAACGCTTGATCCGTACACAGCTGGGGGGGGGGGGGTTATTCCAAAATCGCGATATTTCCTATCTCTGTTTTAAGGTAGATAACCCGATTTTTTAAAATAATTTTTCAAATTTCGTATTGTCTGAAAAATTACATGACTGTTAGGTACATGTATATTCATCAGTCCATCCACCGAATACGAAAACATGTATGACTGTCATTGTTCTTTGGTTAGCAGAAAATATTAACTATCTGGTCATACGTCATAGGTATTCACGTATGCGGTGTCTAATACAGGGTCAAGACTTTGTAATCCGACGGAAGTTCTGAATGGAAGTGTTCATATTTATAATGACCCGGTCTACTATTAAATGATGTTTATCCATATGGTTTAAAGAAGTATAAGGGTTTAAATAATCTTAAGATGGCACTTATATATATATATATATATATATATGTCATTCCAGAAACACAGGTGTCATGTTCACAGGCGCCTGCCTCTGGTTTAGAATAAAAAAATATAATAGCCCACATAAAGTAGGGGTATGCTATCATAACCAGAAGCAGACGCCTGTGGTATATGTTGGTGTAATGCTTTGGTACGTCGAGACTCGTATCTTGGTATACTCTTTACTGAAAAAGGTGGGTTTTTTTCTGTCTTGCTAACAGAAGTGAAAAATATGTTTTTCTCTCATACCTACTGGTGTGATACTGGTTTATCAAATGCGATACATCTATTTAGCCAGCAGTTGTATTACATGGCTATGTGCACCCATGCAATGCAACCCCGTGAAGTTGCTATTTTCTCGGAGAATTTCCGCGTCATTTTCGGAATTTATCAGGTGTTACTATAAAAAATGCAACCAACGGACATAGCGTTAAATATATCACCTAATATACGATTGACTTGCAGTCGCCGTTTTTTTCGAACTTATTTCAAATATAAACGATGAAATACCATAATTGTTCAAAATGGTTGGATATCATAATCGTAAAATTGCAGTAAAACTTCGAGATATAAGAGAAAATACTCCTTTCATATCTGGATATGAAGAATGGAAATGTTCTACCATAGGTGTTTGGCTATATAGACATTTTCTCTCTATATGCATAGTAATATCGTATTATATAGAGAGAGAAAGAAGAAATGTATAGAGTCAAACGCCTGTGGTTCTACCCTCGGCAAGCCTCGGGCCCGGGTTTTACAACATTTTGTAACCCTCGGGTAGAAATCCCTATCCTTCACATCCACATATACTTGTATGACAGAGTCTAATAGTATTCCATTGTGTGCATACTACAGTTAAAATAGAAAACAAAAACATGTATTAGCTTCCCAAAAAGCTAAGTGGGCTACGCGAAAGCTTAACCATTTGGTTGGAAAGAATATGGAAATTAAACAATGATATGATTATATTGCTTAGCAATTTCAAATGTTGGAAATGAAACCACGATCCGCGGGGGATTTTCCTCATAATGGTACAAAACACGCGTTCTTATACAATGTATGTGTAGTACAACTTAGTAAAACAAGTCACGTGCTTATACCTCATTCATGCCATTGGTCGAAAATATGGAATTGTGTTACGGGTAACTAGTGATCACATATTGTGTGTTTACAATTGTACAATGTACTTCCAAATATAGTGATATTTAGTAAAAATAATTTGGCCTTTTGACGGAGATTTTATTTTCTTTGTGTTATATTTATATGTTTATAAATTCAGAATTCTACGAATTTAGCCGGGAGAAGCCGATCTTCGCTGATCCTAGATTAGACGGTTACAACGATTGAATTTGTCAATTCTCATTATATTATTTATAGATAAAACTTGGAAATGACAGCTTTCTAACTCATTTCAGTCCATTATTTATAGTAAAACCATTCATATGTGCAAGTCAAAATGATATGCATGCAATATATAATATTCTCAGTTTTTTTCAAATAAATCATTTTTTCCAAAAAATGGCAAGCAAACTATTACTATATTTGGAAGTAAACAAATAATCACGTGATCACTAGTTACCCATGATACATTTCTATATTTCGGCCAATGGCATGAATGAGGTATAATCACGTGACTTGTCTTACTATGTTTTTACTACAAAAATATATGTACATTGTATATATATATATTTATGGCATTAAATGTGGTTCCCGACTTTGGAAGTAAAACCACGTCCCGGGCACATGGGGTCAGTTCATTTATTTAACTGAAAAAAAATTATGAACGTAGACTGCAGCTGACAGCCTCTTTGTCCATATCATAAGACAAAATATAAAGTATATTTGAGGTGATGGTTAAAGTATCGGTAATGATTACTTTACAAGTTTTCCTTTAGATGGTTTTCATGCAGGATTGCAAAGTTTAGATACGTAAGTTCATGACCGATTCTGGCAAACCGTTCTGAAGGCATTACCAACCACATCCACTATCACTGTTGTTGGTGGATGTGGGTGTCTTTGGTGTTATTATTTAATTGTTTTATCATTTTTTACTATCACTGATTTATATTTCACTAAATTTAGACTTCTGTGTGATGTTACAAGCATCTACATGTACAGTGTATATACAATGCTTTTTGGTGCATATATAATGATTCGTACGTGTATCTCGTCGATATTTTTTCTCTTGAAACTGTTTATGATACACGTAAATCAATGATTTGAGTTAACTCTCTATACATCATATATAAGTACAAGAAAATATCATCATATGTAATTATTGTAACAAGCCAAATTATCATGGACCTGTTAAATACATTGTTGCCGTTATCGGTGGTGATAATTACATGGGTTAGTAGTAGTAATTACTAGTATCACAAGGGTATACTGTATACAGGAACATGTAAAATGAAAAGAAACCAGAGTTACCGGGATTGGCTTCACAGAGAAGTAAAATAACACAAAAATCATTACAACTCTACTTTGTAATTGACGATATAAATCTAACTTAATTTGTGAATGTTTTAAACTTACTTCAAGGTGTTCTGTTAAAAAGTTATAATTTAATTTTGGACAGAGATGCAAAGATAAATCTAAAAAACTATAAATATTTAGAAATATCGTTTTTGGTTGCTATATATATATATAATGAAGTTCATTTCTTGTGATATGCTTCTTTCTTCTTTCAAACACAGGTGCATAATGTACCAAGGTGTAATCAAAGCTCCCCTAAACCCTGATTGGCCTTCCCGTACATGTACGTTTGCCCGATGCAAATGTAGAGTGTTACAGTGTACTAATTATAACTACACTTACATCTACGTTTGTCAGTTTCTGTCGTTGGTGGGTGGTCAGAGGTGACATCTCATATGATACACCTATATATCGGCATCCTCGATATTTCGGAGGTTCCGATCACTTACGATCAGTGATCGGAACCACTGGAGTATCGAGGATGACCTACCAGTGGTTGTTTCCTTTGTAATTAGTCGTTGCATGGTGAGCTGAGGAATGAGATCGGTAATTGAGCCAGGAAGAGGAGATGTACAAAGCAGATTGAGCTAGAGAGAGGATGTCTGGTGATGAGATTTAAAATGGAGGAGAAGCGAGTGTAAATGAGTAGAAAAATGCAGTCGTACGATGTGTAATGTAAATATACTATTTTGAAAATATCATGTTGATAGATATTGTATGTTATTCCTTTACAAATGGTTATGCTAATGCAAATTGAATTAAATTATATTTTGAATACACCTACAATATGAAAAGTGTCCAGACATGCAGGGACGGCACTCCTGCATTCATGGATTATTTTCTTATTTTGGTTTTCTACTGCCTCATTGTACAATATATCAAAAGCTGAGTCGCAGAAATTTGAACCGTTTCCTGGATTGTTTGAACTGTTCCAGTACAATTAAGTTGCTTAAGAGGGGATTCGGCAGGGAATATCATTGCATCCACTTTTTTTTTTCAATTTCCAACCATGCATGAATACTTGCTGGCTGTTAATAGGACGTAAAACTAAACCCAACCAAATCTAGTTTTGGTACGTTAAGTGAATAGTCGGGCAAAGTTGAAAGCATTGAAAGCGAGGCTGTGTGGAAATATAACCACGGACATAGTGAGCCGGGAGGACGTTTTAGAATTCCCATACTTTGAATTAATTTCTTCGTACGCGGACAGATTTTGACGAGAGATTTTATTTTCCCATTTCATAAAAAAATATACTGGATACATTCACACCATTTTACCGACTTTAGCCATCCTTGCCCGACTGTTCACTTTAAACTATTAAGACTAAAACCATAGAATAGCAAAATTAATCTTAGAAAACCGAAAGCTTGCTAATACCAGAGATTTAAATAGTTATATAAATCTCTGCTAATATATATAAAGACTAATATCAGTATCTGATACAAGATATTGTTCTGCCATCTCTTCGGTGATAGCACCTAAAAACATAGAAAACGAAAAATGTTTGTTCGAAAGCAGAAGTAGTATATACTCTAAGTTATACAGTATTTGGGTCTCTCTCTCTCTCTCTCTCTCTCTCTCTCTCTCTCTCTCTCTCTCTCTCTCTCTCTCTCTCTCTCTCTCTCTCTCTCTCTCTCTCTCTCTCTCTCTCTCTGTTATTAATCAAATACACATATATACTGCCTTCAGTTCTACTATGAGATAGTCCAGGGGTGGATATAGTGACAGTGAAAATAATACCTGGACTATGTAGGACGGTTGTGACCATATGATTATTAGTATTTCTTTGAGGAAGCAAAACTGAAGAACTGACCAACCACAGGCCTGTAAAGACTTTGAAGACTATAGATCTACGAGAGAGCAACACCGGACTTCAAAGCAATTCGGGCGGGGTTATATAACGTCAGTGATAGTAACCCCTAGAGTGCCGAGGATAGTTCACAATATTTGGTCAGGCAAAAATTAAATCCGATTACAGTGTTTAATCAAATTGGCAAGAATTTCAATACTTTTCTTAATTATTGCGATCTGTACGTACCTTTTAACAGATATGTGATGTTTTATTTACTATCAAAGATGGCTTTGTCTTTATTGGTTAATAACCCGATTTTTTTCTCATAGTTTCTCAAAAAATCACCTGGCTAATATTACAAATAAGTCCTCTGTGAGCTTGCGTGCCAAGTACATTATTTCCGCATTTTTATAATATTTTTTTTTTATCGCCCGGACTTTTTCCGGAATTTTCGCTCGACCCATTTTTAGATTTAAAACTTAATTATTCACTTCCGGTTTAATTTGTGTTTGACAGAGCGAGCACCTAGCACCTGTCTGGGCGAACATAGTATAGGTCTACCTTTTTCCTAAATAATTTACTCTCAACTCATTTCTAAAACAAATTGTGAAATTCATCAATCTTTAATTATAGATATGGCAGACGATGGAAGTGCATTCACTGTCGAGGGTAATGGTATGTATAAAAACTATTTACCGATTTGTCCAAAATTGATGCAGAATTAAATTTATTGCCACATATTAGCTCTTGCAATTGCTACTGTCTGACTATTAGTTAAAGAGTATACATCATTCTATGTGGGGCCTATGTGGCAAGCATGATTAGAAAGACTGTTATAGCTATTTGTCAGTATTTCGAGGCTGACCGTATGTTTCTGATTTGATAAAAACATAGCTACTGTCGTAGCGGAAATATCACCTTCTGACTTAGTCAGAACACAGGGCCATGTATAGTTTCTATATGAAAAAATAGCCAGAAATACATATAAAATAATATATGTATTTCTGGTTATTTTTTCATATAGAAACTAAACATGGCCCTATGGTCAGAATGTGATATCTTTTCTGCTACAACAGTAGCTAATAAACAAAACAGTAATATTATTACATACTGTAGCCAGGTTGGGCACATGTAAATTTATTGCTATTATAGCGATATATAGCTAAAATAGCTATTTATAGCTATACAAAACTTGCGAAAAACATCATTTCTGGAGATAAAAGTGCTTGTGCTCAAAACCGACTCCTAAAACTTGCAGGGAATGTGTATAAGGATCATTTGAACACTATGCAACCACTTTTCGTTCGAAAAATAGAACAATAATTAACTTAATTAGCTTTATTATACCTAATCAAAACTGCTTTCATTATGTTTGAATAATCGTTATAAACAACCACTGCAAGTTTCAGGAGTCGGTTTTGAGCGGAAGCATATTTATCTTCAAAAATGTTGTTTACTGTCAGTTTTGTATAGCTATAAATAGCTATTATAGCTATATATCGCTACAATAGCATTAAATTTACATGTGCCCAACCTGGTAGCTACGGTCAGACGGTAGATAGCTATAGACTTGTACAAGTCCTTGACTATCAATTCATTTTATTCACATATATGATATATTACAAATCAGTATATGTACCGATAGTTACAGCTATACATTGTATATCAGTTATTTAGCTTGAAACTTTACAAGTGCATGTAGGAAATGTATACAAACTCACTGTAATCCAATGTAATATAGATGTGATATCACTTTCATAACACACATCAAAGGCATGGATGGAATTTAAAGATAGTATTAATGATCAAGCTTACTTACCTATATAGGTGATAAAGATGATCTGATCGGGGATCCTAAACGTGCGATAGGAAAAGGAGGACATTTGTTGCAAACCAGTAATAGTTTTACAAGTGAAGGCAGCCACAAGAATGAGTCGTCGCCTCTACACAAAACCAAACAAGTGCTGCAATCCGGCAAGGAAATGTAAGTCTGGATTTAGTTATTTAGTGGGCCGTTGATTTATTTCAATAAAAATGTAGTCTTAACTTCTACATATCGTAAAAGCAATAATATTCATGAATCCTACCAGATGAATATAATTGTTTTTACGATATGTTTACCATAGCTCATTTATTTAAAAAAAATATTTGAAATAAAGTAATAAAAATATATAGATATACCAAGATATGATATGAATATAAATGTTTTTACGATATGTTTACCATAGCTCATTTATTAAAAAAAAAATTTGAAATAAAGTAATAAAAATATATAGATATACCCAGATATTATAATTTACATTTTATTAAAACGTGGAGCATAAATTGATGAACTTTTAGTGTGAACTTGTTTGATTGGACTGAATTAATTAGTATAATTCTCATTATTCATCAATTAATGTTTATAAACCTGTTCAAAATTAATTTGCAACAATTAAAATCATTGCTGCACCAAAATTAGATGGCTATAAACCATGAAATATTAATATTAGTCTAACTTTAAAAAAAAATGTATATACTTGTATACAGTACCTGAACCGTTTAACGTATACAGTACCTGAACCGTTTAACGTTCCCAGCCTAACGCAAACGCAACACAAAAAAATCCATCCGTTAGCTAACGCTAACGATTGCTTACGTTAACGATTAACGATCAACGATTAACGCAATACCGGCTAACAATGAACGTAAAACGCAAAACGATCAGCTAGCATAAAGCGGAAATACCATTGTTATAATCACGGAAACGGCTTGATGGTAAATAAATTACGGATCTTGACGTTCTGAAAATTAACACAAACGAAAGTATAAGAAAAGCGGGAGTATGTTTAGGATTAAAATTTCTGCATACCATATAAACATTAGCCTATGAAAACTATATGGACGCGATGAGGTCAAAGTACCCAATAAGAAGTTTCCACTTTACAAACTAGGCATCGATTTTAGGGTCACACATGTTCATTACAAATGTAAAAATGTACGTACACAGCTGCTGTAATAAAGATTGAACATTTGAATTTGTGTTTCATCATTTGCAGTACTCTCATTTTATAGGTCATGCATATATTAAAGATATAAAGAATGAACATATCTCACTTCCATTTATATTCAAATCAAGTCAATTATGCATAATCATTGATAACAACAACAATGGAGATAGTGATGCACATGCATGCATACATGTATATACATGTACATGTACACTGAAGATTACTGTAAAATTTTCTACCTGGGAGTTAAAGAGATTCCAGGTACAAATAACAACAAACACGTGTGAGAAGTTGTTTGTCCAGTTTTTAGCTCACCTGGTCCAGACATGGGCCTTTTGTTATTGATATGAGCAGAAACGTATAGCCGTGTCTGATTTGACACACGTACAATACGAATGTGAAGGCTTACAATGTAACGTACCTGCACAGTTTGAATTCTGTCCATGTGTTCTACATGTAGATGTAGGTATACAGTATAGTAATGTACGAGTATACCGTATACTCGTACATTACGAACATTCTTTTATGTGAAGAAATGTAAACGTTTACATCTTTTTATTCCCTTTTCCATTTTCATATGAATACAAGTACTGTACTTATTTATTGCATTAAAAAAAATATGTACATGTAGATGCCAAATCTCACGTCTCCTCGTGTTCAAACTTGTCATGTTAATGATTTTTAAACTTCACAAATTTATTTACAAATCTCCCGAGTCTTTTTTTTGCGTTCTTCGTACATTGATAATATTTAACATAACAAGAACAATATTATGCAACGTGTCTGTAATAAAATTTTATATTTTTGTTATTTGTTTTAGATATTTTCTTGTGTAATCTTTCAGTTGTCATGGATTTTTTCTAAAATAATGCTTTTGGCATTAATGTTGTGTAAGACAGTTTCGTTAATATTTGAATTGCTTTCGCAGAAATAATAATACCAGAAACATATATACATATATGATATATGTTTCTGATAATAATAATAAAAACAGTGAAAATCACATAAAGTTTTGTAGTTTTGATAATTGATACATTTATTATTTCTGTAAATTGACTGAATGAAATGTCATTTCAATACGAAGTATTTCAGAACGTTTTCACGGATCGGAGTGTCATCTATGCGATCTTGTTACTGTACATATTTTTATTTCAACCAAATCTAACAAATATACAACTAAAAGAGATATGAAATGAAATACAATACACTTTATTCATTTTTTTATTTCATAGATGTTATAATGATCGGTTCCACACGAAGCAATAAACGTAATATCTTAGGAGAAAAGTAATAAACATTAAATCTGGACCATCAAAGCATCTCACCGGCACTTGGTTCTATTTTTAGTGGTTAACGACGTTAGCAGAAGTGGATCCTGCTAACGATTAATGCAAACAATTATACACGCAACTAACGATTAATGATTGCTAACGCAAACGATAACAATAAACGATTGCTAACGCTAACGATTGCTAACGGAAATAACGCAACGAAACGCAAATTTGGGAATGTTAAATGGTTCAGGTACTGTAATATATCTAAGACTTTGTTCTTGTTATATTAAATCAGATCCCAGTCTCGGGGCCTTCGGATCATTGTGGCGTCTGCGATCCTGTTTTCCATTATCATAACAATAGCTCTGATATTGTCTATTGTGTTTGGAGAACCACAGGTAAGGCATTCTAGTAGCTTATGGTCCTAATTTATATATATAATTATAACAGTCACTAACTCAAAAGTTAATCAAGAATATTCCTTACTAAGGCCAAAAAAATAAGATGTCTGTTTAGGGTTACACGACCGACCCTAATTTTTTACCCCCGACCTTAATTTTTTTTCCCGACCCTAATTTTTTTCCCACTTTTCAACGAAAACAAGATTAAAAGTCGAGATTTTGATCTCGGACTCCAGTTAACGTTCTGGCCATTATTTTAGAGTGAAAGACACTAAAAAAAAACTTTAAAAAAATCCTCCCGACCTACCGACCCAATTTTTTTTGCCATTGTAACCCTAAACAGACATATAATTTTTTTGGCCTAAGAGAGAATGTCCCAGCCTACAGAACTTTTTAATTTATACAGTATTAGATGGAGTGCAACTGCACAATACAGGAATCCTCTTATTATCATATTCCATTAGTCAGCTGGCAAAATGTGATAATAAGAGTAATGTGACATTAACAGTTGAGATCGTGTTTGATTGTTTATATGCATCAATTGGGGTGATGTCACCATGATAATTCAGGAATTTGACATAAGCATTCATGATATTAACAGACATGATATTAAAAGACATGATATTAAGTGGCTTGTCTTCCACTTTATATACCACAGTCTCTAAAACTTACCCCTCATGTGTGCCACATACAGGGGAATGTGTTTGTAAAATGCTCTACTTTGACGGGTCCCATTTTGTAATTGGTAGGTGGGTGGTAATGCCGGTGTGGCGTCGGATGTTCCAATCTGCTCTGACATGGGACGTGACATTCTTCGGGATGGAGGTAATGCAGTGGACGCCATGGTAACAACTATGTTGTGTTGTGGAGTGGTGGACGCACAGAGCTCGGGACTTGGAGGGTATTAGAATTGTTTATTTCGTCAGATTTGCTGAAACTTTCTTAAAATGATCTTGACATTATCCCAACCAGTGATGTTATTTTTAAGTTGATCCAAAATCCAGCTGCAACAGCCGCCATCTTGAAAACATATTTGAGCTTCTTTTAAGGTCTTATGATCATGACAGGTCATATTTTAACTATAATGTTAAATATAATATTGTCAGATCAATGTTATATGTTGATTACCTGGTTTCTAGGTCATCTGACATGAATTGACTTCATTCTTCGATATTCTTTTACCATTGATGTCATTGAAATGTCACAAAAAAAAAAAAGTAGGAAATCAGAGTTCAGTTCATGTCAATAAAGAACACACTTTCAATGAATTCCTAGCCATAACATTTAGGGTGATCGGGTGGTGTAGTGGTTAAGCCACTCGCCTTTCACCTAGCCGGCCGGGGTTCGATCCTTGGCACGGACGTGAAAAGTTTAGGGGTCACCTGCCCGATCACGTGGGTTTTCTCCGGGCACTCCGGTTTCCTCCCACACTAAGATCCCTCGCGTGCTTACATCCGGGCCATCGAGAGTGATTTGCATAAGTTGTATAACTTGTTTCGTAATCGATGTAAAATAAATAAAGTTTATATTTATAACATAGTAATTTTAATTCCTCGTCAATGTCGAAAATATGGTTTAATATAATTGTGTTTTTATTGCAGAATTGTGTATTTATTTTGGATATGAAATAATAAAAATCACCGTTGAATTACTGTTTCTTATTAGAATTTAAACCTTGTATTACAGTGGTGGATTTATGCTGATACACGACCATAAGTCCCACGAGTCGTCGGTGATTGACTTCCGTGAGATGGCTCCAGCGTCTGCTGGTCCTGGCATGTATCAGGGAAAACAGGAAGCTCTCGTGGTATGGCTATATTTCTTATCACTGAATGTGTATATGTATTTTATATGCTTCAAATGTAAAAACTGAATATTTCTTATCTCAGTAGTTAAACCGATTTCAAAAAAGTATGTAATACATACATTGAAATACATAGTCTATATAATTTCATTGAATTCAGTTACCATATTCGACCCAATAAAGGGAGTTTAACAGTTGAAAAAAATAAAGGTGCTTAATATGTGAGACGAAATTATTATAATTGCAAAACTTTACAGGTTTGGACTTAATTTATGCAAATTGAAATTGAGGCTTTAAAAGGGGGAGGGGCGCTTATTGGGTTGAATATGGTAATGGAATTTGATTGAAAAATGATGTACTTAGGCTGATGTAGGTTGAATGTGAATATTTACTGCCTTGTATTCAACAGAGCAAAGGGAGAATTTGGATAATAAATAAAAAAATTAAACACATGCATGTGTTAAATAAACATCAAATTTTAAAGAATTCCATGTATAAATGTGAGGTTACAGTGATGGTGTAATTGTTTACAGGGTGGACTGTCTGTCGGAGTTCCAGGGGAGCTAAAGGGTATGCAGACTGCCCACAACAAACACGGCAAGTAAGTAACTGTTATTATATATGTAATAAAAATACCTAACTAAAGAACATCCCCCCCACTCCCCCTCTAAATAATAAAGTTAGGAGATTCAAGTTGGAGTGCTGGATGACAGTTCTAGTATACTCCATCATCTTTTGTATTTGTCAGGTAACCTTTGATCGGTTGTTTTAATATTCCATCATAAATGATTTTGTGTGCAAGTCTCAAATGCAATGGATTTCTGCATAAAGGAGTAGAGATATCATGTATTAACATAAAATGTAATAATTATATAGTCTTGGTGATTATAATTTGCACAGTACGTTATTAAAACCATCTTCTTCCTTTCAGATTATCCTGGAAGAGTGTAGTGAAGCCAGCCGCGGACCTTGCCAGAGATGGATTTAAAGTGACCAAAAGCATGGGTAATTATAAGTCAACTACATTATCGCTTCTAGTCAAAACATTACTACATGATGAATAGAATTAGAAATTTTGATGAGAAGGAAAATTTAGTGTGTCAAGTGAACAGCAAAAATCTACTCTGGGAAACCTGGGGTCACGGGGGCTGAGTGGTTAATATGTCCTAACATATTACCTGAAATCTATTCCACTGATTTTCGAGTTTGAATCTGAAATATTTTTTTTTAATAAATGGACCATGATTTTGACCAAGGGATCGGAAGTTTTGTATCTCTATAGTTTTTCTTCACATCCAAATTAAATTCTGACATTTTCGTCACTGATTCTTGCAGTCAATTTTATTATGAAGGGAAAAAGCTGTTTAAAAAACAAACTTCATTCAGTTATTATAATGTGATTATTATTTTTATGACAACATTCTTTTAAAAAAATACATCTGTGCTTTACCTTTGATTTCTTGAATTTCAGCCAAAGTATTTGCTCAAGGACGAGTAAAGACATCCGAGTTTAAAGGATTGTTGAGGGATACATATGTGGATCAAAACGGTGACTTTGTTCAGAAGGGAACACACATAACTCGGCCACAGCTAGCTAAAACTCTGGACATCATAGCAGAGCAAGGTGCTGGTGCCTTCTACGACGGACAGCTCTCCCAGTCTATCATAGACGCTGTATGTACTATTAAAATGATATATTCACCTTTCCTTGTCACTGGTACTATTCCGTCATAGGATATTACAGAGTAACAGGTATCTAATGTGACGTCATTATTTTATGAGCGAAAATCACATCATTTTCTCGGAAAATGTGATGTTACATTCCCAAACATATAATGTGACAATCAAGGGCAGACAACTCTGTAATATGCATATAAGGAATATGAACTAGCAAAGTCAAAGCGAAGTCTATCTGGTTATAAATGACACTGAAAGCTTGACATCAGTGTTGACATGAAAATGTTACCTGATGAAAATGGCTGTATCCATCTTATTATTTAAATCATCATCCATAAGCAGTTTTATTGGTTGAATTTAAACCTATTTAAAGCAGACACCCCCAAAATGAGTTAATAAATATCGATATAAGCTTTTACTTAGTAACGATTCTCCATATTGTGTGCAAGCTATAGTGCATTATGAAATGATTGTCTGCAAATACAACAAGACATTGCTGTAAAGAACCTGTAAGAACCAACAAACTCACTTCATTATAAATATAGTTCGTTATACACATATTAATTACATCTTATATCTTATAGGAACCTTGTTGGGAAATGAAAAGTACTATGTTATAACCATGAATTCATTTTAAATGTGTTTGTTGTTTAAGTGCTTTGCTGTATCTTTATAAACCAGTCAGATTCCATGAAAAGATAGGTTACTGTTTTACATTTTTCAAAAGCTTTAAATATATTGTACTGACATCTTGTGTCACAGGTGACTAATGCCAATCCAGCGGGAATCATGACGAGGGAAGATCTCAAAAACTATGATGTTGTTATCAGGGATGCTGTGGAAACCACATATAATGGTAAGATTGGTTTTGAGTTAACCCCTATCAAATTAGATGGATCATAGAAATGTCCTGCGAAACAATGAGGATATCAAATATACAATATTTTCTTTCATGGTGAATCACTTTCAAAATTGATCCAGCCTGTAACGCTTATTCCATCACATCTCATCTTGTTGCATCCCATGCTGATTTTCTTACTCTATCTACAGGTCACAAGATTCTTTCCGCTCCAGCACCAGCCTCTGGATCTGTCCTGCTCTTCATCATGAACGTGTTGGAGGGATTTAAATTGACCAGTGCGGATAAAACATCAGTAGAAACCTTCCATAGGATCATAGAGGTAACTGTATTGGGTATTTTACTTACATTTGACTTTTTTTGCGGTGATTTAGTTTCACAGTTGTAGAGTCATTAGGTTCTATTATTGTACCTATTTCAAAATCTTATTCACAGGAATTTATTTTCGCAATTTCTTCTTATTTGTATAGTCGCACATGAAAATAAGGAAAATTTCATGGGTTTAGGTATTTGATACTTCAGGGGTTACTATCACTGACATTACCACCACGGGACTATCTTAAAGTAACTGGAGGCTGAAAGCCACACTTTCAACCACAGTGTACCATTATTTGATTCTTACCCTTCTGCTGTTGTCTCCATTATTACTATGAAATAGCCAAAGGATGGACATAACATCAGTGATATGAACCCCTGGGATATCAAGGATGCGTATTAGGTATTTTTGCACTTGTAGTAAAGTGAATTTTGGTTTATCTTCAGACATTGAAGTTTGCTTATGAAAAACAACAACAGCTGGGAGACCCAGACAAAGATAAAACTGGACAGGTGAAGAATACAACAGACTTTCTTAACAGGTAAGAGTTAATTAACAGGTAAGAGTTAATTAACAGGTAAGAGTTAATTAACAGGTAAGAGTTAATTAACAGGTAAGAGTTAATTAACAGGTAAGACTTAATTAACAGGTAAGAGTTAATTAACAGGTAATAGAGTTAATTAACAGGTAAGAGGTAATTAACAAGTAAAAGTTAATTAACAGGTAAGAGTTAATTAACAGGTAAGAGTTAATTAACAGGTAACAGTTAAATAACAGGTAAGAGGTAATTAACAGGTAAGAGTTAAATAACAGGTAAGAGTTAATTAACAGGTAAAAGTTAATTAACAGGTAAGAGTTAATTAACAGGTAAGAGTTAATTAACAGGTAAGAGTTAAATAACAGGTAAGAGTTAATTAACAAGTGAGGCTTAATTAATGAGTAAGGCTTATCGCAACAAGTTAGGCTTAACAGATAGTGGAACCATTAACCATGCAATTATTAGATATTAATTTTAATAAAATATTTTCTGTTATTTGAGGTAGTACTTAAATACCACAGACTTTCATTACAGATGACGCTATACACATATCAACTACAGTATATAGTTTGTTATTTATACTGATCAAACTTTTTGTAATTTTGTTTTAAAATTTACAGCAAAGGTGAAGCGAGTTATATCAGAGGTCTCATCACCAATGTTACTAAGGACGAGACAGGAAAGTTTAATAAACTAGACCAAGGCACGTCACATATCTCCATCATTGACGCCCAGGAACTGATGGTTTCTGTCACAACGTAAGTATTATTGTAAAACCACGATAAATTAGACCAAGACATGTCACATATCCCCATCATTGACGCCCAGGAACTGATGGTTTCTGTCACAACGTAAGTATTATTGTAAAACCACGATAAATTAGACCAAGACATGTCACATATCTCCATCATTGACGCCCAGGAACTGATGGTTTCTGTCACAACTTAAGTAAAAGGCAACTTGACATTAGGGGTGACTATTGCAACTGAAGAAAAATACTTATGCATCTGCTCCTGTTTTTGAAATGAGAAAAAAATACCATTTGTCAGTGGTGGAACGTCTATAGATAATTGGAAAAAATGGTATAAAATCTTTTTCCTGTGTTTACAGTACAGTAAATTACTGGTTTGGATCTCGAATAATGACATCAACTGGTATTCTTCTGAACGACCAGATGGCTGACTTCTTCATTCCAACTCCAGGCTCGACACAGACACAGAATCAGGTAAGGTCAAGGTCATCTGCATAAAGTTATGGCCACACATATAGAATCAGTCAAAGGTCAAGGTCATATGCATAGATTAATGGTCACAGATAATGAAACAGTCAATGTCAAGGTCATAGAGACAGATAAAGGATAAAAAAGATATTAGGCCAAAGGTCAAAGGCCAAAATCATAAATCTAAAATTAGATCAAGAATATTAACAAGGAAAAACAAAGATTGTGATATAATGGTGAAAATGCTATTTGTATTAATAATGATTACCACAATGCTGGTGAAAAGCTGTTACTGCAGTATTATAAAGAGTCCATGATTGTTTCAGCTGAATGCTATAGGGCCAGGGAAACGCCCCCTGTCGAACATGGCACCCACTATACTAGAAAACGAAGATCGGCCATGTGCACTTCGTATGGTGGTAGGAGCTGCTAATGGGTCTCGCATCATTTCAGGTAGGTTCAAGGTTTAAGGTCATTCAGGCCTCACATCTCACATGTCGGATATCTATAATTGTAACAACTCAGTTCATCCATCTGTCCACTATTTAGTTTGAAAAGTTTATAGCTACAGACTGGACCCACTCATCTCGATACTCCAGGGGTTCAGATCACATACAATCACTACACCCCTGGACTATCATAAAACTGGAGGCAACAGAACTGTACAGGTAAATCAGTCCTTTGATGTACATCAAAAGAGCTGTATAACAGTACACTATGTGGCTCTGGAGTTGTGCGTCTCTCTTTCTCTAATCTTCAAAGAAACTTACTGCAGGCCTGTGATTAGTTCAGATTTGTTACCCTGGTCTGCCTTCAGTGTTATTATGAGATAGTCTAGGGGTGTAGATATCGTAAATGATTGGAATCCCTGGAGTATCGAGAATGGGACCCAATGTGATGTTCTTCTACCATTTATTTAGGTAAATCCATCAAAATGTTGTGGAATAAATTCATAAGATTTATAAACCCCCTGCAAATGAAGTTAGGACGCTTCTGGATTCAGGTTGTCTGCCTTTAGACACAACGATTGACCACTACTGGAGGAATTTTATTTCAATGAGAGATAGTGCCACACTATCAGAGTTATTCCCCTTTAATGAAAATGGTTAACCAGCAACTCCTCCTAAACTACTGGAGCGTTTTCACCCAAACTTGGTGGCAATAATCCTTACAGTTTATGATACCAGATTGCGACTTTAAGCACTAGTCCAATGCCCATGACTAGTAATTCTATGGCCAGACTAGTGCCAATTGTAATAAGCTAGTCCAATTGGACAAGTGCCTCCTCACCGATTAGAATAGGTAAATGCTATACGTTGTATTTACAAGAGTTGCTGTTGGTCAATAGCATTTTTCAACACATTTTGAGAGCATTCTGTATGCAATTATTTCTATCCAGGAGCATCATTTTATGAGAATTTGCAACACAAACGCATCCAAACTGTAATTCGGGCCAAAAATTGTAAGCTGATCATGATTGAAGTCCTGAAGCAACATGGCTGTATATTAATTTGGACTAGTGATTAAACAGTCGGACTCGTAAAATTTTAGGATTTACTAGGCCAAATAACTAGCAGCGAAAAACATAAATGTCACAGACTGCAGATACTATCGCCATTTTCAGAGTTATGCCCATTTGTTACATAAAATAGCCCCATTGATGTCAGTTCTAGTTTGGAATATTTTCCGACTGTGTATTTGAATAAATTATTTTCTGTAGGTGTGGTGGAAACCCTTCTGAATGTTGTATCGTTTGGAGAGAGGAACCTGACTCGGGCGATACTCTCCCCACGGATCCACTATGATGCTATAGCACGGGACACGGAATATGAACGTAAGTTTCAAAGAGAGAGAGGAAATTTGAAGTTATTGTTGTATATACTAATATGAATCTAATACTAAAAATAAATCAAGTAATGACTAGATAAATCTTCAAGGCAGATAATGTATTAACAATACTAAAAATACTAAAAGACAACAGAAACAAGTATTTTACAAAATAAAGCACAAAGGAAAGAGAAGTACAAAGACCAGGCAAGATTTTGTCATGATCTTCAAAAGAACACTACGTAAACAAAATGTGAGTTTCGAGATCCCAAAACGATGTGGATAAAGTACGATTGAACATCAAGTAGTTGCATCTTCTGGTGATTATGACGTCACATAAATTACACTTAATGATGACATCATAATCACCGGATGGTGAGACTAATCAATGGTAAATTGTACTTTACCTAAATCGTTTTAGGATCTTGAAACCCACGTTTTGAAGCTGTTGAAACAGCCGTCATATTTGAAATTTCTGCACATGATCTATCAAAAAGTTGATTCATGTAGCTTCTCATATGGAATATTCAGATCTTTGCAATAATAATTGACTCTCTATTTTGTTGACAGCTGGTTTTCCAGACCAAATCGTAAAGGGACTTTCGGAGCTCGGACACAAGATGGTTCAGACGTCTGAGGGCATCAACATCGTACAGGCGGTGTCAAAGGTCAACAACACACTACAGGCCGTGTCAGATCCGCGTAAGGGGGGACGAGCTGCGACACTGGAGTGACCTCCCTCTACTCGGACTGTATATAGACTGACACAAAAACTGGGGTCACACTAGAATTATCAACACACTAGAAGTTTTATCTACTTATTTATTGAGTGCAATAATGTATGTTTGTGAATAAGGCTGTAATGTTTTTATGTAGATTTTTCTTATCTGTTGAGATGTAAAAAAGAAAATGATTTTCTGAAAACTCCAAGATAAACTTGTATATTATATTGCATAGATATACTGGAAAGCAACATATTTTGTGCCAGATTAAATTATAGCAATTGTGCGAGCAAGTAAAAATTGTGGGGAAAAATTGTCACAAAAAGTGTAATATTTTTTGCATATAACAGTAGAACTTATTGACTGTAAATCGCAATATGAAATCTCTGCAAAAAATAATTTTTCATGAAATTGCAAAATTTGGTCACAAATTAAGTTTGATAATTTAGCATCTGAACATGTTTAGAATTTAAAAAATCTTGAGTGATTTTCTGAACATTCCAAGATGAAATCTGTTCATAATATATGAATATTTGCTTTTAATTATTCTGATAAATTCATGTATGTTTTGCTCTATTTGGGCTTCAGGATTGCCTGTATTATTACAATGTATTAATTTTGTTGAAAATGATTGCATTCACAGAATGTTATTTAAATACCATCTATCTCCCGGTATTCTACAAGAGTTAAGTCAGATTCTGATATGTCTCATTGTCAGATCAATATTTTGATTAAAACCATCCTTTATGAAATTCTAACCAAAACATTGACATGTTCACAAAACATTTGTTGAATTATATTCACGGCTTAATGTTTGATTAAATATGTGTTATCATAGTTTTTTTAGCTACACCTATTTCACTGTTGTTTGTGGTTGTGATACTTGTGGTTTGTGTATGGTACAGTAATTATAATTGGAGATTAATATGATAAGATATTGCACTTGGAGGTTTTCTTCATTCTTGATACTCCAGGGGTTACTATCACCGATTTTTTATCCAACCCTGGACTATCTCATAGTAAAACTGGAGGCAGCTCAGGAGAAAACATCTGACCAATCACTATAAAGATTTCCTTTGAAGACTACAAAGAGAGCGACGCCCAACTTCAAAGCCACACAGTCGACCACATTATACCATTATATGGCTCATTCGATAAGCATCAAAGGACTAAATTACCTGTTCTGTTCTGGTGCCTTCAGTTTTACTATGAGATAGTCTAGGGGTGGGTACAATCAGTTATAGTAACCCCTGGAGTATAGAGGATGGGTTTTCTTATGCCACAAATTAGATACAATACAAATCCCCCACTAACTCACTATATCAATTGTTCATGGAACTTGGCCCTCTTTGACTCACCAGAGGTTGGTCATCGACGGTCAGTATACCGGTCAAAACAGATCATCTACGTTTAATTTTATTCCCATTTAATTTTTTCAACTGGCAAACAAATGTTTAAAAAAAAAATCCTTTTGACTTCATCGTAATCATCATATTTACATTGAAGATGAATAATTGAGATGATTTGACTTTTTGCAAGAAGTTCTAAAGATGTAATCTGGAAAATTGATCAAAATATTCACAAATGAAAAAGATTTTTTTATGACCTACATGTCAGACTTTTGAATAATTTAAGTTTTGAATCATACAAAGTGTTTCTATTGCTGGTAGGAGTACGGGGCCAAAGATTATTGACACATGTTTGTGATATTCTGTATCAGATCTCTCAGGTGACTGCTCAGGCCTCATGGATCTCTTGTTGTTATAGCTAGAATTTCGTTATTTTGTTATTTTTGCAATTAAGTTTTTCTACGCAAAAGCAAATGTTTACTGTTACATACTGTAATTATGAATTATGTTGACACTATTTCACAAGAATTGATTTATGATGTGTGATTTTACAAGAAAGACGGATGAAAACAATTACGAGCTACAGTGAAATCCAGTTGTCTTAAAAGATGGGGACTTTGTATATTATATGCATTTGAATAATTTGTGGAAATGTTATGCACATTTTAGAAAAATTAAACAGGTAATCTCATTGATAATGTATTTTTTTTTATTGTTCAAGCTATCGGGGCTTCTTTCATATATTTAGGCTGCTGATGGATAGTAAGAGGTTTTACAGTATTACGTCTTTGCATATTACAGAGTTATCTGCCCTTGCAGAGACGTATTGATTGTGATGTCTTGTGTTTGCGTTTATAGTTTCGTATTTTCCAGTTAAGTCTTGCTCCGAAAAACATCCTTGATACTGCAGGGGTTACTATCGCTGATGTTTCATTCACTCTTTGACTATCTTATAGTAAAACTGAATGCACCGGAAGGTAATTATGGTTCTTTGATGAACATCAGAGGAATTGAATAACAATACATTGTGGTTGACTGATGCTTTGAAGTTGGATCTAGCTCTTTCTGTAATCTTCAAAGAAAATCTCTGCAGGCCTGTGATTGGTCAGTTTTTCTCCTGAAACTGACTCCAATTTTATCATAAGATAGTCCAGTGGTTGATGTAATGTCAGTGATATTAACCCATTGAGTATCGATGATGCCTAAACAATTATGTCACTTGATACCTACCTGGAAGTGATAACTGCAATATGCAAAGAGGAAATACCGTAGCTATTGAAAGGTTGTTATACATGACTCGTAAAGTGAATAATCAAGGAAAGAATCTCTCTGGTTGATTATTTTTCTTTCTTACCATGTTTTTACTAAATCATATCTTTTTTTTTCCAGCTGTGATGATCTCTTGTTTATTTTCTTAAATGTTTTAGTACTTTTACAAAAAGTATGTTAATTTGATATTTAATTGTATCAATGAAACATTCCATGTTGTAACTGAGAGGGTAAGTTTGGTGTAATATATGATTCCTAGTGTAATTTAATATTGTAATAAATAATTACACCTTACTACAGTGTTGTCTTGTATGACTAATGTCTTTTAGACACAGGGACCTGGCACAAATTTCTAAAAAAGCAGTATATGTGTATATAGTATCAAAGGTAAAAAAAATATGTTGTTTATTTCTTTACCGCAGAGTTCTATACTATAATATATATACTGTAGTTAGAAATGTGTGCCAGGTCCCTGTGTTCTTGGACTTTGCATAGTATGTGGTGTGTTTATGAGCGTAACATCATACTTCTCAGAGAAAGTGATGTGAATTTCAGTCTAAAAAATGACGTCATAATTGATGCCAACTTACAAGGGAGGTAACTTTGTAACATGTTTTAATGGATAGAATATATGGATGTAGCTAATTTGGTCCACCCATTACTCCAACGATGTTAGAGGTATAGCATGATGAGACACTTTTGGAACATGACGTCGTGTCTCAGCAAAATAACGTCAGATAAAAAAACGGCTGACCAGTTGACTCTCATGTTATGGGAGTAGTCCACCCATCATCATTAACAAAATATGGTTTTGTATTGTTCCAATCATTTTGGTTTGGGATTTAATATCCAATTAACAGTCAGTTAAAGGACGTACAAGAATTATCAGTGGATGAAAACCGGAGTAACCAGAGGAAAACTACTGACCAGTGTCGGTGCATGGACAATGTCCCACATGAGATTCAAACTCATAACCCCAGGGATTGAGGGTTTGTGGCAATATGAGCAGCTAGTTTAGCTTAAAAACAAAGAACAATATCTTTTTTTGTGTTTATTAGTATTTATTTCGTAAAAAAAAAAAATATTAAAAATCTTAATTTCACCGCAACCATCACAATACTGCTTATACAACTCTATAAGTGAATGCTGCGATATTAGTCACTTATAAATCAATCTAATTATAGATGCTCCACTGCTGACAGATAGTATTTTTTCTCAATAAAAAAACATGAGCAGACAATTACTACTATTTTTCTTCAGTTACAAAAGTTACTTACTTTACACCATTACCACCATTGAAAAGTTTGAGCTTCTAATTTTATTTCAAGATAAAAATATCAAAAATAATTAATTGCATCCCGAAAAAATTCCGTGGCACTTTGTTCTATATGGAATGAAGTACTGCTTGCGCATGCACCACAAGCTAAACATTTTTTTTATATTATTTTTTTTGGTGTTATTTAGACATATATATACATGATTAAACACCAATTAATGTTTAAATGATGAGTATCATTTATGCTCTGTCGGCGGTAGAGAATCTTTAAAATTAGACTTGTAATTCCGCTTCAGTACGATGCTCTATGATACGCTCCAATAAAAGATATAACAACGCCCCATTCGGGGTCACCTCATCATGACCCACACCCTAGAACATCTTGGAACGAAGCCATTTATATTTTGGAATAACCTCACCGAAGATTCCGTAGGCGAACTGAGGTGACCCGAACAGGGCATTGTTAGATCTTGTATCAGAGTGTAACGTAGCGCATCGTAGTGGAGCGGAGCGGAAATTACAAGTCTGATCTTAATTAGAAAGTTTATAACTCAATGTAGCTCAATTAATGCTGTGATTACATCATCACTTATTACTCAGAATATGTATAAATCAATTAATGCTTGTATAAAGCAGACATCTACCCAAACCACTATTTTCGTGCATAATATAACATTTCATGTCTTTTCAGCAATCAAGGGCTCATACAGACAACCGTGCATTTATATATAATAAATTTATACAATAACATTTGATTTTGCTCTCATGTTTATATTTCACAAAAAATAAAGTGTTTTATAATAAAAGGTATATATAAATCAGTGATAATATACAGACAATTGGTAGTAATACTGCATGATTGTTCCAGTTAGACTTTGGTCTGAAGCACAGACACGGTTAAAACTAAGGTACATTCAGAACACAGGGACATGCTACACATTTCTAACCAACAGTCAATATATTATTATAATTATATGATCATAGTGACTGTTGGTTTGAAATTTGTGTCAAGTCACCATGATTCAGATTAATTGGTTTTGATTTGTTTAATATCCTATTAACAGCCAGTGTCATTGAAGGACGAGCCAGGTACTCTGAATTCACCTAGTCATTTTTGGTTCATCAGAGTTATCTACCCTTGGGATCAAAGGCAGGATGGGAGATAACTCTTTATAACAATTATTTATAATTATACTTTATTAAAACTGAATTTGAAATCAAATGTATAAGGCTATATATAGACTATTCAGGAAAACATGAATGTAAAAAGAACATGTTTGATATATATAGGAAAATTATGTGAATGTGAGGACATACATTATATAACATTATATACATAGATTTTTAAAACATTTTAGAATCAGATGTAAAATAAAAAGCTGTTGAAGATAATTAAGCTGCTATAGTAAGATCTCAACTAAATGATCTGCTTCAAACAAATATGACTAGCTCCAAACTCTCATTATATAATCAAAATCCATAGCATTCTTTAACATATTCAAAATTTCTCTATAGGAGAATTTAACACACAAAATTTTCTGTTAATGAATTTATTTTTACTCATAAACCCCTGAAATTTCATGATGGACTGATCTGGTCTTTGATTTGGAAGAGCCTAAATTTGTCTTCAAGGGTGAATGAGTTCAGGAATATTCATGAAACATACAGTAGAGAGTCTGACTTTCTGATCAGACAATAAAAATTCCAACTCTAATATATTGATATTGGTCCAGTCCAATGTTGAATTTAATCCATTCATCCCTGATGACTCATTTATATTCTTCTAGATCAAAGCCTGGAATAGTCCAATTTGGAATTTCAGGGGTGAATGAGTTAGATTTTTTGTTACATGTACAATGCATATATATATATATATCAGTTTAGAATAAATCAACTTTAGAGTTAATATACTGAAATCATAAACCTCATTATTAAATGATTAAACAAAATATGAAATAATTAAATAATATAATCAAAAGATTTATACACAAACAACGAATTGAGGACATATGATCTTAATGCTTCTCAAATGAAAGACAATGAAACACAATACAACATTACGGTACATTCTAACAATAAATGAACAATAAAATAGTGAGTTCCCAGTCAACCAAAGGCCAGACACAACTGTCCATATAATATATTAATCTTTTTTTTGGTTTCTGACTCAATAAAAACACATACATTGAAAAAACTATTTGCATACATCAAGAAGTGACAATTATGAATACTTGCCACATAGCCGGTTATTTCTGAGGGTAACAAATTTCATGATTTTAATATCAAATCAAATTTAAGCAATTAAAAATTTTGTGATTCGGAGCTGTAAGGACAAATAAACTATAACCTTGTGAAGTGGAGAAGATTTTAAATCTTATGAAATAACCAGCGGCATATATGGTAATAATTCTTTGGTGTAAATATAACACTATTTACTGTATATCAGTAGAAATAGAAATTAAAAATAATTAAAAATATCATAGAAAAAATATTATAGGATTAATCGAATAAAAAAATAACAACATTGTTTTAGTAAAATTAAGACGTTCTTTATCCAGCACAAAAATTTTGATATCTCAAGACTCCAGCTGTTCCAGAAATATCAAATAGTATTATAACTATAATTATTTTAAGTCTTTATGTGATAATCTCATTATAAACTCTATTTTTTTTTTCTGTCAACAGAGATATATTTACATGAAAATAACAAACAAAAATGTATTACATAAAGAGACAAAACATGGAAAATAAAAAAACTGCATCAATACCACGTATAATGTTACTACTTAATACTAATATGCTTAATTCTGATTTGTTTGACTTAATTTTCTATTCTGACTCAATATAACACGACAAACAGTGATACATGTATAATCAACATTGTACAAATTAAAGCCAATCAATGGCAATGCTGAAATGTTGTGTTGTTTTGATTTTAAATTTTTCATATTATAATAAATAAGATTATAATATAATACTGCTTCTAAATTAATATACCGTATTTGAGCCAATAAGCACTCCCTCTTTTCTTATTCAGGCCTCAATTTCAAAACCACTAATCCATGCAGATTTCCTTCTTTGATTTCTGTGAAATGTCAGTCTAGATTGGTCGTATTCAGCGCCCCTTCAGTTTTCAATTTTATGACTGCCCTGGGTGCTTATTGGATGAAATACAGTAATACATTAATTGGGGTACAAGACCACAAGGATATAACCTTACGACAAATATTTGATTGTATAACATTTTCTTTGGTAAAACTATATACCAGACTTCTGATCTGTATTTTTTAAAATAGATCTGACTGTTTAACATTTCTTATAAAATAGTTACACAAGGCAAAAAAAAATGTCTGTTAAGGGTTACCCTAACGACCCACTTCTTTTTTAACCCTTACCCTAAATTTTTTTTTCTTTTGAAAAAAAATTAAAAGTCAAGATTTCGATCTCAAACTCCGATTCCGGCCATTACTTTAGAGTAAAAGACACTAAAAAAAAAAAAAAATCCCCGACCTACCGTCCCTATTTTTTTTTGCCAATGTAACCCTTAACAGACATATGTTTTTTTTTGGACCTAATGGCTGTTTTACATTTCGTTTGAAATAAATAAACAGGAATCTGGATTAGACAAGGGTCAGTATGGACAGGCTATGATGTACTTCTTGAACATTACCTGATTAAATTGATAAATCACCCCTGAAGACATATTTAGACTCTTTCAAATCAAAGACTAGAACAGTCCATTATGAACTTTCAGGGATGAATGAATAAAAAACCTTATGAGAAATATTTTTTACTATTTAACATTTATTTGTTATATAAAATACCCGTAATATAAGTTTCATATTTGTTACGATTATTTCTTTTTATTTTCAAGCATTTTACATAGACTTAGTTTCATATCTGTTAAGATTATTTTTTTTATTTTCAAACATTTTACATAGACTAAGTATACCTGTTAAGATTATAATAATGATGTACCATATTGCCTTGTACTTGTCTAAACCAGATGCCACCACAACCAGCATATTTGTCCAGTATTGCCAGGTTTCTGGATTATATAGGTTTGAACTACTATAAATTATGAAGGAAAAGGCCATATAATACTTAAGGCCAAAATAGAGAAGGGTCCAGATCAGGCCGAAAAAAAATAAAATGTCAGACCCCAATTTTTTACCCTGACCCTAATTCATTTTCACTTTCCTATGAAAAAAAAAATGAATTAGGGTCAGGATTTCAATCTCAGACTCCAGTCTGGCCATAATTTTAGAGTGAAAGACACTAAAAAAAAATAAAAATAAAATTCTCCTGACCTACAGACCCCAATATTTTTTGCCCATGTAACCCTAAACAGACATTTTTTTATGGCCTTAGAGAAGATTTACTACATTCATGTGTAATACTGTGAACAGTGCTATAAGGAAAGTTGATGTTTCGACGAGTATTTTAAAAATTATTACAGCAAAATATGGTTATAACAAACCTCTGGGGACCAACAAAATAACTTCTTTCTAAGCATAATTTTTTTTATACAGTTATTATAGACATCTAATAAAAACATTAAAGAGGAATAAAAATTTCGCTGTTATAACCAATCCTTGATACTCCAGGGTTACTAGCACTGACGCTTTATCCATCCCTGAACTATCTCATAGGAAAATTGGAGGCAGCTCAGGAGAAAAATCTTAACAATCACAGGCCTTTAAAGACTTCCTTTGAAGACTACAGTGAGCGACGTCCCATTTTAAATTTTAAAGTGAATCGTTATACGACTCTTTTGATGTACATCAAAGAATATGATTTATTACATGCTCCGTTTTGTTGCCTCCAGTTGTACAAGATAGTCCAGGGGTAGATATAACGACAGGTATAGTAACCCCTGGAGTATCAACGATGGTTATAACATTGAATTCGTTGTAAGTATGTTCGTTATAAACATGTTTTACGCTCTATTTTTCTGGGTCTATTTCCTGTCAGCAGCGGCAGTAACAGCAGCGGCCTGTAATGATTGGTCGAGATAATCCATGAAGCGATGGACGTCCATAAAAGAACAGTACAGAGGCGCGGGGGACACACGTATCACCGACGGTTTCCGCTCATCACACTGAAAAGGAAAAAGCATTGTATGTCAGAGTTATCTGCCCTTGAGGGTGGGTACTGATTATTTTGTCATGAGTTTGTGTGTTTTTCTCTATAATATATTTTGGTGTTTATAAACACTAAATTATGACAGTATCTCCCAACAAAGTCTGTTGTCATATTCACAGAAAGATGCGAGTCAAACTAGACCATTTTCACAACGATATTATTTCTCACTTTCATATAACATTGATATGATTATATCTAAGAGCTGTCATTGGTTTAAAGATGCTCCACCGCCGACAGAGCATAAATGACATTCATCATTTGAACACGAATTGGTGTTTAATCTTGTATATATCTGTCTAATCAACACAAAAATTATTAAAATAATTTATTTCACCTTTGGTGCATGCGAAATCAGTACTTCATTCCATATAGGATATAGTGCCACAGATTTTTTTCGGGATGAAATAAATTATCTTTTATATTTTCAATTTGAAGTAAAATTAGGAGCTCAAACTTTTCAATGGTGGTAATGGTGTAAAGTAAGTAACTTTCGTAACTGAAGAAAAATACTAAATCATCTGCTCCTATTTTTGATAGCGAAAAAATACCATTTGTCAGCGGTGGAGCATCTTTAAATGTTAGGTATCGATATATTAAAAGGAAAATATCATGATGTGTTGATGTATATTGAAACGATGGTGTTGTTGAGAAAAAGATTAAATCCGGAACGGTCGTTTTGTGTACAACATAATTCTATACCATTTATAACGATGATAGCTCTAATTATATGAAATTTTAATTCGCGAAATATTGAGAAATGGTTCATTTATATAAACCCTTAAAGTCAGATTGCGAATTTTAAAATGGCTTCTCTAAAGTCAATTTAAGTTCCTTGATTTTAAGTTCTAATCGTGAAATTTTTTGACTCGCAAAAATATGACTATACTGTATCTCAAAAGTCCTGTGTCACTACCACGATAAGTATACTTACAATGACTCCTCTTTTTTCGAGTTCTTTGAAGACATAAGAGATATCGACAGAGAATGACAGTGACAGCTGCGCTCCGCGCTGTTCCGGGTCGGACGGCGTGAAGATGTGTACATGTACGTGTTGGAAGTCGCCTACGATCGGCTGAAGCGTGCCTTCAGACATACCATTGGTCCGTCCATACTTCTCTATGATACGGTACTCTAGGTAGGCTGTTAGTAGCTTAGACTTGGCTCGTATCTCCTCCATCGAGGTCTTGTTAAATACCTAAATACAAAATAACATTGATTTATAAAAAAAAATTCTTCCGATGTACTAATTATCTAGATGGCAAAATTCTTTATTTGATAATTTATTGGCTTATTAAAGAAACTTGGGTGACTGTTATTGTGAATTTGAAAGTTTTTTTGTGTGGTAGCCAGCAATATATTGATTATATCAACCAATTTGTGTATTTTCAGACATATGCTTCAATATAGTACATTCGGAAAGATTTTTTTTTATAAATCAATTGTTATTTTGTATTTAGGTATTTTAACAAGACCTCGATGGAGGAGATACGAGCCAAGTCTAAGCTACTAACAGCCTACCTAGAGTACCGTATCATAGAGAAGTATGGACGGACCAATGGTATGTCTGAAGGCACGCTTCAGCAGATCGATGGCGACTTCCAACACGTACATGTACACATCTTCACGCCGTCCGACCCGGAACAGCGCGGAGCGCAGCTGTCGCTGTCATTCTCTGTCGATATCTCTTATGTCTTCAAAGAACTCGAAAAAAGGGGAGTCATTGTAAGTATACTTACCGTGGTAGTGACACAGGACTTTTGAGATACAGTATAGTCATACTTTTGCGAGTCAAAATTTTCGCAATTTGAACTTAAATCGATGAATTTAAATTGAGAAGCAATTTTAAAATTTGCAATCTGACTTTAAGGGGTTATATAAATGAACCATTTCTCAATATTTCGCGAATTAAAATTTCATATAATTAGAGCTATCATTGTTATAAATGGTATAGAATTATGTTGTACACAAAACGACCATTCCCGATTTCATCTTTTTCTCAACAACACCATTGTTTCAATATACATCAACACATCATGATATTTTCCTTTTAATATATCGATTCCTAACATTTAAAGATGCTCCACCGCTGACAAATGGTAATTTTTCGCTATCAAAAATAGGAGCAGATGATTTAGTATTTTTCTTCTTAGTTACTAATATTATTATCTTTACACCATTACCACCATTGAAAAGTTTGAGCTCCTAATTTTACTTCAAATTGAAAATATAAAAGATAATTAATTGCATCCCGAAAAAAAACTGTGGCACTATATCCTATATGGAATGAAGTACTGATTTCGCATGCACCAAAGGTGAAATAAATTATTTTCATAATTTTTGTGTTGATTAGACAGATATATACAAGATTAAACACCAATTATTGTTCAAATGATGAATGTCATTTATGCTCTGTCGGCGGTGGAGCATCTTAAATCAATGACAGCTCTTACATATAAATCATATCAATGTTATATGAAAGTGAGAAATAAATATCGTTGTGAAAATGGTCTAGTTTGACTCGCATCTTTCTGTGAATATGACAACAGACTTTGTGTGGGAGATACTGTCATAATTTAGTGTTTATAAAACACCAAAATATATTTTAGAGAAAAAACACACAAACTGCCGTGACAAAATATCAGTACCCACCCTCAAGGGCAGATAACTCTGAACATACAATGCTTTTTCCTTTTCAGTGTGATGAGCGGAAACCGTCGGTGATACGTGTGTCCCCCGCGCCTCTGTACTGTTCTTTTATGGACGTCCATCGCTTCATGGATTATCTCGACCAATCATTACAGGGCCGCTGCTGTTACTGCCGCTGCTGACAGGAAATAGACCCCAAAAAAATAGAGCGTAAAACATGTTTATAACGAACATACTTACAACGAATTCAATGTTATAACCATCGTTGATACTCCAGGGGTTACTATACCTGTCGTTATATCTACCCCTGGACTATCTTGGTACAACTGGAGCAACAAAACGGAGCATGTAATAAATCATATTCTTTGATGTACATCAAAAGAGTCGTATAACGATTCACTTTAAAATTTTAAAATGGGACGTCGCTCACTGTAGTCTTCAAAAGGAAGTCTTTAAGGCCTGTGATTGTTAAGATTTTTCTCCCTGAGCTGCCTCCAATTTTCCTATGAGATAGTTCAGGGATGGATAAAGCGTCAGTGCTAGTAACCCTGGAGTATCAAGGATTGGTTATAACAGCGAATTTTTTTATTCCTCTTTAATGTTTTTATTAGATGTCTATAATAACTGTATAAAAAAAATTATGCTTAGAAAGAAGTTATTTTGTTGGTCCCCAGGGTTTGTTATAACCATATTTTGCTGTAATAATTTTTAAAATACTCGTCGAAACATCAACTTTCCTTATAGCACTGTTCACAGTATTACACATGAATGTAGTAAATCTTCTCTAAGGCCATAAAAAAATGTCTGTTTAGGGTTACATGGGCAAAAAATATTGGGGTCTGTAGGTCAGGAGAATTTTATTTTTATTTTTTTTTAGTGTCTTTCACTCTAAAATTTATGGCCAGACTGGAGTCTGAGATTGAAATCCTGACCCTAATTCATTTTTTTTTCATAGGAAAAGTGAAAATGAATTAGGGTCAGGGTAAAAAAATTGGGGTCTGACATTTTATTTTTTTTCGGCCTGATCTGGACCCTTCTCTATTTTGGCCTTAAGTATTAATATGGCCTTTTCCTTCATAATTTATAGTAGTTCAAACCTATATAATCCAGAAACCTGGCAATACTGGACAAATATGCTGGTTGTGGTGGCATCTGGTTTAGACAAGTACAAGGCAATACGGTACATCACTCTCATAATCTTAACAGGTATACTTAGTCTATGTAAAATGTTTGAAAATAAAAAAATAATCTTACAGATATGAAACTAAGTCTATGTAAAATGCTTGAAAATAAAAAGAAATAATAGTAACAAATATGAAACTTATATTACGGGGTATTATTATATAACAAATAAAATGTTAAATAGTAAAAAATATTTCTCATAAGGTTTTTATCATTCATCCCTGAAAGTTCATATGGACTGTTCCAGTCTTTGATTTGGAAGAGTCTAAATATGTCTTCAGGGGTGATTTATCAATTTAATCAGGTAATGTTCAAGAAGTACATCATAGCCTGTCCATACTGACCCTTGTCTAATCCAGATTCCTGTCTATTCATTTCAAACGAAACATAAAACAACCATTAGGTCAAAAAAAACCATATGTCTGTTAAGGGTTACATTGGCAAAAAAATAGGGACAGTAGGTCGGGGATTTTTTTTTTTTTTTTTTTTTTTTTAGTGTCTTTTACTCTAAAGTAATGGCCGGAATCTTGTTTGAGATCGAAATCTTGACTTTTAATTTTTTTCAAAAGAAAAAAAAATTTAGGGTAAAGGTTAAAAAAGAAGTGGGTCGTTAGGATAACCATTAACAGACATTTTTTTTTTTGCCTTGTGTAACTATTTTATAAGAAATGTTAAACAGTCAGATCTATTTAAAAAAATACAGATCAGAAGTCTGGTATATAGTTTTACCAAAGAAAATGTTATACAATCAAATATTTGTCATATGGTTATATCCTTGTGGTCTTGTACCCCAATTAATGTATTTCATCCAATAAGCACCCAGGGCATTTATAAAATTGAAAACCGAAGGGGCGCTTAATAAGACCAATCTAGACTGACATTTCACAGAAATCAAAGAAGGAAATCTGCATGGATTAGTAGTATTGAAATCGAGGGCTGAATAAGAAGAGAGGGAGTACTTATTGGGTCAAATACGGTATATTAATTTAGAATCAGTATTATATTATAATTTTATTTATTATAATAATGAAAAATTTAAAATCAAAACAACACAAACATTTCAGCATTGCCACTGATTGGCTTTAATTTGTACAATGTTGATTATACATGTATCACTGTCTGTCGTGTTATATTGAGTCAGAATAGAAAATTAAGTCAAACAAATCAGAATTAAGCATATTAGCATTAAGTTTGTAACATTATACGTGCGTTATTGATGCAGTTTTTTTATTGTCCATGTTTTGTCTCTTTATGTAATACATTTTTGTTTGTTATTTTTTCATGTAAAATATATCTCTGTTGACAGAAAAAAAAAATAGAGTTTATAATGAGATTATCACATAAAGACTTAACAATAATTATAGTTATAATACTATTTGATATTTCTGGAACAGCTGGAGTCTTGAGATATCAAAATTTTCGTGCTGGATAAAGAACGTCTTAATTTTTACTAAAACAATGTTGTTATTTTTTTATTCGATTAATCCTATAATATTTTTTCTATGATATTTTAATTTTTTTTAATTTCTATTTCTACTGATATACAGTAAATAGTGTTATATTTACACCAAAGAATTATTACCATATATGCCGCTGGTTATTTCATAAGATTTAAATCTTCTCCACTTCACAAGGTTATAGTTTATTTTGTCCTTACAGCTCCGAATCACAAATTTTTAATTGCTTAAATTTGATTTGATATTAAAAATCATGAAATTTGTTAACCTCAGAAATAACCGGCTATGTGGCAAGTATTCATAATTGTCACTTCTTGATGTATGCAAATAGTTTTTTCAATGTATGTGTTTTTATTGAGTCAGAAACCAAAAAAAAGATTAATATATTATATGGACAGTTGTCTGGCCTTTGGTTGACTGGGAACTCACTATTTTATTGTTCATTTATTGTTAGAATGTACCGTAATGTTGTATTGTGTTTTCTTTGTCTTCATTTGAGAAGCATTAAGATCATATGTCCTCAATTCGTTGTTTGGTGTATAAATCTTTTGATTATATTATTTAATTATTTCAATTATTTGTTTAATCATTTAATAATGAGGTTTATGATTTCAGTATATTAACTCTAAAGTTGATTTATTCTAAACTGATATATTATATATACATTGTACATGTAACAAAAAATCTAACTCATTCACCCCTGAATTCCAAATTGGACTATTCCAGGCTTGATCTAGAAGAATATAAATGAGTCATCAGGGATGAATGGATTAAATTCAACATTGGACTTGGACCAAATATCAAGATATTAGAGTTAGAATTTTATTGTTCTGTTTGATCAGAAGTCAGACTCTCTACTGTGTGTTTCATGACTGAACTCATTCACCCTTGAAGACAAATTTAGGCTCTTCCAAATCAAAAGACCAGATCAGTCCATTATGAAATTTCAGGGGTGAATGAGTAAAAACAAATTCATTAACAGAAAATTTTCTGTGTTAAATTCTCACCTATTGAGAAATGATGAATATGTTAAAGAATGCTAATGATTTTGATTATATAATGAGAGTTTGGAGCTAGTCATATTTGTTTGAAGCAGACCATTTAGTTGAGATCTTACTATAGCAGCTTAATTATCTTCAACTGCTTTATATTTTACATCTGATTCTAAAATGTTTTAAAAATCTATGTACATAATGTTATATAATGTATGTCCTCACATTCGCATAATTTCCCTATATATATCAAACATGTTCTTTTTACATTCATGTTTCCTGAATAGTCTATATATAGCCTTAACATTTGATTTCAAATTCAGTTTTAATAAAGTATAATTATAAATATTGTTATATAAGAGTTAATCTCCCATCCTGCCTTTGATCCCAAGGGTAGATAACTCTGATGAACCAAAAATGACTAGGTGAATTCAGAGTAACTGGCTCATCCTTCAATGAACACTGGCTGTTAATAGGATTTTAAACAAATCAAAACCAATTAATCTGAATCACAGTGACCTGACACAAATTTCAAACCAACAGTCACTATGATCATATAATTATAATAATATATTGACTGTTGGTTAGAAATGTGTAGCAAGTCCCTGTGTTTTGAATGCACCTTAGTTTAACGGTGTCTGTGCTTCAGACCAAAGTCTAACTGGAACATCATGCAGTATTACTACCATTGTCTTTAATATTATCACTGATTATATATTACCTTTATTATAAAACACTTATTTTTTGTGAAATATAAACATGAGAGCAAAATCAAATGTTATTTGTATAATTTTATTATATATAAATGCACGGTTGTCTGTATGAGCCCTTGATTGCTGAAAAGACATGAAATGTTATATTATGCACGAAAATAGTGGTTTGGGTAGATGTCTGCTTTATACAAGCATTAATTGATTTATACATATTCTAGTGATAAGTGATGATGTAATCACAGCATTAATTGAGCTACATTGAGTTATAAACTTTCTAATTAAGATCAGACTTGTAATTTCCGCTCCGCTCCACTACGATGCGCTACGTTACACTCGTGATACAAGATCTAACAATGCCTGTTCGGGTCACCTCAGTTCGCCTACGAATCTTCGGTGAGGTTATTCCAAATATAAATGGCTTCGTTCCAAGATGTTCTAGGGTGTGGTCATGATGAGGTGCCCCGATGGGGCGTTGTTATATCTTTTTATTGGAGCGTATCATAGAGCATGCGTACTGAAGCGGAATTACAAGTCTATATTTTAAAGATTCTCTACCGCCGACAGAGCATAAATGATACTCTCATTTAAACATTAATTGGTGTTTAATCATGTATATATATGTCTAAATAACACCAAAAAAAAATAATATAAAAAAAAATGTTTAGCTTTGTGGTGCATGCGCAAGCAGTACTTCATTCCATATAGAACAAAGTGCCACGGAATTTTTTCGGGATGCAATTAATTATTTTTGATATTTTTATCTTGAAATAAAATTAGAAGCTCAGACTTTTCAATGGTGGTAATGGTGTAAAGTAAGTAACTTTTGTAACTGATGAAAAATAGTAGTTTGTCTGCTCATGTTTTTTTATCGAGAAAAAATACTATCTGTCAGCAGTTGGAGCATCTTATAATTAGATTGATTTTATAAGTGACTAATATCGCAGCATTCCTTATAGAGTTGTATAAGCCAGTATTTTGATGGTTGCGGTGAAATTAAGATTTTTAATATTTTTTTTACGAAATAAATAGTAATTAACAAAAAAAAAAAAGATATGTGCTCTTTGTTTTAAAGCTTAACTAGCTGCTCATATTGCCACAAACCTTAATCCCTGGGGTTATGAGTTTGAATCTCATGTGGGATCATTGTCCATGCACCGGACACTGGTCAGTAGTTTTTCCTCTGGTTACTTCGGTTTTCATCCACTGATAATTCTTGAACGTCCTTTAACTGACTGTTAATTGGATATTAAATCCCAACCAAAATGATTGAACAATACAAAACCATATTTGGTTAATGATGATGGGTGGACTATTTCCATAACATGAGAGGTCAACTGGTCAGCCGTTTTTTTATCTGACGTTATTTTTGCTGAAGACACGACGTCATGTTCCAAAAGTGTCTCATCATGCTATATCCTCTAACATTGTTGGAGTAATGGGTAGACCAAACTAGCTACATCCATATATTCTATCCATTAAAACATGTTACAAAGTTACCTCCCTTGTAAGTTGGCATCAATTATGACGTCATTTTTTAGACTGAAATTCACATCACTTTCTCTGAGAAGTATGATGTTACGCTCATAAACACACCACATACTATGCAAAAGTCCAAGAACACAGGGACCTGGCACACATTTCTAACTACAGTATATATATATAGTATAGAACTCTGCGGTAAAGAAATAAACAACATATTTTTTTTTACCTTTGATACTATAATACACATATACTGCTTTTTTAGAAATTTGGTGCCAGGTCCCTGTGTCTAAAAGACATTAGTCATACAAGACAACACTGTAGTAAGGTGTAATTATTTATTACAATATTAAATTACACTAGGAATCATATATTACTACGACCAAACTACCCTCTCAGTTACAACATGGAATGTTTCATTGATACAATTAAATATCAAAATTAACATACTTTTTGTAAAAGTACTAAAAACATTAAGAAAATAAACAAGAGATCATCACAGCTGGAAAAAAAAAAGATATGATTAGTAAAAACATGGTAAGGAAAGAAAAAATAATCAACCAGAGAGATTCTTTCCTTGATTATTCACTTTACGAGTCATGTATAACAACACTTTCAATAGCTACGGTATTTCCTCTTTGCATATTTGCAGTTATCACTTCCAGGTAGGTATCAAGTGACTAATTGTTTAGGCATCATCGATACTCAATGGGTTAATATCACTGACATTACATCAACCACTGGACTATCTTATGATAAAATTGGAGTCAGTTTTCAGGAGAAAAACTGACCCAATCACAGGCCTGCAGAGATTTTCTTTGAAGATTACAGAAAGAGCTATAAGATCCAACTTCAAAGCATCAGTCAACCACAATGTATTGTTATTCAATTCCTCTGATGTCATCAAAGAACCATAAATTACCTTCCGGTGCATTCAGTTTTACTATAAGATAGTCAAAAACGTGAATGAAAACATCAGCGATAGTAACCCCTGCAGTATCAAGGATGTTTTTCGGAGCAAAACTTAACTGGAAAATATGAAATTATACACGCAAACACAAGACATCACAATCAATACCTCTCTGCAAGGGCAGATAACTATAATATGCAAAGATGTAATACTGTAAACTCTTACTATCCATCAGCAGCCTAAATTTATGAAAGAAGCCCGATAGCTGAACAATAAAAATAATACGTTATCAATGGAGATTACCTGTTAATTTTTCTAAAATGTGCATAACATTTCCACAAATTATTAAATGCATATAATATACAAAGTCCCATCTTTTAAGACAACAGGATTTCACTTGTAGCTCGTAATTGTTTTCAATCCGTCTTTCTTGTAAATCACACATTATAAATCAATTCTTGTGAAATAGATCACATAATTCATAATTACAGTATGTAACAGTAAACTTTTGCTTTTGCGTAGAAAAACTTAAATTGCAAAAATAACAAAATAACAAAATTCTAGCTATAACAAGAGATCCATGAGGCCTGAGCAGTCACCTGAGAGATCTGATACAGAATATCACAAACATTTGTTCAATAATTTTGGCCCTGTACTCCTACCAGCAATAGAAACACTTGTATGATTCAAAACTTCAATTATTTAAAAGTCTGACATGTAGGGCTATAAAAAAAATCTTTTTCATTGTGAATATTTTGATGGCTTTTTCCAGATTACATCTTTAGAACTTCTTGCAAAAAGTCAAATCATCTCAATTATTCATCTTCAATGTAAATATGATGATTAACGATGAAGTCAAAAGGATTTTTTTTTTTAAACATTTTTGTTGCCAGTTGAAAAAAATTAAATCGGGAATAAAATTAACGTAGATGATCTGTTTTGACGGCGTATAACTGACCGTCGATGACCAACCGCTCTGGTGAGTCAAAGAGGCCAAGTTCCGATGAACAATGATATAGTGAGTTAGTGGGGGATTTGTATTGTACTAATTTGTGGCATAAGAAACCCATCCTCATACTCCAGGGGTTCTATAACTGATGTACCCACCCCTAGACTATCTATAGTAAAACTGAAGGCACCAGTACAGAACAGGTAATTTAGTCCTTTGATGCTTGAGCAACAGAAGAACAGGTAATTTATCCTTGAGCTTATCGAATGAGCCATATATATGGTAATAATGTGGTCGAACTGTGTGGCTTTTGAAGTGGGCGGTCGCTCTCTTTGTAGTCTTCAAAGGAAATCTTTATAGTGATTGGTGCAGATGTTTTCTCCTGAGCTGCCTCCAGTTTTACTATGAAGATAGTCCAGGGTTGGATAAAAACTCGGTGATAGGTAACCCCTGGAGTATCAAGAATGAAGAAAACCTCCAAGTGCAATATCTTACATCATATTAATCTCAATTATAATTACTGTACCATACACAAAACCACAAGTATCACAACCACAAACAAACAGTGAATAGGTTGTATGCTAAAAAAACTATGATACAACATATTCAATCAAACATTAAAGCATGAAATATATTCAAATTGTTGTAACAGGTCAATGTTTTGGTAGAATTCAAAAGGATAGTTTTAATCAAAAAATTGATCTGACAATAGACATATTCAGAATCTGAACTTAACTCTTGCTAAGAATACCGGTAGATAGGATGGGTATTTTACAATAATATTCTTGAATGCAATCATTTCAACAAAATTATACATTGTTAAATAATACAGGCAATCCTGAACCTAATAGAGCAAAAATTAAAATGAATATCAGATATATTAAAAGCAAACTATTCATATATTATCGAACAGATTTCAATCTTGGCATGTTAAGAAATGCACTCAAATTTTTAACTTCTAGATAGATAGATTGCTAATTTCAAAACGTTATTTGTGACCGTAATTTCGCAAATTTCATGAAAATTATTTTTGGGCGGATGATTTTCATCATCGCGATTGTACGAGGCATAAGTTCTACTGGTTATACTGCAAGATAAAAATATTACACTTTTGTGACAATTTTTCCCCAACAATTTTTACTTGCTCGCACAATTGCTATATTTAAATCTGCCCAAAATAAGTTGCTTTCATATATTCTATGCAACTATAATATTACCAAGTTTATCTTGGATGTATTTCAGAAAATCATTTTCTTTTTAATCTGCAACAGATAGAAAAAATTTCTACATAAAAACATAACAAGCCTTACTCATACACATACATTATTGCATCAATAAAATAAGTAAGATAAACTTCTAAGTGTGTTGATACTTCTAAGTGTGACACCCGCTTTTTGGTGTCAGTCTATATATAGCCCGAGCTAGAGGGAGGTCACTCAGCTCGCAGGCCCTCCCTCCTTTCGTGGATCTGACACGGCCTGTAGTTGTGTTTTGACCTTTGACACCGCCTGTACGATGTTTGATGCCCTCAGACGTCTGAACCATGCTTGTGTCCGAGCCCCGAAAGGTCGCCTTTACATTTGGTCTGAAAACCAGCTGTCAAACAAAATAGAGAGTCAATTATTATTCAAAGATTCTGAACTATTCCATATGCAGAAGCTACATGAATCAACTTTTTGATAGAATCATGTGCAGAAATTTCAATATATGACGGCTGTTTCAACAGCTTCAAAGTGGGTTTCAAGATCCTAAAACGATTTTAGGTAAAGTAAATTTTAGCCAATGTATTAGTCTCACCCATCCGGTGATTAAATGATGTCATCATTAAGTTGTAATTTATTGTGACGTCATAAATCACGCAGAAAGATGCAGCTACTGGATGTTTCAATCGTAACTTATGCCACATCGTTTGGATCATGCGAAAACTCACATTTTGTTATTACGGAGTGTTCTTTTGAAGATCATGACAAATCTTGCCTGGTCTTTTTACTTCTCTTTCCTTGTGCTTTATTTTGTAAAATAACTTCGTTATCTGTTGTCTTTTATATTTGTTAGTAATTGTTAATACATATCTGCTTGAAGATTTATCTAGTCATTAACTTGATTTATTTTTAGTAATTAGATTCATATTGAGTATAATACAACAATAACTTCAAATTTTCCTCTCTCTCTTTGAACTTACGTTTCATATTCCCGTTCCCGTGCTATAGCACATAGTCGGATCCGTGGGGAGCAGTAATGCAGCCCGAGTCAGGTCTCCTCTCTCCAAACGATACAACATTCAGAAGGGTTTCCAACGACAACCTCAGAAAATAATTTATTCAAGTACACAGCGGAAAATATTCCACAACTAAAGAACTGACATCAATGGGGCAATATTTTACTGTTAACCACAATGGCATAACTCTTCTGAAAATGGGCGATAGTATCATGCAGTCTGTTGACATTTATGTTTTTTCCGCTGTTTCTATTATTTGGCCATATGTAAATTCCTAAGAATTTAACGAGTCCGACTGTTATAATCACCAGTCCAAATTTAATAATACAGCCCATGTTGCTTCAGACTTCAATCATGATCAAGCCTACCAATTTTTGGCCCAATTACAGTTTGATTGCGTTTGTGTTGCAAATTCTTCAATAAAATTGACTGCTCCTGGATAGAAATAATTTGCATACAGAATCTCTCAAAATGTGTTGAAAAAATGCTATTGACGCAACAGCAACTCTTAATGTTACAACGTATAAGCATTACCTATCTAATTCGGGTGAGGAAGGCACTTGTCCAATTGGAACTAGGCTTATTACAATTGTCACTAGTCCTGCAGCATAGAAATTACTAGTCAATGGGCATTGACTAGTGCTTAAAGTCGCAATCTGGTTCATAAACTGTAATGATTATTGCCACAAGTTTTGGGTGAAAACGCTCCAGTAGTTTAGGAGGAGTTGCTGGTTAACCATTTTCATTAAGGGGAAACTCTATCGTGTGGCACTATCTCTCATGAGAAATAAAATTCCTCCAGATGTGTGGTCATTCGTTGTGTCTAAAGGCAGACAAATTGATCCAGAAGCGTCGTCTAACTTTCATTTGCAGGGGTTTTATAAACTCTTATGAATTTTTTTTTCACACATTTTGAAGGATATACCTAAATAAATGTAGCAAGAGAAAACATTTGTCATTTTGGTCTCATTCTTCGATACTTCAGGGATTCCAATATTTACGAATCACATCCCCTAGGACTATCTCAATAATAATAAATGAAAGGCAGACCAGCGTGTAACAATCTAAACTAATCACAGGCCTGCCAAGAAGTTTTCTCCCCCCCTTGTATTATTACAGAAAGAGAGACGCCCAACTGCAAGCCATACATTAGTGTACTGTTATACAGCTCTATTGATGTACATCAAAGGATCTGATTTACCTGGTCAGTCTGTTGCTGCCAGTTTGATGATAGTCCAGGGGTTATAGACATTTTATGTGATCAGAACCCCTGGAGTATCGAGATGAGTGGTCCAGTCTGTAACATATAACACTTTTTTCAAACTAAATAGTGGACAGATGGATGAGCTAGTTGTTACCAATTATAGCATATCGACATGTAGATGTGAGGCCTGAATGACGCTTAAACCTGAACCTACCTGAAATGATCGCGAGTCCCCATTAGCAGCTCCTACCCACGCACTACGAAGTGCACATGGCCGTCTTGTTTACTAGTATTAGGGTGCCATGGTTCACAGGGGCGTTTCCTCTGGCCGCTATAGCATTCAGCTGAAAACAATCATGACTCTTTATAATACGCAGGTAACAGCTTTTTCACCAGCATTGTGGTAATCATATTAAGACAAATAGCATTTCACCATTATATCACAAAATTGTTTTTCCCTGTTAATATTTCTTGCATCTAATTTAGATTTATGGATTTTGGGGCCTTTGG
>SAYR01052160.1:1151617-1192987 GCA_004382745.1 Argopecten irradians irradians | reverse complement strand
ACGCCAAATTCGATCAGTTTTGACAGATGGGGGTATTCGGGGAACGCGGGTTCTAGTTAGAGGGTTTATACATACTGTATTATTGTCAGAACACGAGACAAGGATTGGGCAAGTTATTGGAACTTATAAAAAACTCTATCATAACAAACAATGACAAACACAAAAAGACAACAAACAATATTGATATAGACATTAAATACAGATATTAGTTTTTTCATGAAATCAAATTCTTTACCTTGGCTTTATATATAATTATCTAGATGGCAAAATTCTTTATTTGATAATTTATTGGCTTATTAAAGAAATTTGGGTGACTGTTATTGTGAATTTGAAAGTTTTTTTGTGTGGTAGCCAGCAGTATATTGATCATATCAACCAGTTTGTGTATTTTCAGACATGTGCTTCAATATATAAAGCCAAGGTAAAGAATTTGATTTCATGAAAAAACTAATATCTGTATTTAATGTCTATATCAATATTGTTGTTGTCTTTTGTGTTTGTCATTGTTTGTTATGATAGAGTTTTTATAAGTTCCAATAACTTGCCCAATCCTTGTCTCGTGTTCTGACAATAATACAGTATGTATAAACCCTCTAACTTGAACCCGCGTTCCCCGAATAACCCCCATTTGTCAAACTGATCGATTGCGTGGTCCCAACCGTGCCCCTTTATATTTCATGTAACAAAAACCTTGTATAATTCGAACATCTATTAGTCGAATATTCCTTATGCCTCAAACAGATATATATCCCCGTATCATCAAAGATGAAACCATGCATGTATTCATCGAACAGCTAGGTATTCGGCCCTTGAGATATTACAAATGTTTGCTATCATAAACCGCCGTCATAAAAATTCAAAATGCCGAAAATCACCGTAATCAAAATGTCAACGACGTGCATTTGGTCATCATAGTTTGAGACAAGACATTTTGACTATCATTGATTGATTATGACCAACCTAGAATGTGTCGAATACTCTGTATTCCTTGAACTATTGATCTGGGCCCCTGCTGTTTGAGTTATAGTTTGGTTTTTTACTGCATATGTTTAAACCAAAAAACTTTAAACAGCTAGGTCATGTTTCAGCCTCATGATCCGACTAGAATAGTCAGATTTATGTATGTAGGATATGACTCTCAATCATAAGCATGAGTTGATATAAATAATTATAATTAATAGATTTTTGTAAGTGTCAAGGGTTTTTTTTATCTAAAGACTCAGGTCTTGACTTAATTATATGCGTGAATGTTTTTTGATAGACTACAGTATATTCATAGAATCCGTAGCATGTTTTTTCAGCTGAGCGATGTAGATTTTGTATTTTTTTTACCCCAGAACTGGCCTTCAGACTTAATTATGTGCGTGCATGTTTTGGAATACTGCAGTAGCATGAATAATAGTTGACAATTTTTTGTTACAAGTAGATGTATGTTTTGTCAGTTTTTTACCTCGATATTAAATCTTTCTTTCTCAATCATATACATGAGTTGACATATATTGTTTTTTATCTCAAGGCTAGCCTTGTTGTAAGGCCGTGTGCACTTCTGGAAGACTGCAGTTGCGTAAGTAATATATACATACTTGACATTGATTTGTGGTTTTACCTTTTGTCATGTTTTTACATAAGACTTGCCTAGATTTAATGACGTTAGTAAAGTGTATTTATTCATGGGAGACTGCAGTAGGGTGAGTAATAGTCGACATCATTTTGTAGAAATAAATCTTTGTTAGTTTTTTTACCACAAGAACGACCTTGATCGACCTTGATTTATGTGAAGTGTGTGAATTTATGGAAGACTGCAGTAGCATAGCTATAGTCTATTATTTGACATTGCTTCCTAAATGTAGATTTCGTAAGGTTTTTTTTACCTCGAGACTGGCCTTGATAGGTGGACAGAGAAGACCGGCCGGATTACTGATTCTGTAGCCGTAAGCTCCTGGACACAGGTCAAGCTCTGGACATATAGAACATGCATTATAAGTGATTCAGTCAAATCGGGATCAAAATGATATTTTCACATATAGCTTCTCTATCATTTTCAGTGGCATCATGTATATACTAAGTAATATGCACATTTAAATAAGTACAATTTTGACAGGAAATTCAAATCTGATCAACAGCACATAGTGTGTACGATGTATTTAATTACCCTATTTGATCCAATAAGCGTCCATGGGGCGCTTAATAGAAACAAATTTGGACATGCAATTCATAAAACTATTCTACAAAGCAATAAATCAATTTGCAAAAGAAATCGGTAAGAAAACCAACAAAGTTTTCATATATTCAGTCTTTATTCAATTCAAAGTAAGTGAAATTGAAACAAAAAAAAAAGGGAGGGGCGCTTATATGGTCGAATGCAGTATCTCAGAAATACAAAAAATGAAGGGAGACAATTCTATGACTTGTGCCTTAGCTAGAAGACAGATAGTGTGGAAAAGTTTTACTTTTATATATAGGACAAAACTCAATATAGAGGTCAGAGGTCACCCTACTTACTATATACAGGGTACATACCGTTTGTCATGGAGAATCTTGTGTCAAACTTGTGTCCCCACCAGCCCAATAGTTTAGGGAAGTCGTTGTGTTTGTGTTTCTCGTGTAAAAAGATACAAGCCAAACAGCCAGCACTTGAGTTGATGTACTAAAAAGAAAAAAACATCCATAATTTTAAAAAATTTTCTTATAATGATTCAGACATACCTGTCAGTTCAGTATATGTATATTACAGAGTTATCTGCCCTTATGGGTAGGTATTGATTGTGACGTCACATGTTTGTGAGCGTAACGTTGGAAAAACGATGTGAAGTGCACTCATAAAATAATGATGTAACAATGGATACATTGTAATATACAAAGACGGAATATTCGAAGACCACAAAGGACAAGGGAAAGTGAATTCCATAGCCGATTGGTCTTTATTTTATACTCATGTCAATTTTTGTTATACTGGCTTTTTTATATAAATTAAATTACTAAACTAACTGTCTCATCTGCTATGGTACACAGAACCTTCAATTTCACTTTATGACATAGTCCAGGAGTGGATGTAACGGCAGTGATAGTAACCCACAAGAATGTCGAGAATGATGAATATTGACATATTTATAGATCAATATATATCAATGTTCATAATAAATCGAAATTTCAATGTCAATATTTCACTTATTTTCTCTCCAACAGTGGGAGCTACAGAAAAATCTATAGAAATATGTTTTTAAGGTTTTGTCCCATGGGTTTTAAAGGAGCAAATTCCCTGAGGGTTTAAAAGATGGAAATTTTCCGTGGATTTTTTTCGACATTTATTTGGACATTCACCTTATATGTACACCAACAGGAGAAATCTACATCCCAGTCATGTAGATACAGAGGTACATTACCAGCGGCATGGGCCATGTCAAAACCAACATAACATCCCTGAAATAAAACAAACAAATTTAAGCTCATGTTGAAGAGCAGGAAGGTAAAGTAAATATACTGCACAAAGAAAATAATTTACAGAACCAAAGAAGGTAATCATAAAAGAAGGAAATAATATCTGCATCATTCGTATTGATTGAAATTTCCATTCAACTTTAAATCCGCCAATTTTTATCTTCGCAAACCTGTTTCAATATCGAAATCGCGAAATTTATCAACCGTGAATGGTTAACAGTAAATCCATGTTATACCTTTGCATGTCCAGCTTGTGTTATTGATTGCATGTCCATCAGTTGTCCAGTGTAATACTGGACACCACTAAAACATATCACAGCGATTGAATCACCTTCCTCCTCTATCTTAGCTAGGATGTCCTAAGATTTTGTTGAAATCCGACCAGCGGTTATGGAGAAGAAGTCGATTGTTGACGGACGGACGGACGGACGGACGACGGACGACGGACGACGGACGACGGACGACGGACGACGGACGCCGGACGCCACGGTATGGCATAAGCTCACCTTGGTCCTTCGGACCAGGTGAGCTAAAAATTGTGTTGTTTAATTTTCTTTATTTTTTGTCCACATAATTAGACAGTTGTTTGGGTTATGATGAAAGAATATAAAAAAAAATTGACCGCGGATTTTTTGAGAAATTAGCCTTTCTATACCCCTACCCCCTAAAAATGACTTTTTTCACAATTATATTATTAGACCGAAATCGAACGCTAATATTTTTATAAATAACATCTTATATATTCAACATTATAAAGTGTAATAGTCTGATAATATAAATTGTTATACTTGTTAATTTTATGTCACGATGCCACCGATTTGATGCTATACAAAGCTAAGTAATGGCACAAATAAGCCATTATTTTGCCTGGATATATTATCTAAAAAATTATCATGGAAAATTCCGTGTAAAGACTCCATTTCAATTACCCTTTAGACAATCCATAATGTTATATTGTTTTAGCGGAATAATATTTTATCAAATTCTATCTTTCCATCGTCAAGATATCTTAGCTTCAATAGTCGTTTGAGGCAGATATTCAAGCATAAATTTGAATTTGGCGCCAAATTTGTAACGATGAAAAGCGTCTACGTGACAACGTTCGAAGTTGATAACTTAAAACTTGATCACAACAATGTCGATAAAATCGATGTCATCATACACATCTGTATGTCTTTGTATGTTTTTTGAAGAGATATCTGCATATCTAATACATGTAGATATATATTTATTATCCGAAGTAAACTAAAACAGATTTTTGGATCCTCAATATAACCTGTACGACAAGTGTACGCCTAAGAAAAAAATCTCTTATTCTGAGTCCTCGATCTATGTTCAGCTGATTACTGTAGACAGGTAAATAATTAGTCTATGCCTACATGTACATGTTTAGTTTCTATATCACATATATAATACTGTTGTTGACACTAGCTTACATGTGCTTTTTTGTAAGATAGTATTTGATCAACTGAATCAGAGTACTTCCATGCATTTTCTCAAAACGGGAAATGCATGCATCATCTAATTACAGTACATGTAGTTAGGCCTATGTCTTATCGTACATTTATACAATAAATAAGGTCTTGTTTCCTGAACGTGTAAGTGCTGATTGAGGATTATATTAGCTAAACATGATACGTGTAGACATCTACATACGCGGTATTCATGAAATATACTGGCTTGTTCATGTTGAACGAAGCAGGGGTGGGGCGATTGAGAGGTGAAAATATTTCTGTATGTAGTTTTATACTAGAGGATTACTCGGCAAAATTGGAATATCTTGATTTAATTACGCATCTCTCTTAAAACACATATAGGGTATTAAGTGTTAAATATTCACAGTTTAACGGAGTTGAACAGAAAATGTTTTAATCACTTGATTGTTATGAAATCTCATTTTATTTACAGTACAAGATCGAGACCGTATCGGCATATACCAGTCCGTTTGTATGAGTTATGTAATTTGCTTCTCAAAAGATACATGTAGCTTCATGTTATATTAGCCTAGCCAAAGATCTGACAACATTATTTTTTTCTAGTTTGTCGAAACTAGGTCCTACACTTACCGTACAAACTTTGATTTTCACCCGGTATCAAACTTTCGGCAAACCGAACTAAGTACAATATCGACAAATATGCCATTTATCGACTATACTATCCTCATTTTAACGTTAAAAGGTAAGATGTCGTTAGACGTATAACATATAGATCGCTATATTTCGTAATCTTAGTCACAAAAGAGTTTTCATGTGCAGTCCCGAATGCACTCATTGACACGAGGAGGTCCGAAGGAACGGCGCATTCGATCACTGTTCGGAACGTCCTTAAATAAGTACAATTTTGACAGGAAATTCAAATCTGATCAACAGCACATAGTGTGTACGATGTATTTAATTACCCTATTTGATCCAATAAGCGTCCATGGGGCGCTTAATAGAAACAAATTTGGACTTCATAAAACTATACTACAAAGCAATAAATCAATTTGCAAAAGAAATCGGTAAGAAAACCAACAAAGTTTTCATATATTCAGTCTGTATTTAATTCAAAGTAAGTGAAATTGAAACCTAAAAAAAAGGGAGGGGCGCTTATATGGTCGAATGCAGTATCTCAGAAATACAAAAAATGAAGGGAGACAATTCTATGACTTGTGCCTTAGCTAGAAGACAGATAGTGTGGAAAAGTTTTACTTTTATATATAGGACAAAACTCAATATAGAGGTCAGAGGTCACCCTACTTACTATATACAGGGTACATACCGTTTGTCATGGAGAATCTTGTGTCAAACTTGTGTCCCCACCAGCCCAATAGTTTAGGGAAGTCGTTGTGTTTGTGTTTCTCGTGTAAAAAGATACAAGCCAAACAGCCAGCACTTGAGTTGATGTACTAAAAAGAAAAAAACATCCATAATTTTAAAAAATTTTCTTATAATGATTCAGACATACCTGTCAGTTCAGTATATGTATATTACAGAGTTATCTGCCCTTATGGGTAGGTATTGATTGTGACGTCACATGTTTGTGAGCGTAACGTTGGAAAAACGATGTGAAGTGCACTCATAAAATAATGATGTAACAATGGATACATAAACACAAGGGAGCTAACTCTGTAATATACAAAGACGGAATATTCGAAGACCACAAAGGACAAGGGAAAGTGAATTCCATAGCCGATTGGTCTTTATTTTATACTCATGTCAATTTTTGTTATACTGGCTTTTTTATATAAATTAAATTACTAAACTAACTGTCTCATCTGCTATGGTACACAGAACCTTCAATTTCACTTTATGACATAGTCCAGGAGTGGATGTAACGGCAGTGATAGTAACCCACAAGAATGTCGAGAATGATGAATATTGACATATTTATAGATCAATATATATCAATGTTCATAATAAATCGAAATTTCAATGTCAATATTTCACTTATTTTCTCTCCAACAGTGGGAGCTACAGAAAAATCTATAGAAATATGTTTTTAAGGTTTTGTCCCATGGGTTTTAAAGGAGCAAATTCCCTGAGGGTTTAAAAGATGGAAATTTTCCGTGGATTTTTTTCGACATTTATTTGGACATTCACCTTATATGTACACCAACAGGAGAAATCTACATCCCAGTCATGTAGATACAGAGGTACATTACCAGCGGCATGGGCCATGTCAAAACCAACATAACATCCCTGAAATAAAACAAACAAATTTAAGCTCATGTTGAAGAGCAGGAAGGTAAAGTAAATATACTGCACAAAGAAAATAATTTACAGAACCAAAGAAGGTAATCATAAAAGAAGGAAATAATATCTGCATCATTCGTATTGATTGAAATTTCCATTCAACTTTAAATCCGCCAATTTTTATCTTCGCAAACCTGTTTCAATATCGAAATCGCGAAATTTATCAACCGTGAATGGTTAACAGTAAATCCATGTTATACCTTTGCATGTCCAGCTTGTGTTATTGATTGCATGTCCATCAGTTGTCCAGTGTAATACTGGACACCACTAAAACATATCACAGCGATTGAATCACCTTCCTCCTCTATCTTAGCTAGGATGTCCTCCGTCCTTAACGTCAGCTCACCCTGCCAGGACAAAAACAGGTCGTTAGTTACATACAATACCACTAAACATATCACAGCGATTGAATCATCTTCCTCCTCTATCTTAGCTAGGATGTCCTATGTCCTTAACGTCAACTCATCCTATCAGGACAAAAACAGGTCGTTAGTTACATACAATACCACTAAACATATCACAGCCATTGACCTGCCTTCCTCCTCTATCTTAGCTAGGATGTCCTATGTCCTTAACGTCAACTCACCATATTAGAACAAAACAGGTCGTTAGTTACACAAGATACACAAGATACCACTAAAACAATAGAATCACCTTCCTCCTCCTACTTAGGTAGGATGTCCTCTGTCCTTAATGTCAGCTCACCCTATCAGGACAAATATCTGTTGCATAAAACAGGTAGTTGTTATATAGAGTATTTTATATAAAAGATCACTGTGCTTGCCTCCCTTGAATCATATATCTAACAATTGACATAGATATCCCAGAATCGAATCATTACATGCTTGCCTCCCTTGAATCGTATTTCTAACAATTGACATAGATATCCCAGAATCGAATCATTACATGCTTGCCTCCCTTGAATCGTATTACTAACAATTGACATAGATATCCCAGAATCGAATCATTACATGCTTGCCTCCCTTGAATCATATTTCTAACAATTGACATAGATATCTCAGAATTGAATCATTACATGCTTACCTCCCTTGAATCGTATTTCTAACAATTGACATAGATATCTCAGAAATGAATCATTACATGCTTGCCTCCCTTGAATTGTGTATCTAACAATTGACAAAGATATCCCAGAATTGAATCATTACATGCTTGCCTCCCTTGAATTGTGTATCTAACAATTGACATAGATATCTCAGAATTGAATCATTACATGCTTGCCTCCCTTGAATCGTATATCTAACAATTGACATAGATATCCCAGAATTGAATCATTACATGCTTACCTCCCTTGGTTCGACACACAGCAAACTTGTTTCGGGATCATATCCATGTAAGTTGATCTGACTTTGGAAGGTGTACTGAAAAGACAAAATTCATTTATATGTTTTATCACTATGCAATCCCTGGTTTTTTTCTGTGTAAATATTGACTTAGCTCCCTGAGAGGTCAGTAATCAGTAATCATTATAACATTGGAAATTTCCTGATTGTCATCTTGTGGTAGATCTGAGTCTACATTTAGTTAACTTTAGTTAACTTTTTAGTTTTTATTGTATCTTTGTATCTAAATCATTTTCATTTTAATCCAGAACAAGTGGTCCAAAAGGCCTAATGGTCATCTTACAATCATTTGAAGTGTTTTGCAAAACATCTTATCTTAATGGTAAATGCATATATTTTTTTATAATTATAATAATAATAAAGAAATAATTAAAAGACAATCATTTTCATTATCAATTTTTATATCTAACCAAATTGTTACTTGTAGATTAAATTTCACCCCTATGTAACTTTATTAGACTCGACCATGCATTGATCTGGACAAGTCCATTATGATCACAGTGGTGAAAGGGTTAAATGGTGAAGGGAGATAACTCAAGATGTTGATTAGACCATTTCAATTGATACTTACATGATCTGATGGAAATGCCTTACTCTCACACATAATCTTGTGACGCGTTGGTGTTGGACGGTAAAAAGATATCTGGAAAAAATTAAAGTCAAAATTTATTTTCATTCAATTTTCTAAAAAGATACTGAATGACATTATAGTTTAATGTAAAATAATCTTTGAAGTTATTATTTCTTTGATGTTTGCTAAATTTGTTTGATAATGTTTTAGTTTGAAGGTTAGTACATAACAAGCAAATTTGTGGAATTTCCAGCTGTTTTCAGGACATATTGTAGGTAAACCTTACTGAGGTTAGATTGAACCTTGGTTGAAACATGAAAAAATAAACTGAAGTCTTATTCGGAAGTAAGTTCTTATATTAGTTATTTTATAATAAAACATGAATTATTGGGTATAAAAAGAGAAATGGCAGAAAATGACTTTTTTTTATCAAATCAAAGGGCCATAACTCTGCTAAATAAGGTCCGTCGCAAGTGGGGATCGTACTTGGCGGAGCCCTTTAGACATTTAACTTTGTTACTGAGTTTGAAGAAAATCTGTTAATATTTATCACAGTTATTGTATGGAAGTGGCAGAAAATGACTTTTTTTTTTAATAAATCAAAGGGCCATAACTCTGCTAATTAAGATCTGCCAAAGGTGGCGATCGAACTTGGCTATATTAAGCCCTTAAGGCATTTAACTTTGTTACCAAATTTTAACAATATTAGTTTTAACATTTTTTAGTTATAACTCAGAAACTGCAGAAAAAATGACATTTGTAGTAAATTAAAGGGCCATAACTCTGATAAATAAATCCGTTGAAAGAGTTGATCAAACCTGGCATTTGAAAAAATAGGTTAATATTTATTACAGTTATCGTATGAATTAGTGGCAGAAACTGACTTTTTTATTCAAGAAAAGGGCCATAACTTGGCTAAATAAGGTCCGTTGAAAGTTGCAATCGAGCTTGGCCGAGTCGTTAAGGCATTTAACCTTGTTACTCAGTTTGAAGAAAATCGGTTTACATTTTGTTACACTTATTGCAAGGAAATAGCAGAAAATGATGTTTTTAGTAATTCAAAGGGCCATAACTCCGCTAAATAAGGTCCATTGACAGTCATGATCGAACTTGGCCGAGCCCTTAAGGCATTTAAGCTTGTCACCAAGTTTGAAGAAAATCGGTTTACATTTGTTACAGTTATTGCACAGAAACAAAGTGTTACAGAAAGACGGACAGACGGACAAACCCAAATTAATATCCCTTGTTTCCCAGAAAGCGGTGGATAATAACAAGTTTTGTTTACCATAATATATGTTTTCCAACAAGTTCCAAATGATTTATTTTACATATAAATATTCTGTCTTTGATTATAATAGATAGTGGCGTCATTATTTCACTGAAAATTATGGCCTAACACTCACAAGCACATGACCTCACAATCAATACTTGCTTGCAAGGACATATAACTCTGTTACATGCAAATACAGAAGAGTTATATTATAACTTATACAAAAAACTTTTGATGGTTCAGATGTAAAGCCCTTAATTGCCCTAATAAAACCAATGTGAGAGAGCAGCAGATGACCCCTAACCTCAGCAGTTGACCTCTGACCTTTTTCCGTTTGCAACAATGTCTGAACCCTGGCTGGTTAGGTGACCACCCATTCACCCATAAGGATGTACTTACGAGCAGTAAATGAAGATTAACAGTCAATCCATTCATGATAGCTACCTCGCCTGGTCTGCCTCCTGTGAATATATAATATGGATGGGGGATATATCTCTATGTACAATATAATCAATTATTGTTGGTTTTTTTCATACACATATATGGAAAGAAAATCTGAGAGTGCTGAGAAAATCAAATGTAATCATTGCGTTACAATAGAGACATTGACATTACCTATCAACTTGGAAAATTATAATTTCTTGCTAAATCAAGGGAATTGTACATTGAAATATATTTTATAGTCTATGATTAATTAAGTATAAGCATTGATGTCACTATTTTCTAATTTTATCAGATTTTGTAAAAAAGACAGGATTGCAAACTTGCAAGAATCCACTCGGGAAACCAATCTGTAATATAATAAGGGAGATAACTTGGTGATATGGCAAGGGAGATAACTTGGTAATGTGGCAAGGGAGAATACTCTGTAATACTGTTATGTTTAAAAGAACTCACCGACTAGTTTGGCCATATCCTGATCTAGACACTCGTCACATTTGGCCCATGGCATCCCCTCCCCTTGAAGATGCCCCTGGACACCTCTGAAAATAGAGAGTATATAAACTTTAAAGATGGCCTAGTTTCATCAATATTGTGAAACTTAAAGAAACTTAAGATTTGTTCCATTACTTCTGTATAAATGCTGTCCTATGAAAAGTTTGAAATTAAGGAATTCTTTAAAGTTGAGCAAAGTTACCAGTGGACCAGGTTTGAATACGCGAGTTTCGAAATCCCAAAACGATGTAAGTAATGTACAATTTACCATTGATTAGTCCCTCCTTCCGGTGATTATGACATCAAGAAACTCACATCAAATATGACGTCATAATCACCGGATGATGGGACTAATCAATTGTAAATTATACTTTATGTTCTGGGATGTCAAAACCCCTGTATTATATCAATTATTTGGTCTATAAACCTAAAAAAAGAAACACAGATTTCTGACATTCGTTCTGCCTTAGGTAAATTGTTTCATCACATTTTAACTTTTACCTCACTTGAGCTATCATCATACTCTAGTTTTAGCTTGTCTTCAGAAAAAAATATATATATACTTACATTTTTGCCCACTTGTTTAGCTCCACGTCAATGTACTTTTTGGTGTTTTTCGGACAGAGTCCTAGAGAGTTCCCACAGAAATAGACGCAATCCTCCTCCGGGTCCACTAAACTCAGGTCAGCTACAACACAGACCAACAACAGTTTTGTATAAAATTTATTGTCAAGTTCCCTGACCAGGAATCAAACACAGGTCTCTGGGATGGAAAACAACGACTCTATCAACTGTATTAGCCAAACAAGGATGGTCCGTCAGCTGAGTGAAAGAGACTTTGTACAAAATTAACTGGTTGCCATGATGACTAACCAAAGCCTCTGTAAAAAATCTGCATAACTTACACCAGAAAATATCCATGAAAGAGTATTGTATTTGATCCGCAGCAAGCTGAAAAATTGAACAAGAGGCCCATGGGCCTTAACGGTCATCTGACTTTTAGCACAACACAAAGTAGTCGTTTAAAGATTTTAGCATAGTTGACCCCTGTGGTCTTGAATTTAGATCAAGGTCATTCATTTGAACAAACTTGGTAGCCCTTCATCCCAGCATGCTACAGGCCCAATATCAGGTCTCTAGGCCTCCTAGTTATTTTCAAGAAGTCGTTTAAAGATTTTAACCTATTTGACCCCTGTGACCTTGAATGAAGGTCAAGGTCATTCATTTGAACAAAGTTGGTAGTCCTTCATCATAGCATGCTGCATGCTCAATATGAGTATCCTGGACCTTTTGTTCTTGAGAAGTTTTTTAAAGATTTTAGCCTTTTTGACCCCTGTGACCTTGAATGAAGATCAAGGTCATTCATTTAAACAAACTTGACAGCCCTTCATCCATGCATGTTACAGGCCAAATATCAGGTCTCTAGGCCTCTTAGTTATTCACATGAAGTTGTTTAAAGGATTTTTAGCCTATTTGACCCCTTTGACCTTGAATGAAAGTAAAGGTCATTCACTTGAACAAACTTGGTAGCCCTTCATCCCAGCATGCTACAGGCCAAATATCAGTACCCTGGGCCTTCCAGGTCTTGAGCCTTTTTGACCTCTGTGACCTTGAAGAAAGGTCAAGGTCATTCATTTGAACAAACTTGGTAGCCCTTCATCCCAGCATGCTACAGGTTAAATATCAGTATCCTGGGCCTTTTGGTTATTGAGAAGAAGTCGTTTGAATGAAAAGTTTACGCACAGCGCACGGTATGATGACAATAGGTCATCCTGACCCTTCAGGTCAGATGACCTAAAAATGAAGGGACAGATAAAAGGACCAAAAAACATGTCCAAAAAATAATTGCACAGAGTAAACCATTAATCAATTTCCGACGAAACTAGAACACTGACATGTCAGAAAGGGCCCCGCTATGTGTCCGACGTGCTTAAGTGGAAAAGTAGTATTTTGACAACGAATTCTTCCGTGTTAGCTATATGTTGCTAATAAATAATTAATGTCAACATTAATTGGGAAACCGATGATGGTACATTATTATAATTCTTTGACAAAAGTCTTCCAAGTATTTAACTTGAATCCTGATTCCAAGCTAACATTACATTAAGAGCATACAATTAACTCAAATAAATTTGACCTTGACCTTTGACTTAGTAACCTTGGCCCATGACCTTACCTTTGGACAGTCAACTCCTTGTTTAATTCTGAACAACTTTGCATCATAATGTTATAACAAAATGTTTATCAGTTAAGAGCAACAACATTGTGATTTTTTTAAATGTTAAAATCCAAGATGGCCGATTTTTTAATTTAATTTCAGCCTGAAAAATTACCAAGCAGATGGATGGGGAATCATCATGTAAAATATGGGGAAAATACTCCACTCCCTTCCATCATTAATGTGCAAAAGAAAAAAAACGGACAGACGGACGGACGGACAGACGGACAACCTGATTACTATAGGGCACCCGCATCTCGATGCGGGGCCCTAATAAAATAGATAAATATAAACCTGCATAGTTTCAGTCTGTATTTTATTCAAGCAGGGTGAAAAATGAACCCTTAAAAATGAGGAGAGCGCTGATAGGGAGAGGGGCGCTTATTGGGTCGAATAAAGTAAATAAGCTAATGGATATATAGCTTGAAATATCTTACTTCCTAATACCTCCTTCATTTTAGGATAGTGGAAATCCTGGCGCAGATTCCTCAGAGGATCATGGTCATCCATATGTTTAGCAAACTTCTCATCTGTCAAGTCACAGTCAAGCTCCTTTGCAATTCGCTTAAGTTCATCACACGGATGAGGCGTGTCAAATTTTCCTCTTTTTGAAATAAGATGATGATTCTCATCTTTGGACATGATTTCTGAAATGTAAAGTTTAACACATCATTTTTAAATTCTGGTGTAAAAAAAAAAACCACAAAGTTACACATAGGACAATCTCCCTGATTCTTTTGTATGACCTTGTATTATTCACTTCTTTTCTGCTTCCTCCAAACTTTCTCCTAGAATTGAAAAATGTTCTCTCATGAAATTCCTCAGGCAAATCCACTAGTATAAAGTTGCAGACATTAAAGGTCTCTGGAAACAGCTTCTAAAATGCCATTATTCAATGCAGATTACAGAAAGTTTAACAGATAGCACAAGTGCAAATTCAAGAAAAATTTTGAAGAGTATGAATACATTGAAACATGGTTACAACAAAAATGCTTATTACAAAAATTTCATGTTTAGAATAAAATATTTTTAATTCTTTGTCAATATTCCAAAAAGATGTTTGTTTAAAAAAGAAATTAGTAATTTTGTTGATCTCCCGGAGAGGTCCGTTATAATTATGTTTTTCGGTGACCAAAAAGCTTTAACATTTTCTATTTACTTGCTACGCCTTCCTGCAGTTTTTCCATGTTTCCACCTCCGAGTGTCGACCTCGCTGTGTTACAACCAGTTAATATATAAATACATACAGATGTATATATATGCTACATACAGAAGCTAAGCCAGGACCACATGAATAACATTTATAACAGAGTCAAAATGCAGCGTAGCTGAATAACACTGTCAACTTCCCATGTTGAATTAAAATGTTGCAATTCAATTTTTTTTTAAATAGTCATTACAAGAAAATTATGCAAATTCAAAATAGTAAGTAAATGATTCAATGAAATTATTTTTATGACTTTTTTTTATACATCTCAACTTTAAATGTAAATGAATGTGGATATTATTTTAAAGCTGTCGCAGCGGTTAAGCTAACAAGCCATTGGCCTAATTAGATGACAAATGTCAACACTCAACAGCCACCAGTTGGAGTAGATGCCCATGATAACAATATACAGTTATCTTGTCAACATTTCTCTCGACCTACCATACTCAACATATAATTTGTACACAAAAACCATTATCATACACACTGCCGGGAATTTAATTCACAAGATAATATCACACATTAAAAAATATATATATTGTCTATTTATAGACAATTGGGGATGCAAATTTGTAGTTATAACTTTTTTATGGCAGTTAAACACAGCTAGGTTTAATTTACTAGTAACACATGTACAGACAACTATTAATTCTTATCTCGGAATCTATTCATTTTTTTTTTTTTTTTTTTTACAAATTTTATCTACAAGGCCATAAACAGTCTTTATATTCCTCATTTTGATTATATATATATGTATATGCAGTTAATGACCAAAAACCCAAACATTTTTACCATAACAAATTGCAACCTAAATTTCCCTACATATTTCACCGTTAAAAACCCAACATTTTTACCATCCATTATACAATACAATCAGACTATACAGACATTGACATTTTTTCCAAGTAAATTCAAACATTGCATTCTTAAAGTTTGATTCTACAAAAACAAGAGGCCGTAAGGGCCTGCATTGCTTACCTGGTATATTTAGTAATTATTACAAAAACTCTTACAATTATAAATAGTCAAATTGGCCCCTTCTTTCACCAAACTCCTGACAGGCCCCAAACAATATGTGTACAATTTTGTTCAAACAATTTTGTTACTCCATAGAGATGCTTCCAATATAATCACTATGCTACCCAATACTTCATCTCAAATATTTGATTACAATTGTATGTGGAAATAGCCGATTTGACACCTTTTTTGGACCAACCCCTCATACCCCAAGGGGCACTGTTTGATCTTGTATTGGAGCGTAATGTAGTTCTTGTATTGGAACATGATGTAGAGTATCGTAGTGGAGCGGAATTACACATCTAATTTTAATTAGATTGAATGTATAGGGTAAGTTACACAAATACGGAGAAACTCCTCTATCTAAAAGTTATATTACTACAACAGCTACTGCAGTAGAAACGCATGTAAGCAATATAACACCAGTATAACAAACACCTGCTTAGTAAGGCTACTTCCATATGGTCTCAAGTGGTTATTTAACACACAACTTTATAGGCAGGTTTGACTGTACCTACGTATGTATACCAACCTTCCAGAGATGTCAATGGAAGCACACATATTATTTTATACGGCTTTTTCTCAGACATATTTTACTGTCAGATATTATCACCAAATATTCTAATTTAGCCTACGAAAATCTAGAACATTTACTACACTAAGGAACATTTCTGAAATCAACAGGTAAATTCATTCCTATAGCAACATCATTTTTTTTTTTTTTATCTCAGAACTGTTTGTAATGGAAAATTTACTGTAACACCACATATATAGCTCCCACAGCTGTTGCTAACATGCAACAAGCATTGCAATCAACCTGAAATAAAAAAAATTAGTTCTACGCAACTGTTGCATTACCATACACTAGAAGATGCAAGTCACAATAATAACCATAATATGATGCTGAATACACCATCAAATGCTACACGACAGTCAAGCTATTTAATATATACATGTTTATATCCATTGCTGATAGCATGTGTTGCTTATATGAAAGATCAAAGTCAATTTATTAAATTTTCAAAATTTCTACTCACCTGTAATTATTAATCATACGAGTTATGTTCATTCCTAAAGGTGATTCGTAATAAATAACATAAAATTACATTTAAGTTACTAATTAATTGATTACTGTTTATAAAATTTTATATTATGTACCATGAACAGCAAAATATAAGTTTTATGACTAAAAACACATAATTTAATATATATATGTATGTATGCAAACTAAAAATACCATTCAACTACCTAAAATTCTTCAGTTCAAAAAACTTGAATTATAAATGCTTCATGGCCATAATACAAAGTAGATATATTACTAGGAACAATTTTTAGGTATTTTTTATTTACTTGGTTTCTTAAATTGTAATTAATTATCAATTTTATGAAGCTTTTTCATTTTTTTTTTAAGTATCGGTCTAGCTACTATCCTTGAAGAAGAGAGGGACTATTTAACTTGAGTCTTCACATACTTTTTGCATTTATTTTTATTAAACTTTTAATCTTTCTTATTTTAAATCATACTTTAATGCATCATGTTTATAAACTATCAAAATCCAAGATGGTGGGTCCAATAAGTCTAAAATAGCATCATGCACAACAAAGGGCCAAAGCATCCTCGATACAGAAGCAGTGTTTTTCCTGCCTATATATTTGGGGCCGAAATAAGGCCCCATTCCCAATTGTATTTCTTGTTATTTTTTCCCAAATCTATGTCTAAATTTCCCAAATCAGTGAGTTGATGCGTATTTTGTGCGACAAAACTAATTTTTTTAAGAAATCCCAAGTCTGAATGTCGTATTTTAGTAACCATTCTTACACTTGATTCTTTGAGAAGCATAATTGTCTATTCTGCCTTTTCCAAAATTTCCATAAACACCGTTCAAATTTTTCATTTCCTACTTTTATTGCACAAATTTCCCAATTTTCACCAGGTGGCAATTTCCCAAAATACCGGATACCCAGGAAAAACACTGAGAAGCTCAGGCAGAGCCACAGTTCTTATATCCACCCCAGGACTATCTCATTGTATGTCAGAATTAAATGTGGAGGCTCTGTATGTGAACAGAATGAGCAGGTAGTTTTTTTGTTTGAGAATCTACATATCAAAATTGAAACAGATCCCTTTTCGACTTTCGGAGAAATAGTGGTTACAAACATCAACTATCAAAATACAAGATGGCTGCCATTGTCAGCCATCTTGATGACTGATCTGTCCCAAAATGCACTTATAATGCACAACTATGGTCATAGGATCTACATGTATGCATGAAATTTGAAAATTTTATTCCGTACTATGCATATACTTTCTCAAATGTATAACAGACAAACAAAGGTAAAAAGGTGATTTAAAATTAGCCCACCAACTGATGATGGTTGCTAAACAATCACCGCTACCGATACGAACCAATGCAAACAAGGCCGAAAAAGCTCATGGCACAATCTAAAGAAAAATGATATTTCAGTTATACTTGATGGATTTTGATACAGATTTCCATAAATGTATATTGAAAAATAAATTGAACATGCAACAACTTTTATATCAAGCTTCCCCTACCAATGGAGAATGACATTGCAATATATGTAGCCACAGTCACATATTTTTGCATAAAGTGAAAGTAAAAATCTTCGATGTTTTTCTGGTTATGTATTCAATGTCAGCAAGGTTTGGATTCTAATATATAAAAAAAAATGTTTTAGCAGTAATTTAATGCATACTCACAATATGCAATTCAAAAATAACACATTGATAAAAAATCAGTTGTCCGAGTTTCGCTGTGTCAGGGTAGATAACTCTTTCATATTTATCTGTCATGTAAACTATACTGGTCAGCGACCAATTCTCGCCATCGCATGTTAATTTGTATGATTACACACAAATTTTATCAGAATGTATAATTTTATTTATGATATTTTGTTTTTAACTATGTATACAAATACACATGTGATGGCGAGAATTGGTACTTGGCGAGAATTGGTTGCCTGCCAGTATAGTTCATTAAACAATAGCGCTGGATCAATATATCGATATACCTATACGTATCGGTTTTCGGCAGTGTATCGAATATCGATGCTGTATATCGCTGTATTGTTTTAACAACTTATCCTACTGTTTTCGTTAAAGACATAGGAAATTCCAAAAAAAAAAATTATTCTAAAACACCATTCAACTACAGCATTTCAATCAAAACAAAGTGTTTAAAGCATCTGTGTCACCTAGATGGACAGTGTTTTTCCTGCCTATATATTTGGGGACGAAATAAGGCCCCATTCCCAATTGTATTTCTTGTTAGTTTTTCCCAAATCTATGTCTAAATTTCCCAAATCAGTGAGTTGACGCCTATTTTGTGTGACGAAACAAAAAAAATTCCGGAAGTCCCAAGTTCAAACGTTGCATTTTAGTATACATTCTTATTCTTGATTCTTAGAGAAGGATAATTGTTTATTTCTACCTTTTCCAAAATTTCCATAAACACCGTTAAAATTTTTCATTTCCTACTTTTAGCGCACAAAATTTCATAATTTTCACCAATGGCGCAATTTCCAAAAATACCCAGAAAACACTGTTGGATTAGAAATGTCTTTTCATAACTAAGAATACGAATTGACAAAAATTAATTAACACAGATGATAAACCCAATCAAATGTTTGGTATGTTTTTTTCCTAGTTATAGAATATTTTATCAAAGTTGTCTTTTATTGTCACAATTTTCGAAATACAAGGGTCAATTGAATTTGAAGAAGAGGTCCACTGTATCGTCAATATGTATCGTGTATTGTTTCAGTGTATTGTCTATATGTATCGTATCGTTTTAGACCTTCCAATACCCAGCCCTATTAAACAAACAAATGAATGAAATAAAATATTGGATCAACTGCTGCGCTCTAAAATAGGCTTTGCCTAAAACACAAAAATTGTAGTACAGTTAACTGTAACACAGTAACTGCTGACAGTACATTCAGTGCTTTGATTAGTTGAAACAGAAACATATACATAATATACAATATATATACATATACATAGAGATTGGCAACTTCGCCAATTTTACGATAGGCAGATGTACCTCTCTATGTCCCTAGGGGCTTTTAGATAAACTCTTAAATAGTTAGATACAGCAGAATAACTTTGATATGTTATAAAATTTAAGTAATTTTCAGATGGTTTGAGTACGATTTTGGAAAGAAAAAACAATTGTTTAACTTATATGTTAATAAAACAAAACGCACTTCGGTTTTAAATGCCTGATTTTCGAAAAACCAGGTAAAATTGCTCATTTTCATACTTTCAAAAATCATATTAAATAATATCAATTGGGAAAACTGATCACATCAAACCATGATGTAATGTTTAAAGTTTGTGTTGATGCAAAAGTATCATGTTTAAAAGAATACACTTAAATGTAGTTAGCCAAGGGAAAATGCCTATAAACTGGAGGTCCCTCTGCCTGTCAACATAGACAAAGAAGGAGTTTCCAATCTCCATGTATATATGTTTCTGGTTGAAATTATGTTAAATCGACGGATGAAAAATTCATGAGGCAGTATCATCAGATATATGAAACCATATACATCGTACATGTAATAAGAACTATAGAATGATAATGATCAGTCTCTAATAAACTTCCACGCGCGTTCTAACTAGCCTACTTATATACACGATGAGATCATAAATAAGTTATGAAACCGAAACAAGAAAATATTCTATTATCAGAAAATTTATTTTATAAGATTGTTATTTAAATTAATGCATCACTGTCATTGAAGAGCACTGTAACTTGTTTTATCACAACAACATGAAAACATGTTGACCTACCTTTTCGGAGCGTCTAAGGTTACCCTAATTCGGTTTTTAGCCGGAAGTAGATTGTGATACTGGCGTGTTCGATAAGCGTCACGCTGGACTACTTGAAATGGAATTTTATTTACTGTAGTTTCGTTATTTCCCTAGCAAAAAAAATGTGACAAGCGCGTGAAAAAATAGATCCATTTATCTGTAAGTGTAGATATTTGGTTCAAGTAATTCAACTAAATACAGACAGAATTAAGTATTTTCTAAATAAAACCATTTAGACATCGAGCGCATTTTTTCAAATGCACCGGTGGGGTTTGGAAAACACCTATTTCCAAATTTAGATAACGGATGTGCTACCGTCGTTTTAATTGAAATGCGCGAATTCGCCAGTTTCTGCAAAAAAAAAGTTGCATTGCGGGAGATTTTGAAAACCAACACGTGGTTGACCTTTCGCTTCAAATGTAAGTTATTTTAATGTCAATACAGTATGTTGAAAGCCTGAATTATGGTACATTTCAAACTTTATATATTTTTATTGAGATAATTTGTTGGATTTCTGTAATATATGTGAGCGTGCCCGTATTTTCTGATGTCGAATTTCAAAGTCACACACAAACCTACACATGCACACCACCGTTGTAGAACCAAAATACGATAATGATACGCTGCAGGCGCGGATCCATAGGGGGGCGGACCCGGCGTACGCCCCCCCTAAAATAGGAGAGAGAAAAAAGAGAAAAGGGAAAAAGAAGGGAAAAAGAAAGAGGGGAGGGAAGGAAAAGAAGGAAGAAAGAAAAAATAGAGGGAGAAAGGAAAAGGGGAAAAAATAAGGATTTAGATAAAGAGTGAGAATTAGACAGAAAGCTCCATTTCCTACCTTTACCGTTTGATGTTATCATTTTAAAATCTAAATGTATTCGACTTTGTGGTACATACATGCATGAACATAAGATTTTATCTCCATTGCTTAAAAGGTACAATGTAAATTCCTTCAAGTATTTACTTTTTCCTAAAAAAAACCCGATAAAATCCCAATATATTATTGTCATTAATATTCAATATTGACAGGTTATATCTCGATATCCTTAGCAAATAAAAGAAAAGGGGGAGGGGGTGGGTATAAGGAATTGTAGCTGGCCATGAGTCTTCGCTGGTTGACTATATGCCATGCCCTTCGTTTTCCAGGTTGTAAATGATATAATACACATTTTTGATTCAGCATTAAAGTCCTGTATTAAATCCGACTATCAATTCACAAATGTGTGCGTACTTTCAAAACGCCAGTTACAAGATTACTACTGACGTCGAATGCTTCTAGAAGCTTTTTATTTGTCTTAAGAAAAAATGTGTAAAGTAAAAAGTGGAAAATCAAACCAAATGGAGAACCAAATGCGACAGAAAATGAGAGCTTCTAGGGGTCTGGGTGCACACCATGGCCAGATGCCTTCCTTTTTTGTTTCAACAAAAACATATCTTACCGATAATGTTATAAGATGGGACAAACGATGTTAAAAATTTAATGCACATGACAAAAGGCTCCCTATTAGAAAACAGGATGATAGTAATAATTCCAGGCAGCGTAAAAAAACCTTCTTTTCTTTAATTGTCCAATACACGAATTATGAACATTGTGTATGTTAGTGAAAATGAATTATCTAATCCGACAAATAATGTATAAAAGTAAAGGCTTATATCGTTAAAAAAGTTCACATACATTTTTATTAGTCCTATAAAAACCTTCAATAGGCGACCCCTAAGCTGCAATATTGTAGCTCAAAAGTATTTTAGACTGAAAATGGTGTCTTCTTTAGAGCTATAATTGTTCCTTATTACTGCAAATGGAGCAAAGTGGTGATTATGTAAACCATTATAAAACGTTTGTTTTACATTTTATCGTACTTGTTTGATATAGCTTACCTACTAGGCAATAAAAACGAACCACATAAAATATCAAATTCTCATCGAGGCATTATTTGTTTACATTATACATATGAAGGTCTTTCAGAAGGGAATTTATACGGCAAGTTCAGAAAATGTGATTTTGACGTTTTATGAGCGGTACGGTAGATAGTAAGCATGGTATTTATGTTTGTTTTGGACAAAAATAATATGTAAATGCATAGTAGGCCGGGTACGTATATTCGTTCTAGGCGGCCCCCAGACCCCCATCCTTTTCTTTGCTTCGTGCCTCTATAAATATTTAGATTTTAGGCAGTGCAATTCTGTAACTTTATATACAAAATATGACATTAGACGTCAAAAATAATAAACGAACATTTTTACATGGCTTCAAATATTTTTTGGAAAAAGTGTACATGAAGTCCTCAGAAAGCAGGATTTATTAGCATTTATTCGAGGGCTTCTAGGCGGCCCCCAGACCCCCACCCTTCATCGCTTTATGTCCATATAAATATTAAGATTTTGATATTGCAATTCTGTAAGTAAAAATTTAAATCAAAACTTCAAATAAAAAATATGACACTTGACACGAAAACCATAAATAAACATCATTAAATGGCTTCAATTATTTTCTGGAAAATGTGTTCATGAAATCCTCAGAATGCAGGATTTTGCACAATTTATTCTAGAGCTTCTGGGGGCCGCCTAGGCCCCCAGACCCCTCGCCTGATTTGCTTGGTCACACGCCCCCTCTAACCTCAAAACCTGAATCCGCCCCTGCGCTGGGTAGTGTGTAATCAGATTATGTGAATGCCGTTAAAATGGTTCTGTGTCACTGTCAGTAAGTCTGCAAATACGTAGATCTATTTAGAGGTCTAGTCTCAAAATCAACAATAGATTTATTGTAACGCATTTGATATAAGAACAAAAATTATAAATATCAACAAATAAAGTTTTATGTAAGGAAAATATCTTCCCTTAAATTTGATTTATTTTTAACGGGGAATCTTTGATTTCCTCGATAGAGAACATGTTGTTCCTGAAATGGTTAGCAATGTTGAATGCCATGGACCACAGGTTTACGACGCGCGCAAAAAAAAACCCCTAAAAATACTGATTTTTAGTAATTTTTTTTTTTTTTTTTTTTGCGCGTCGCAAACCTGTGCATGGACCAAGCTCTTAGCGCTCTACCGGGACCTTATATGGTACAGTAAGTTTTCGCACTTTTCTTGTGTTGTTTGTTTTATCAACAATCCACTACTTTGATATTCATCACTTCGAACTCTTTTAACTTTGCGAGGATGTTGAGACAAAAGTTATTTCATTTGATCAGGGCTCGATTTTTTTACATTTTTTGTCACTTGCTAAATAGCAAGTGCCCTATATTTTTACTTGCTAAAATTTCTTTTTAATTGCAATGAAATCTCCGTATTCAAATCACAGTTTTGAAATTATAAATTAATTTATTTTATGCATGATGATGTGATGCGTAAAGGTATATTAACAACATTTTAGTAAGACCGTCGTCCCCGTATTTTCCATTACTAGTAAAACAATTTTTCAAAATCATTTCGTCATTTTTAATTATAGTTTTCATTGACAAAAAACACTTGCTAAAATATGCAAGTGCATATTTCTTTCATTTACTATTTTGGTATATCAACTTGAAAAAAAGCAAGTAAAACAACCTGAAATTCGAGCCCTGTTTGATTTGGAAAATAACTATCTTTTGTTTAAGTATAGATATCTATGTATCATCTATCAGTAACAGTGCCACACAGATATAATGGATGTAATTCCAGGAATGCAGACCAAGTCAAACTCTCCCCTCGTTGTATCTGACTGCAGCTTGACTACTGGTGTCCAGTCCTTCGCTAGGTAATATACTTAAGGATGTACTCCTCTGAGAAGTCAAAATTTTCTTGTATTAAACTTAATACAATGTGCTCAAATAACCATTAAATGTAAAAATAAAGAGACAAAAGTGTATCATATCACACATTTATGCTCAATATTTTAATTACCACGAACCCAGTAAAGATTTACAGCAAAAATTAGCTCGATACAGCTAAAAATACTGGCGCAGTGATGATTTAAATAAACACAATTTCAGTAAAAAATGGTAAAACTGTGGCTCTACTCAAAGCGAAAAAAGACACAATTTCAAAATGGCCGCCAAATGGGCCATTTCTTAAAATCCCCGTATAAAAAATCCACTAAAACTAGAAATGTAATTTTTTGACAAAATTTGCAACTGGTAACTTCCTACAGATACTGATAAATTTTATTTGAAAACCTGATAATTTCTTTGATCTATGTCGAAACGAGACTTCAACGGGACTGAAACCTCAGAAGAATACAACATTAATGTAGTAGACAGTTGTTTTATGCCTTATCAGTCAACAGTTAAAACTATTTTCCCGAGGTGTTGGGACCAACCCGATTAACTATTTCCCGAGAACGGAGGCCGAGGGAAACGGTTTATGGGGCTGGACCTCACACCAATGGGAAAGAGTTTTGACTTTTGACTGATACGACATGAAACAACTGTTTTGTTACCAGAACCGCAATCTTAAACTTATCACAGCCTCTGACGAGAAAGACTTTCGTCGAAAGAATATTTTGGTCCGACTCGCTGGTATTTATGACATCAATAATTGATGATGACGTCAACAATTACATGTAAGCATATCCAAAAGTTTCTGTCCGTCAACAGTCAGACGGGCAATTGGCCGGTCAATAGTTTCTGGGGATTTGTATATGTGTAACGATTTTCAAGCAATTTCATGTGAAAATTGTCGAATTTACATTTTATTCAGGTATTGAGGTAGCAATAATATGTACTCTAGATGTAAATGATATCCTTTGATAAAACGCTATGTCACTTATTCGCTCTTTGCACATGACAGAGTTACATGTACAGTATCTCCTTGCGGGTATGTATCCATTGTGACGTCATTTGTTTTATGAACGAAGCTCACGTCGCTTTCTCTGAAATACCATACAATACCTACCCACAAGGGCAGATAACTCTGTAATATACAAAGACGAAATAAGTACGATGTGATGATTTTGATGACGACGGTGGTGGTGTTGGTCGTGGTGCGATTTTATGTTAATTTCGTTTCGATGATGACGATGATAATGGAAGACCTATCATTTATCATTTTTCATCATAGTGTAGATCAGATGGTCCATTTCATTGGATGGTCGGGCTAACAACACTTCTTTTTCATCAAAACGACCGGAACTTCATTTCTGGATCTGCTATGAAAAAGTGTCGGGCTCACCTGCTCGATCACGTGATGACCACGTTGGTTTCCACGGGTACTCCGGTTTCCCCCTGCAATAATACACCTCACACCAGCTTCAATTCTCACCAAAAACGGAACTGAGATTTTTTTTTGTTCGGTAAATTTTCCACCAACTTCTTTTCTCTACATTGTACATTTTCCTATTTTCGACGTCATTGATCATTAAAAAATTACAATTTTAGAGTTTTGTTTATGAGTGGTATAATAATTGACAGAAAAAAATGACTAGATCTACATCATAATGGTCGCCGTCAGTTCAAGGATAATGGACATTTGTTTTGGGCGTTCAAATATGTCCGTTTAAAGGTGCTGATTTAGAAGAATAATGCAATTTTCAAATCCCCTTGATCAAGGACGTATATATGAGACTTATAATTATTTTAATTGATAATTAAGATGAAGTTACAACCCCAACCTCCATACAATGTAGTTTCCTGTGTATAATTATGTGTCAACAGTGAAGTTTCATGTCGCTGTTTTGCTGTTAAACAGTGATAGCCAGTGCAACTTATTACATGTATATCGTGGTGATTTTTTGTGAAAATCGCCGGGAAACATAAGACGAGACGCGTTTTGAAAATATATATCTATTTGACTTTTTTTATATAAATTTCAACCGATTGGACAGTTGGTGATGATATTTCAAAATATGTTTGCGAAAACGAGATTGATAGGAATTAGAACATTATAATAACCATTAAATAATATCTTTCAACAATGTTGAATACAAATACAGGTCAAATGATTTAGTCTGTTTTCGTTTATTCGGAACACCTGTTCGACCGTTTGTTGAAATCATTATTTCCAGTATATTGTCACAAAGCCATTAAAAGAAACACATATGATATTTAGTTATACTTGATGGATTTATGATACAGATTTTCCCATAAATGTATATTGAAAAATAATTGAACAGTGCAACAACTTTTATATCAATGCTTCCCCCAGCCAATGAGAATGGACAATTGCAATATATGTAGCCACAGTCAATATTTTATTGCATAAAGTGGAAAGTAAAAATCTTTTCAGCAATGTATTATATTTCTCTTGTTTTATCTGTTATTCTTAAGTCAGCAAGGTTGGATAACTACCATAATTGTTATTATTAAAAATAAATTATCGTTTTAGCAGTAATTTAATGCGCATACTTATATACAATGATGTCAAGTACATAAAAATGTATGCCCATTGTATATAAAAATTCAGTTGTGGTTTCGCACGCTGTGTCAAGGAGTAGAAAAACACTGTTGCATTATATTTATTCAGTTCATTCTTTTAAGACTTTACTGGTTCCTCTTTCACAATTGTCGAGATCCTTATCTCGCTCCATCTGCATATTTGTTTGTATCATGTATAGATTACCAAAAACAAATATTTATCTATAGATATTAATAATCGACATGTGTATTATTTTAATGATTGATGTCGTTTCTAAGTCTGATTTCAAATATGTAATCGAGTTTATTGATTCATTATTGCAATACACCTAGAATAATTGGTTTAAGTGAGCGGAAATTTGGTTGTCTTGTCCGTTTCCCTTTAATTCAATAGTGTAGTTAAGATAAATAGCTAAAAAGCGCTGGATCAAAATCAGCTAAATGTGATCCAGTTGCGGTCATAATAAGGCGTGACTTGGGTTACGTTGTCGAGAGAGTAGTATTCGAGGCTTTATCCGATTTTGCTTTAAGATAATCATGTCTAGTTTTGATTGTATAAACGATCCGATCATCCATAATACTGGTTTATTCAGTCATCAGAGAACAGCGCACTATGGAATCCATATAATATAACGATAATTTTCTAAAACCTAACTAGAGTACAAACTTATAGATCCAAGCATTTCATATCAAATCACGTTATATGAGCAACATCATGTTCACTAGTGAGGTCTATGTTTTTATACCTGCCTTAATAATTTTTTTGGGGAACTGATAAATAAAGGCACCATTCCTATTGTAATTTGTCATCTTTGTCTTGTTTTGTTTTACCCACACTAAAAATTCTGGTGTTCCTATAATATTTTCCTCTACGAATACATCAAGTTGAGTTTGAGCTAAGTTTGTTTGTGTAACGACAAGCAAAAGAATACGAAAGCTAGCCCATTTGTGTAGAACGACGCACTTGTACATTATGCTATAAGTCCAATATGATGCGTAACTAAAGTACTTGAATTCTTATGTAGAAAGAGGAAGTGACTCCTCAAGTTCTTAGTATTTATTAAATTTTTACCCTGGTATTCCAAAAAAACCTATTATGCCTAATTTACATAAAAAAGTACCGTTTTTGATTAAAAAATTCAAATTCTATTTCCTACTTTTTAAGCAGACATATTAAAATGTGGACTCAAATAATATTTTCAACCCCATGGCGCACTTCTTCCAAAAATACCAGCCAAACCACTGGATGGGGTCTAGCAATATGATTTTATCTATGTATATCACAAGAAACTCCGACATTTTAGGACAAAAAACTTATAATGGAAACATCACAGAAATAGATCAGATCACAACAAAATTGTTCGCGTTAATAGTTCTCCTTTTTATTTCGCTAGTTATAACGCAATTATATATCTAATGTAAAATTAATTGTGTGAATCATTTCTCATCGTTGATACCTTAGAATTTTTTCGAGAGTATTTTGGATATCCGAAGGGTCAATTGTATTTGAAGAACACGAACGGTGCTGTATTCGTCATATATGATTCGTAGTATTAGTTTCAGTGTCAAATTAGAGTCGTCTATTATGTAGTTTCCAATGTTACTCAGTTATTAATTAAGCAGGAAGTAAAATGAACACTTTCGTATGTGACAAGCCTATTAAACAACTGCATAGGCCCGAGCTGCAGAAATGCACAAATATTTAAGGATCTACGCTGTCACTGAGTTAGACCTTACAAATGATATAAGCTTATCTCGAGTGGAGGATCTGAGGAGACAAATAATTTGTGTGTTGAAAATAATAGAGTGTAGGACATGCGCCTGGGATTATAGAGAAGATCAAGAACAAAAAATTTCTTTTCAATACACTAGAGGTTAGGGTTCCGACATACAAGAAATGTCAAGACATGTGTAACTGTGCGGAAAGAGCAAGCGAGTTTGAACATATTCACATACATTTCACTACAGTGGACCTTTCCTGGCATGTCACAGTAAACTACTTCGTGTTTTCAATAAGAGGTTTGTCATTCGCAATATTTGTGCAACATTTTGATGCACTCTTAGACTGATTGTCTTTTTAACCCTTATCCTAAAACCCTATTCTTTCCACACCAGTACATTTAAAGCTAAACCTTTGAGTCCACTACCTCACACAATACTTGTTTGGATGGAACAACTTTTAAATGCATGCGTTGTGTCCTTTATGTTTTAAACAATTATATATTGAATTAAAACGTACTAGATGTCCCAATGTTTTTTTTTTAAAGTTAGACCAAAGCTAAAAAGTATACTTTATTGGTATTTGTCAGTTTTGTTTTAATTTTTCCTCTTTTAGTGAAAGCCCTTGACCAAACCTCGACCTTAAATATACAGGAAATGGTGAAAATTGTCTATGTTGTGAACGACAACTAATATGCTTGGCTTCGTGCTATCCTACGCCATAAAATAAGGTAGGGTCCCGTCCCGGGAAAAATATGTTAGATATCTACCTCGAACACAAACGGAAATGAAGCAATGATTTTTATAGATTGCATATGACTAATTGGATGAGTTTTAAGATGAGCAAAATAACGTTACACTATTAGATTAGCCTCAAGTTTGAGAATCATGGTTCAAAATAATATATTCGCCGTGATCAATGTCAGGATTCCGACTCCCCTATTAGAAAGATATTTGTAAAAATATTAGCTAATTTGTGCTCACAGTTCAAGTTAATTCAACACGAATGAAGTACTTATACAACGCATTACCTGTTTTGTAATTAGTCATGGCTGATTCGAAAGACTTGTTTATCGAAATCGAATAAATTAATCAATGAAGTATCAAGAAATACAATGCTAAGCCAAATTATGTCTTTAAATCGAAAAAAAAATCAACGCATATATATATCAGGCCATAAATATGTGCATACATTTTTGGCGATACTGATGTTCGATACAAACAATACAACCACGAAGACCTTCAATGAATTTTTTTCTATATTCAGATCCTAATTCTGGACGAAGCTACCGGCATCAATTGACATAACGTCAACAGACGCCTTGGATCCAGGAGCGATTCGGGAGAACTAGTATTCTCTGACTGTAACCGTCCTGACGATTGCCCGACCGTCTCAGACACCGTCTTACATTGTGACGTCATACTTTGTCATGGAAATCTGGGCGCGTTGAAAGAAATGGGACACCCCCAGATCACATTATACAAAAATCCTGTAAGTACTCACAGTAACTGCTGACAGTACATTCAGTGCTTTGATTAGTTGACACATGTTAAATCGACGGATGAAAATTCATGAGGCAGTATGAAAATATGAAACCATATACATTCGTCATGTAATAAGATCTATAGAATGATAATGATCAGTCTCTAATAACTTCCACGCGCGTTCTACTTATACACGATGAGATCATAAATAAGTTAATGAAACGAAACAAGAAAATATTCATTATCAGAAAATTTTATTTTATAAGATTGTTTATTTAAATTAATGCACCACTGTCATTTAAGGGCGTAACTTGTTTTATCACAACAACATGAAAAACATGTTGACCTACCTTTTCGGAGCGTTCTAAGGTTAACCCTAATTCGGTTTTCGCCGGAAGTAGATTGTGATACTGGCGTGTTCGATAAGCGTCACGCTGGACTACTTGAAATGGAATTTTATTTACTGTAGTTTCGTTATTTTCCCTAGCAAAAAAATGTGACAAGCGCGTGAAAAAATAGATCCATTTATCTGTAAGTGTAGATATTTGGTTCAAGTATTCAAACTAATACAGACAGAATTAAGTATTTCCTAAATAAAACCATTTAGACATCGGCGCATTTTTTCAAATGCACGGTGGGGTTTGGAAAACACTATTTCCAAATTTAGATAACGGATGTGCTACCGTCGTTTTAAATTGAAATGCGCGAATTCGCCAGTTTCTGCAAAAAAAAAGTTGCATTGCGGGAGATTTGAAACCAACACGTGGTTGACCTTTCGCTTCAAATGTAAGTTATTTTAATGTCAATACAGTATGTTGAAAGCCTGAATTATGGTACATTTCAAACTTTATATATTTTTATTGAGATATTTTGTTGGATTTCTGTAATATATGTGAGCGTGCCCGTATTTTCTGATGCCGAATTTCAAAGTCACACACAAACCTACACATGCACACCACTGTTGATTTATATATCAAAGGACCAAAATACGGTAATGATACGCTGGGTAGTGTGTAGCTGCGATGACGTAGCTCTGAACGACGGACGGAAGATTTCTGACAGATGGTCGTCGTCAGAGCTACGATTCCGTCCCATTGCCCGTAGTGTTGCAAAACATCCAGCGGTGAAAATGTTGCATTTCATGTGTGTCATGTAATTTTTAATTAAATTCAACAATATCAAAACATTTTTAACATAAAATGATTATTTATTTACCCACTCCTTGTCAAAATTATTGTTTTGAAGCACTTTTGAATGGCTCGCATCTCTGACACGGCTCACTTGGCCGCCTGATGCTTCTCGTTAGAAAGTCTCGCGCTCCAAATATGGCACCTTAGTCATATATGGAATGACCTACAAATTTTCACTACGAAAGAAATAAATGTTACAAAGTTTTTAACAATGAACTTTAAAAAATCTTTTTGCTTAATTCTAAAATAATACTTACATTTGTTCAGTTTCACCATATTTATTCTTAGTTTGTTGGCTTTTTAAAATTTTTTAAACATATTTGTTTCATTTCGTCAGGGTTTCCGGTAAATCAAACATGGCGGCGTATTTGAAAGAATTATACATGTGTTGTGTTTGCCGTCGATTTTACCACTAATAGTTGATGAAAGATTATAATCGAAAGGTTTGTGAATTGAATATTGATTCATAGTTGTCAGAACAATACAGTTACATAGGATAATACCGAAAAAATATATTTTTATCAGTCTCAAAGTGCCGATGTGGATCACATCGGGGCTTGCACACTAGCGGCAACGGGGTGGAATTCCATACCCTGCCGGGAACGGAGTGGAAGCAGGGTATGATTATTCGTTCTAGGTAGTGTGTAATCGATTATGGTGATGCCGTTAAAATGGTTCTGTGTCACTGTTCAGTAAGTCTGCAAATACGTAGATCTATTTAGAGGTCTAGTCTCAAATCAACAAATAGTAACGCATTTGATATAAGATCAAAAATTATAACTGTCAACAAATAAAGTTTTATGTAAGGAAAATTCCATTAAATTTGATTTATTTTTAACGGGTAATCTTTGATTTCCTCGATAGAGAACATGTTGTTCCTGAAATGGTTAGCAATGTTGAATGCCATGGACCACAGGTTTACGACGCGCGCGCAAAAAAAAAAAAAAAAAAAAAAAAAATTAGTAATTTTTTTTTTTTTTTTTTTTTTTTTGCGCATCGTAAACCTGTGCATGGACCTAGCTCTTAGCGCTCTACCGGGACCTTATATGTCTTGTACACTTTTCTTGTATTGTTTGTTTTATCAACAATCCACTACTTTGATATTCATCACTTCGAACTCTTTTAACTTTGAGAGGATGTTGAGACAAAAGTTAGATCATTTGATCAGGGCTCGTTTTTTTTACATTTTTTGTCACTTGCTAGATAGCAAGTGCCCTATATTTTTACTTGCTAAAATTTCTTTTTAATTGCAATGAAATCTCCGTATTCAAATCACAGTTTTTGAAATTATAAATTAATTTTTTTATGCATGATGATGTGATGCGTAAAGGTATATTAACAACATTTTAGTAAGACCGTCGTCCCCGTATTTTCCATTACTAGTAAAACAATTTTTCAAAATCATTTCGTCATTTTTAATTATAGTTTTCATTGACAAAAAACACTTGCTAAAATATGCAAGTGCATATTTCTTTCATTTACTATTTTGGTAATATCAACTTGAAAAAAGCAAGTAAACAACCTGAAATTCGAGCCCTGTTTGATTTGGAAAATAACTATCTTTTGTTTAAAGTAATAGATATCTATGTATCATCTATCAGTAACAGTGCACACAGATATAAATGGATGTAATTCCAGGAATGCAGACCAGTCAAACTCTCCCTCGTTGTATCTGACTGCAGCTTGACTACTGGTGTCCAGTCCTTCGCTAGGTAATATACTTAAGGATGTACTCCTCTGAGAAGTCAAATTTTCTTGTATTAACTTAATACAATGTGCTCAAATAACCATTAAATGTAAAAAAAGAGACAAAAGTGTATCATATCACACATTTATGCTCAATATTTTTATTACCACGAACCAGTAAAGATTTACAGCAAAAATTAGCTCGATACAGCTAAAATACTGGCGCAGTGGATGATTTAAATAAACACAATTTCAGTAAAAAATGGTAAACTGTGGCTCTACTCAAAGCGAAAAAAGACACAATTTCAAAATGGCCGCAAAATGGGCCATTTCTTAAAATCCCCGTATAAAAAATCCACTAAAACTAGAAATGTAATTTTTTGACAAAATTTGCAACTGGTAACTTCCTACAGATACTGATAAATTTTATTTGAAAACCTGATAATTTCTTTGATCTATGTCGAAACGAGACTTCAACGGGACTGAAACCTCAGAAGAATACACATTAATGTAGTAGACAGTTTTGTTTTATGCCTTATCAGTCAACAGTTAAAACTATTTTCCCGAGGTGTTGGGACCAACCCGATTAACTATTTCCCGAGAACGGAGGCCGAGGGAAACGGTTTATAGGGCTGGACCTCGCATCAATGGGAAAGAGTTTTGACTTTTGACTGATACGACATGAAAACTGTTTTGTTACCAGAACCGCAATCTTAAACTTATCACAGCCTCTGGAGAGAAAGACTTTCGTCGAAAAGATATTTTGGTCCGACTCGCTGGTATTTATGACATCAATAATTGATGATGACGTCAACAATTACATGTAAGCATATCCAAAAGTTTCTGTCCGTCAACAGTCAGACGGGCAATTGGCCGGTCAATAGTTTCTGGGGATTTGTTATATGTGTAACGATTTTCAAGCAATTTCATGTGAAATTGTCGAATTTACTTTTTATTCAGGTATTGAGGTAGCAATATAATGTACTCTAGATTTAATGATATCCTTTGATAAAACGCTATGTCACTTATTCCGTCTTTTGCACTGACAGAGTTACATGTACAGTATCTCCTTGCGGGTATGTATCCATTGTGACGTCATTTGTTTTATGAACGAAGCTCACGTCGCTTTCTCTGAAATACCATACAATACCTACCCACAAGGGCAGATAACTCTGTAATATACAAAGACGAAATAAGTACGATGTGATGATTTTGATGACGACGGTGGTGGTGTTGGTCGTGGTGCGATTTTATGTTAATTTCGTTTCGATGATGACGATGATAATGGAAGACCTATCATTTATCATTTTTCATCATTAGTGTAGATCAGATGGTCCATTTCATTTGGATGGTCGGGCTAAAACACTTCTTTTTCATCAAACGACCGGAACTTCATTTCTGGATCTGCTATGAAAAAGTGTCGGGCTCACCTGCTTCGATCACGTGATGACCACGTTGGTTTCACAGGGTACTCCGGTTTCCCTGCAATAATACACTCACACCAGCTTCAATTCTCACCAAAAACGGAACTGAGATTTTTTTTTGTTCGGTAAATTTTCCACCAACTTCTTTTCTCTACATTGTACATTTTCCTATTTTCGACGTCATTGATAATTAAAACATATTACAATTTTAGAGTTATGTTTATGAGTGGTATAAAAGTGGGTATAATTGACAGAAAAAATTGACTACATTTAGGATCTACATCATAATGGTCGCCGTCAGTTCAAGGATAATGGACATGATGGTAAAGAAGTCAGTTAGAATTTAGTTTTGGACGTTTAAAGGCCCACTATCTTTCCGGAGCAAAATTCAAAGGTTTCTTAAAAACATTAATAACAAAAGAAAATATATATCGATGGCTTAAGATGAGGTTACAACACCAAACATATGCAAGATTTCCTGTCTAATGTACGATAACAGTGGAGATTGATTTCGCTGTTTTGCCGTCTGGCGCAGCGATAGTCAACTACCGCGCGGCATTTAGGACGACGGCGGGAAACATAAAACGACCCGCGTTATGAAAATTAACATTTTATTTATTCTAATTAAACAGTTCTGAAGGTGATGATAAGTGTGCTAGTAAACGTATAGTTAATAACTTCTGCGACTCTACAAAATTTTTGATCTCGTTTTACATTCCTATTTTAAAAATTAAAAACCGTTTCGGAAAGGTAGTGGCCCTTTAAAGGTGCTGATTTAGAAGAGTAATGCAATTTTCAAATCCCCTTGATCAATGACGTATATATGAGACTTATAACTCCTTGCCTTGATATGATTTTATTTTAATTGATAATTAAGATGAAGTTACAACCCCAACCTGCATACAATGTAGTTTCCTGTGTATAATTCTGTGTCAACAGTGAAGTTTCATGTCGCTGTTTTGCTGTTAAACAGTGATAGCCAGTGCAACTTATTATAGCGTGGCGATTTTTTGTGAAAATCGGCGGGAAACATTAGACGAGGCGCGTTTTGAAAATATATATCTATTTGACTTTTTTTATATAAATTTCAACTGATCGGACAGTTGGTGATGATATTAATATGTTTGCGAAAACGAGATTGATAGGAATTAGAACATTATAATAACCATTAAAAAAATATCTTTCAACAATGTTGAATACAAATACAGGTCAAAAGATTTAGTATGTTTTCGTTTATTCGGAACACCTGTTCGACCGTTTGTTGAAATAATTATTTCCAGTATATTGTCACAAAGCTCGCCTGAAAACGTATAATCATCAGTACATATATAATATAATCGAAAACGGCCCCTTCCGGATTCATGCCCGGACCTTTTTCGACGGGGTAAATGTTTACCCCGACACAAGATTTCCAAGATGGCGTCAAAAGAAAACACTTTACGGAATGAAAAGAAACACAGGTTCGACCTGCCCCCTCCATTGAATACTGACCGGACAAAGATGGATAGCAAAATGCCAAGCTTTCAAGAGAACACATTTACACCTAATCCAAACGACACTTCGGTAAAGGAATACAAAAATGCGCGAGAATATGCCCAGGCGCTACAGCCATGGCTGTACCAGTACAAACTTTGGAGTTTTCTAAGTTCGTCACCGTCAATGTTTCCGTATCAGATGATGAACTGTATGCCTCCTGTCAGTCCAATCAACAGCTCTTTACCAAGGGGAGCAGGGAACCCGTTTCCGGCAAATATCCTTAACATGCCGACCCCCGGGGGACGAACTCCGACCCCACCCACTTTAGGAAACAGAGGAAGGCCTGGTGTTGCAACTGCAAACCTTATCCGAGGTTAGTTAATTAATAGGACGGACATGCATACCTATGTATCGCACATGTAAACAATTGCTTACTGACAGACATCCTCGATGATCCAGGAGTTATTATCACTGACGTTATAACTACCCGTGTCAAACTATTTCATTCGTCATATTAAAACTGAAAGTAACATACAAATGTTGCAAGTTTTAATTGTACATAGTGATACGGTCGCCTTGTAGAGCGGGGGACCAGTCAGTCTGGGGTTGCGGGTCAAGTCCGGCTGGCGCTCATATTACACAAATACCTGTAGTGTATAACTGTATATTATAATTAACAAGCCACAATGTCCTCCAATTGTTCCTAAATGAAACCCATTTTTTACAGGCACTGAGTATACCATCCCATCGTTGTGGAAGAGAGTGTTGGCCGAGCTGGTGGACTTTGCTGTGCTGTTTTATATGAAGATTATAGTGACTGTGATTATACTAAGACAGATGGGATATCTGTAAGTGTTTAATATAGCTAACGAGAGGGTGTGAAATGAAGTCACAAGCCAACGGGCATTTTATAAATTTGACATCCATAAAATACCCCTCGGCTTGTGATGTTCAACCCGAGACCTACCCATTATTTCATATCCAATACACAATCGTACAAAATAAAAATATATTTAGAAAGAAAAGATTGTGTATTGGATATGGGATAATGGGTAGGTCTCGGGTTGGACATTACAAGCCAAGGGGCATTTTATAGATGTGACATCCATAAAATACCCCTCGGCTAAATATATTTTTATTCAGTAGTCAGCAAATACAGATACATATGCAACAGTCTTATTTCATTCTCTAATAATTCATGAATTAATATTTTGTATCAATATTAATAAATATTTGTATAAATATTACATTTTTGAATCTCATTCAATACACAATCTCATTCCACAACAAAAAAATGAATAATGAAACTCTATCCAGTAGCTATATAGGATCATTGATATATATGTTTAATTATCAGGTTTGGAACTGTTTAGCTGATGTTTCTAATGTTAATAATAATTATTTAGCTTACAATATCTTGTTTTATTTCAAAAATCTAAAAAAAATTAAGAAAAAATCAGCTCTTTTTCTTTGAAATGAATATAATATTTAAAATCAGAGGAGTCAAACTCCCCTATATTTCGCCAAACTTTTCCCCTATTTTGAAAAAGGGTGGTTTCCTCCCAAACCTAGATTAATCCCTGACTAAAATCAACCTTTGTTTGTTTACCTTTCAGACGAGATGACAACAATATATTAGATGTTCATCTAGATCTTGTACCTGTGTTAGATTTTGCAAAAGTCGACTTAGATGAAGCACTCAACTTTACGTCAGAAATAATAGCACTGGAGATTGTTAATAGGGTTTTCATCACTCTTTTTGAGGTATGTACTCTCTAGATTTGTATTATATGAATTCAGTAATTTAAATTAAATGCTGCCATGTAATTATATATAATTATCCCAGCAATTACAGTATGAAGGGAGGTAACTCATATCATATTATCTTTGATTGCATTATGAAGATTTAACGTCTTTGAATAACCTTAATTAATTATAGGGTATAAATCATAAAGTATATTTTTAGATTATCAATGACGAGTCTCAAGTGACATTTTCTTATCGCCTTTTCTCCACCGTTGTGTGTTGTTCGTCGTCTGTTCGGAAACAATCAAAAATTTTTACTTCTTTTCCAAATCTACTGAAGTAAATTTAATTAATTTTCTTTCTTTTCAGACCCTCTGTATACGTCAGGGTTATGGGTCAATAGGTGGTGCCACTCCAGGAAAGAGAATTCTGGGATTGAAGGTGGTATCATGTGAGGAAGTGATTGTTCCACCTCACTTTCGGAATGGTGTAGTCATAGTTATACCAGCACAAAACGTTGGCATGATCAGGTATGTACATGGATTTAATTCCTGGCATGCCATGGATGTGGCAAAGTCAGGGAATTATATTATATTATTATCTGGTGTGATGATTTGCTTAAAACTAATTTTCAAAGTCTTGAGACGAGTATTGTGATAGTGTTTGATTGCAGTACTGTTTAAGAACCTAGCATGCATATATCAGGGTATAGTTTCATTAAAGTGTACACGGAACGGAAAATAATATTTAGATATGTTATTCTGTTTGATCTCCTGACAAGAATGTTGAAAACCGCATCAAAATCGGCCGCTTCAGTACCGAGATACAGCCCTCCGAAGTGCTCGATTTTTACCTGTATATCGACTGCTAATCAGGGAATCGGTCGCTCACGCTGATTTGAGGAATAACCGGATGTGACGTCACGAGGACAACGGCAGTGAGGTGTTTGGTAGTGGGGTTATAGCAAAAAGGGGGACATATATGTATTCCTGAAATGGGGTTACGAGAATTTTACAAATATATATACAGTATACAGTTATGTTGACGATTTAATTATATATATAATAGGAAATATTACAACTGAAATCAGGCTAAATACATATGTAGATAAGCGGAAACATGTATACGTTATTTATGTTTCTGGTACATTTAACTAGAAATCTTATCTCTGTTTTAACAACTTTCTAAATTATCAAACCTCGGGAATATTCCATTTTCATAATGTGATCTAAAAAAGGACGAATTAGAAAAATGATGGTTATATAATTATTCATTTGAATATGTTTCTGTATAGATAAAAATTCTCTCTAGGCCTATGGATTTCAACAGAAATATATACGTATGTATGTTTCTGATTTCAAGAACCAACATAACGAAAAGAAAATGTTTTAAATGTATTTCATACATATATGTAGTTCAATACACGTAGATATCATAGACATAAATTAGAAGGGGAGTAAAAAATGAATATCCGAAATCTACTATCAGAATTATCAAAATTCTGACATTGAGCATTATATTTGCATTGTTCTTTCTCGACATGCCATTTGTAGATAATGTTGTAGTTTTTGTTATAAAAATACATTTACGTGTAACCAGAACATATAAACAAGACAAATGTATAATGAGTCTTTCTGAAATATATACTGTACATCTAGTAATTAATACACTTGTTATATGTTATGTTAGAACGGTATATTTTACTGTAAACCAGGAATTTTTAAGTGTAAACAAATATTACATTATACAACAATTACATGATGGTCCATCGCTAACTTACCTGTGATCTTACTTTTGACACCTGACGCGAGCTAATCAACAAAGCGTGACAGGTCACTAAACACCTTTCTTACGTAATCTGGTTAGCCCCCTCATTAGTCTCGGTTGACCACGCAGTTTAGTTACTGCAGTATACAGGTATAGAGATTAACGCAGCACGACATTGGCTATTTGGAATGACAGTGATATCTGCTTCTTGGATTAGACTTGTCACATAGACATCTTCAGTCTCATTGTTTTCGTCTGACCCGTGCATGATTTATTTTTCAATTAAAGACACTAATGAATGAACTTGAGCGAAATATCAACAAGTCTTCGAGTGTACTGTATTATATGTAAGCTGAATATATTTTGTCAAAAACAAATATATCGATTTCAGATGTAGATGCATTTACATATATGCAAAAAATTCTGTTTGGAATCATAACTTAATCGTATGGGCAGGTTTTATAAAAAAAAAAGTCAGAAATCTGTTAAGCGGGTTTGACCAGTAGACATTCAAAGACCGAGTCGGGCTTTGGATAACATAATCAAGAATCCTTGATATAATATTCACATATATGTGGTTCCAACCACCGCAGATATACAACGTACGTGGATTATTATGAACATTTTATTGTGTAAAATTATATGCAGTAATTATCTAAGACAGGTTCATCAATATACATGTATGCATGGCATAAATCCCTGTTTTCAAGCGTTTTTCAACCCATATCTGTGATAATATTAAATAGGTATAGGACATGAACACAGGTATTTGTGTCTTCAAAATTGATATTTACAAACAGATAGTTTATATTAGATGGCAGACACCAAAAATCGCCTCTCTATCTTATGCGAGTAGAATAGGTCCCGTTGTCCTCGTGACGTCACAGGTCAGGGGTCCCGAATCGGGGTCAATGGCTTGTGGCTTCAGGTGTGTTTTAGAGAAAAGTCGCATTATCTCTAATACCGTAATCGCTATGAAACTCGTACTTTCTCCATTCTAAATTTTATCCAAAGACGCATTTATCAAGCCTTATATACCAAACCATTCCGTGTACACTTTAACATTCTTAATTAAATTCACCATAGAAAAAAAATCATTACAGAGGTCCTGAAAAATCTTGCAATCCTAAACATTTTGTGATCAATGTATTCCTATGGAGAATTTCTAGTTAAGGAATTTTCTATTCTAATTTATTTTACTAGATTATCTCCCCTTCGTTTGAGACTTGTATTCCGATATTCAAATAGATTTTATATTCACATTTTTGATTATTATTGTTCATTTTTGTAAACTTTAACATAAATACCCAGATATTTGAACTTAAATATGAGTTTCCTTATTATTTTATAATGCTGAACTAGTGATATGATTTTAAACATATCCTGTTATATTTTCGTTTCACATTTCAGTGCCCTGGTCAGATCAACAATAAAGAATTTTACGATGGCCTTTTTATTCCCGGCCTGTTTCACCGTTTTCTTTTTCCGCCATAATCGAGCAGCCTATGATGTGATAGCAAAGACAATAGTTGTTCAAGCTCCGAATCCTCAACAGCAGCAGCAACCTCAGCAGTGATTGGAACCGGATATTACACGCGTAACGCAACAAAATTAGTTCATGGAGTGTTATAGATAGATACACACCTGAGTCCTTGGTAATGCTCATGCATATTGAACTCAAATGGTCTCTGCATTAGTGGGGCTTGAACTCCTCTCATATTGGGCTCCAATGCTCTCTGCAGTGTGAGGCTTGAACTCCTCTTTTATTAGGCTCCAATGTTCTCTGTAGTGTGGGGCTTGACCTCCTTTTATATTAGGCTCCAATGTTCACTGCAGTGTGAGGCTTGAATTCCTCTCATATTGAGCTCCAATGTTCTCTGTAGTGTGGGGATTAAACTCTTCTCATATTGGGCTCCAATGTTCTCTGCAGTGTGAGGCTTGATCTCCTCTTATATTAGGCTCC